>VBSM01000272.1:8385138-8430070 GCA_008086735.1 Cheirogaleus medius | reverse complement strand
TGTCTTTTTCATAGAGTGTCTTTTGTTCTTTTGGGTAGACGCCCAGTAATGGGAGAGATAGGAACACTCCTATACTGCTGGTGGGACTGCATACTAGTTCAACCTCTGTGGAAAGCAATATGGAGATACCTTAAAGCGATACAAGTGGATCTACCATTTGATCCAGCAATCCCGTTACTGGGCATCTTTATTGCTTTTTAAGAAAAAGAAATCTTAATCCAAAGGGGGGAAATGTGTACTTTGATAGATAGTATACAATTTCCTGATGAATTCAATTATAAAATAATATATCATATTTTATGAGTAAAAATATGATAACATTACAAAACCAAGTATCTCCAGACTGTTGTATATCAAGGTGACCCAAATCCTTCCTGTTGAATTCTGCTGTAACTCTGAAAGACAGCATCATTGTGCTGCTGCTGATGAAGGCAGCACTGCACCTCAGCCCTCCCTCTGGGACATTACTGTCAGGTGTGGAAACAGGGGACAGTGCTTTCTACCATGCCTGATTGATGAAACAGAGAGGAGCCTCACCAAGGCTGCAAGAATGGGTCTCTTGGCACTTGAATGCACTTCTTTTTCTTGTGGATAGGAGTCTCATTGCTCTTAAGGAAAATACAGTGTCGTTATTACTGCATACATATATAGTACTGCCAAGCAACAATCAGGAATTTGAAGCTCGTGTTCTGCTACATTTATTTCACTTGTTGTGCATTTCCTCTCACCTTCAAGTATGATGAAGAGACTTTCTCTAATTACATTTCATTTATGGTGAAAAGGGTTTTGCATTCAGAGTGACAGGGAAAATAAGCAGCATTGGGCACACAGCAATTCACCATGTCAAGCTTTTGTCATCTGGCAGTTACAGAGAACTTTGTGGCACATGACAACAACATGCATGAAGTTTCTGAGATATAATCTAAATTTAATTTATAAACACTTGTGCATATTATCCTGAATACAAATTAACTTTCATTTTGGTGAAAAAAAACCAAATATTTTTTCCTAGTATTTATCTGTTTGTCTATTTGGAAATTTGTTCTCTCGGGATAGCCATGAAAATGAACTTGAGATGGAATTCAAACCAAGACCTTTGGCAATGCAGCAACCCCACTACTGGAATTCCTTATTTCATACTGTCAATTCAAAAACCTGTAAACTTTTCAAGATAGGGGCCTGGTTTTTTATTTCTTTGCTTTCATTCTAGTTTCTAGCACATTGTTAGCTATGTTCACCCCAGCTTTTGGTTGAACTGAATTGATATTGAAAGAAATTTACTATATCACTATATTATAGTGATTGCATGATTGGAATATTGGGATAAGTTAGTTGATGTGTATTGCATTCAAAGTCAGAGACTAAAGGGTCAAAAATCAAAACTCTCTGTTATATCTGATAGAAGATATGCTCTGATTCCAAATACACCTTCTACCACAGTGGCTCCTGGTGGTGGACTGAGGCTATGGTATTTAGTAACAAGTTATTTTTTCTTAATATATTAATTCATATTCATAATAATATATTAATCCATATAATAATTAATGTTATTCATATTAATTCAATTAATCCATATTAATATATGAACCTCTCTCAGGCTCATAACTTGTATATGAATGCAGAAATGTCAAATAGTATGTAAATAGCAACATACAATTTTTAGTATTGAATTAAACAGTTTAAAGAAACTTTTTGTAAACTGATATGGATTAGTTAGCAGTTCTTACCAAAAGAAAGCCTCATTACAATTGCAGAAGAAACTAGTAATTTTCACAACACCAGTAAGACAAAAAATTAAAAGACATAACTCATGAATTTAATTTTGTCCTCTGGAGGTTAACACATCATGCATGCATCATGATCAGTTCCTGACATTTCGGCATTTCTACACTACTTTGGTAGAAAGAAAAGGAAATACCTAATAGTTTAATTCCAAGATGTCAACTCTCTTAGACAAAACAGATCTTAATGCATTTTTTTTCAAATACATGTCCTAGCCAGTTACTTCTGAAGAGTGAGAACATATTCTACATCTCCAGAAATTCTCTTAAAATCAGTAAGCTACCAGCCTTATAATACAGGCTTATATTAATGAAAACTAGTTAGCCTAGCAATAATTTCTAAAATAATGTTTGTTTTATTGAAATTAATTTACAGTTGGTCTTTAACATTTTAACATTTTTGTATAATAGGTTTTTAATGACTATCATAGTATAATAACAATCCATTTGAATGATATATTTTAAAAGAGATCAGACTCTTTGATTTAAAAAAATTTTCTATTGCAATTATATTAAGTGATGACATCAGAATTTGACTTGGAAATTATGAATGCATAATTGTGTGCTTGAGTTAATGTAAAATGTAGGCTGGGATGGCAGCTGCCAAAGGAACTGAACCAAAGTAATGAGTACATGTTCATGTTCTTGTTATGAGTTTATTCAGTCCTTCTTGCTGGTGCTTTATCTGTTGATGGTCTTTTATCCTTTCCTTTGCCCACGGGGCTCTTTACTGTAGAGGCCTGGACAATAATAACATGACCCATTTATTCAACTACTCACAACTCTGAGGTTTTATTTTTTTTCAGATGTGTTTTATATGGTCTCTAATTTGAGGGCATATATTGGACTTACTTTTTTTTAACTTTCTAATTCAAAATAATTATAGATTCATAGGAAGTGACAAAGATATACAGGGAGGTCCTGTATACTTTTTACTCAATTTCCTCCTATCACAACATCTTGCATAAATATAGTATAATATCAAAACCAGTAAATTAACATTGGTATAATCCACAGGGCTTATTCAGATTTCATCAGTTTGACATGCACTCATTTGTGTGTGTCTGTGTATATGTGTGTAGTTCTGTGCAATTTTATCACTTGTGTAGACTTGTGTGACCACCATGACAATCAAGACACAGAACTATTCCATCACCAGGCTCTCTCATGCCACTTGATAGGCACATCCATCCCTCTCCTCCCTACCTTAACACTTGCCAACCACTACATTTCCATAATTATGTATTTCTATAATTATGTATTTCAAGAATGATATAAATGGAATCATACAATATATAATCTTGTGAGATTGGTGTTTTAATTTTGTATAATTCCCTTGAAATAAATCCAAGTTCTTGATGTATCTATAGTCAGTTCATTTTTATTGTTGAGTAGTAATCCTTGGTATGGATGTACCATAATTTGTTTAGCCATTAACCTATTGAAGAACATTTGAGTTGTTTCCAATATTTGGCTATTACAAATAAAGCTGCTATGAAGATCCACCTACAGGTGTTTGTGTGAACATAAATTTTCATTTTTATGGCATAAATGCCCAAGAACACAATTGCTGGATTATAATGTAAATTCGCATTTAGTTTAGAAAATCATCCCTAGTTTTCAGGGTGGCTTTACCATTTTACATTCCCATCAGCAGTGTATGTTATTTAGTTTTTCCACATCCTCATCTACATTTTGTGTTGTCACTTTTTTTATTTTAGCCATTCTAATAGCTGTTATGTCTCATTGTGGGTTAGATTTGCACTTCCCTAAAGCCTAATGCTTTTGAACATCTTTTCATATGTTTATTTGCCATCCATATATCCTTTTTGGTGAAATGTCTTTTCTAATTGAGTTGTTGATTTTTTTAATGTTGAATTTTGAAAGTTCTTTATATATTCTATGTACAAGACCTTTTTCAGATAGGTTGGCTCCAAGTTGGTAGCCTCTCTATGTATCTTCTTAACAGGATCTTTTGCAGAACACTATTTTTAGTTCAATGAACTCCAGTTTATTAATTTTTCCTTTTATGATCAAGCACTTGGTGTAAAGTCTAGGAAGTATACCTACCCCTAATTTCTGAAGGTTTTTTCCTTTGTCATCTTCTAAAAGTTTTATTGTTTTATAGTTTTATATTTTACATTTATGTTCATGATCCATTTTGAGTTAATTTTTGTATAAGGTGTGAGGTTTAGATCAAAGTTTATATTTATTTATTTATTTATTTTTTGCTTATGGATGTCTAATTGCTCCAGAATCATTTGCTGAAAAGGCTATGCTTCTTTAATTGAATCAGTTTGCAGTTTTGTCATAAATTACATGGGCATATTTATGTAGAACTATTTCTAGGTTCTCTATTCTGTTCCATTAATCTATTCCTCAGCAAATATCGGTCTTGAGTACTATAGCTCTACAGTCACCCTTAACAGATAGAACAATTCCTCCTACTTTATTCTTTTTTTAAAAAAATTGTTTTAACTAATATAGGTCCTTTGACATTGCTTTTCCATATGTATTTCAGAATAAGATTTTTCTATGCCTTGCTAGGAATTACGTTATAAAAAGCTTTGCTAGGGATTACATTAAACCCATAGATCAATTTCAGGAGAATTAACACCTGTCCGTCCAGTGCTATGTCTTCCAATCCATGAACACAGTATTTCTTTCCATGTAGGTCTTTGGTTTTTTACAGCAGCATTTTGGTTTTTTTTTGTTTTGTTTTTAGAGACGGGGTCTCACTCTTGGTCAGGCTGGTTTCGAACTCCTGACCTTGAGCTATCCACCCGCCTCGGCCTCCCAGAGTGCTAGGATTACAGGCGTGAGCCACCGCGCCCGGCCTTACAGCAGCATTTTGTATTCAGCACACAGATCTTACACATGTTTTGTTTGTTTCATAATTAAGTATTTTGTTTTCTTTGAAGTAAATATAAATGAAGCTGTATTTTTAATTTTAGTTTCCATGTGTTTGTTGTCCGTAGACAGAAATGGGATTGTTATTTTGTGTTGCTCTTGTGTCCTGCAACTTTGCTAAATTAACTTCATAGTTTTAGGAGTGCTTTTTGTAGATTTCTTGGGATTTTCTACATGTCATCTGCAAATAGGATAGGCCTAGTTTGGGAGTTTATATACCTAGTGATATTTACATTTATGGAAAATATTTGTTCTTTTTGATATTATTTTATATGTTTTTTCCTATAACTTTGAGTGCATCAATGATTTTCTAAAATAACTGTTACTTTAGTGTTTCTCAAAATGTGACTGGACAATCCGAGGAGTTCTTGAGACACTTTTAGCAGGTCCATAGGGTCAAAACTTTGTTCAAAATTACATTAAGATGCTATGGCCATATTCACTCTTATTTTCTAATGAGCATGCATGGGAGTTTCCCAGCACCTACACGGCATGTGATTTTGCAACAGATTTAATAATTTAGCTGTCTTCTGTTTTGTCACACATTGGACACATTGGGGAGATTTGCAAAAATAGAAAATCCTGCCACTCTCTAATTTTTTGTTTTTAAAAATATATTTATTTTTAATAGACATGGCTTATATATATTAAATGCAGTATATTTATTATTCCCCAAAATGAATTACTAATTAAATATTTTTAAATTTCCTCAGAAATTGGAATAATATCTAATATGATAAATATTGACAGATAATAATGATAATAAACCTTACTAAAAACAAAAAGCTCTTTGGGGCCCCTAACAATTCTTAAGAGTTTAAAGGGGTTCTTAGAGAAAAAGTTTGAGAATCTCTAATTTAGGTCAAGCCAATTAAAATGAATTCTTTCTCTTACACAAAATTTATCATCTAGCACATTGCCTGGTGTTAAATAAATATAGGTTGATTTCAGGAAAGTATCTTTTTATCTTGCTTGTTTGTTTATGGCAGAAGAGGAAATCTTCTGTCAGCTTTATAATTCTTTCTTTAAGTGAAATCTTACATGAAAGTCCAATATTTAAAAGTGCAAACATCAGCAGAGTTAGAGCCTGGTGTTTAGGCTTTTTAAATTTCTGTCCTCACACCACAGGCACCATAGTAGGACAAATCCTAGCTATCCTTTGAGCATAATTTGAAAATGATGACTATATAGAATTAATTGCATAATGACATAAACAAGGTACAGTTGTTATGGGTTATCAGAAATAGGCACATAAATCCAGAATCTTGCTTCATGGCTGGTACCAGAGTAGGGCTCAATAAATGTGCTACATGAATGATTGACTACTGGGACGTGAACATAACTTCAGATCACTTTTGAAATAGCAGTTACTGAAATGAAACTTTATCAACAGAAAGAAAAAACAAGCTTTATCCCCACGGGGCCATAATCATTTAATGTAATTCATGTCCAAGTATATTCAGACAAATATCTGCATTCTGCATAATTGAAAAATTAATGTATGAAAAATTTATTTAGATAAGAAGTCACTATCAATACCATGTTTCTGGAGAAAAGAGAAATGTCTGAAAGGTAAGAGGAAGATTGTTTTAATTGTGAAGGTAAGGAAAATGACCAGCAAGAGCAGTTTTTAACAACATTCTCCTTATTGCATAAATTATGCCAAATTATTACCACTTTAAATTTTCTCACTCACACAATTAAGCACATCCAAGTGCTCAGTGATGATGTTTGCAGAGTAGGGAAATGTTATAAACATGAGAATCATCTACTAGACTAGATTGTCATTGAGAGAAACAATATGTATTTTTCCTGAGGTTATTCTAGAAATGAAAAGTAGATGATTATATCAATGGATGCACAAAAATTAAAAACAACTTCTTAATGGGATATTTTAAGGCAGTTGCTTATTAAGCCAGGAGACTTCTGCATGCTCCGACTTGCCAAATCGCTTATTCTTACATGCTTCCATGTGCCTTGACATTGGCCCTACTTGACTGTGGCAGAAGTGATTTCCACATCTTTCCTTATCTTGAGACAAGGCTAAATGCAAACAAACTAAGGCCAGCATGCCACCTAGGACCCTGTTCTCACAGCAGCAGGAAACACATTCTTCATAAGATTGCTATTTTTATTTACAAAAAAAATGTGGGGCTGTTTGCTGCATCATCATTAAAACAGTCAAAGGGTAAGAAAAATTGATGGATAACTTCCTGATGTAAATGAATGTCTTTTTTTGTTATTGTTAACTCCCCTAAGAGTAGAGGTCAGTTACGTGCTCTGGGGAAGTAGTACAGATTTTAGTACTTATAAAAAGAAATGTTGACAGTAATGTCCAAGACTGGTAAGAGTTTCATGCAAGGCAAAGCAAAGGAAAGAAGATTGAGAAAAAGTAGAGTAGCAAGGTATTTTCACCCAGTGATAAGTGACATATTCCCATTAATATCTGTACTCTATAAATAGAAGTATGCATTATCCCTGGCTATAATGCCGGAAGAGGCTTTACCATGCCAGGACTTCTTAGTCCCAGAGATACAGAGGATTCAATTGCCTATGAGTTTCTATGTCTATTTACCCTACAGTGTGCATGGTACGTTATTGTTTATTTATTTCCCTTTTCTTGCACCTAGAAGACAAGCTCTATGAAAACATCTATTTTCTTTACTACTATAAACCCAGTGTACCAAACAGGCATTCAATATTTGTTGAATGTTTGTGTAGCTATATGACACTTCCAAAAATAAATCTTTATTTTTGGTTGTGTTGCCTCTTTATTAGCTAAAAGAGAAGATTCAAAGTCAACACAGACTTTCAAGGAAAAGTTAACAAGAAGCATGCAGAAAACTTCCTGAAACTCAGAAGCATATATATAGAAATTATGTCTCTAGCAACCTACCTGCATAACAACAACATGCAGGACAAATGTGAGAAATTAGATACCAATTTCAGTAAAATTCAAATATTTATAGTATACTAGAACAATGATTCTCAAACATTTTTGTCTCAGGACCCCTTTACATTATTAAAATGTATTGAGAACCTCAAAAGACTTTTTTGTTTATGTGGGTAATATCTATAGATATTTACCGTATCAGAAATTGATTAAACTTAAAATATTTTTATTGATTAAAAATAACATAGCCCATATTTTTATAAATAATTACTATAATTTCCTTAGGAAAATAAATTAGTGAATAAGTGGCATCGTTTTTCAAATTTGTGAATCTCTTTATGTCTGGATTAATAGAAGACAACTAGATCCTCGTATGTGCTTCTTACAATCAATATGCTGCAATATCTCACATCATGTAGCTTCTGGAAAACACCACTGTACACTTATGAGGTAATGAGGTTTAAAACAGCAAGCAATGTTTTCTGTTCAAATAAGATCCACAAAATACCTACAGTTAGCATTATACTTTATGTTACTTAAGTACTTTTACTTAATATAAAATTGAGGAAAAGACTGAATACTTTGCCCCAAGATTGGAAATAAGGAAAAGATGTCTACTGTCACCTCTGTCATTCAACATAGCACTGGGAGTGTTAGCCAGTGCAGTAGGGAAAGAAAACGAAATAAAAGTTATGTATATTAGAAAGCAAGAAATAGAACTGTTTCTATTTGCAGATGATATAATTATCTACAGCAGAAAATTTAAGGAATCTACAAAAACAAAACGAAACTGCTAGTACTAACAAGTGAGTTTCATGAGATTATAGGGTATAAGATCAATATTTTAAAAAGCTATTTTTTGTCTATATACTGGCAATAAATATGTGGACTTTAAAATTTAAAATACAGTATCATTTACAATTAGTCAAAAAATGAAATGCTTAGGTACAAATAAAACAACACATGTAATACAGAACATGTAGACTTAAAACTATAATATATGATGAAAGAAATAAAAATAATATAAA
This sequence comes from Cheirogaleus medius, assembly GCA_008086735.1. NCBI lineage: Eukaryota > Metazoa > Chordata > Mammalia > Primates > Cheirogaleidae > Cheirogaleus > Cheirogaleus medius. Next base: position 8,421,458 of record VBSM01000272.1, on the reverse strand, counting down.
TAAATGTTCATAGGTTGGAAGACTCAATGGGGTAAAGATGTCAATTTTCCCCAAATTGATGTACAGATTTAACACAATTTCCATTTAAATACCAGCAAGATTTTTATATTAATAAATATAGACAAGATTATTCTAAGATTTATATGAAATGAAAAAGGATTTAGATTAGCTAAACCAAATCAAAACAGAAAAATAAAGTAAAGGAAATCTTACTATAGGTTGAGTATCCTTTATGTGAAATGCTTGGGACAAGAAGTGCTTTGGATTTTGAATTTTTGGGGGGGATTTGGATTATTTTCATATACATGATGACATATCTTGGGGATGAGACCGAAGTCTAAATGCAAAATTCATTTATGTTTCATACCCATCTTACACACATAGCGTGAAGGTAATTTTATACAATATTGTACATAAAATGAAGTTTGTGTACATGAGGTCAGGTGTGGAATTTTCCATTTTTTGGAAAATTGTTGCATCATGTTGGCACTCAACAAATTTCAGATTTTGGATTTTGGAATTTTGGATTAGGGAAGCCCAACTTCTATGTAGTTTCAGAAATCAAGCTTGTATGGTATTGGCAGAAGACTAGATCAATAAAACAGAATAGAGAACCTAGAAATAGACCCACACAACTGCTATATGTACAAGTGATTTTTGACAGAGGTACAAAGGCAATTCAATGAATGATAGAGTTTTCAACAAATGGTGCTGGAGCAATTGGATGTCAATATGCCAAAAATTGAATCTTGACCTAAACCTTGAACTTTTACAGAAATTAACTCAAAGTATATTAGGAACTTAAATATAAAATTACAATTTTTTTATAAAAAAATAGGAGATAATGTTAGGGACTTAGTGTAGGCTAATAGTACCTAGACTTAATACAAAGAAACACAATCAATAAAAGGAAACTCTTTCCATAAAAAGAAAAGTTAATATTAACTTTTTTGTCAAAATGAAAAGCTTTTGCTCTGTGAAACACTCTGTTAAGAAGATGAAAGACAAGTTACAGACTGGGAGTTACTTTGCTAACCACATGTCTGGCAAAGAATTACCTCTAGAATATATAAAGAACTCTTAAAACTTAACAGTAGAAATAAACAATCCAATTAGAAAATGGGCAAAAGACATGAAGAGACATTTCACCAAAGAGGACATACAGATGGCAAACAAGTGTATGAAAAGTTGTCCAGTTTTATTAGTTATTAGGGAAATGCAAATTTATGCCATGATGATTTATCACTATATACCTCTTAGCATGGCTAAAGTAAAAATTATTGACAACACCAAATACTGGTGAGGATGTGAAGAAACTTATTTACTTATACAGTGCTGGTTGGAATGTAGAATAGTACACCCACTTTAGAAGACACTTTGGCAGTTTCTTAAAAGCTAAACATGCAACCATAGCAATTGCACTTCTAGACATTATTCTCAGACAAATGAGGATATGTTCACAAAAAAGTCTGTACACAAATGTGTATAGCAACTTTATTTAGAGTAAGTTAAAAAACTAGAATCAGCCCAAATTTCCTCCAGTGGGTATATAGCTAAACACACTGTGGCACATCAGTACCACGGGATATTAGGAAGGAAAAGGAACAAACTATTGATACACAAAAAAACTTGGATAGATCTCCAATCCAGTATTATGTGGACTGAAAAACAGCCAATAACAAAAGGTTGCATACTGTATGACTCCATTTATATAACATCATTTAACTGTCAAAATTACAGAAATGGAGAACTGATTTTTGGTTGCCATGTTAAGGCACAAGCCCACTCACACACAGCTAAACTTAGATTTGTAAATTTGAGATAATTTCATTGGGTTTGGAGAATAGGTGTCTAGAATGGCATCCTGCTAGTTAAAAATTAGTTTAACTTTTTATTTTTATAAATCTGAATGCATCATGACTAATACTGTTCTAACAGTTTAATAGACACTTTCATAATAATGAGAGGAATAGTGTTAATTGGGAGTACTAAACATTTTCCTCTAAATATGGTTTAACTAGGATAATTTAACCAGTGTATTCTTCCTATTCTAAATATATAATAGCCAGCACTTTAAGATTTTACATACATCCTGAGCACTAAAATTTGTCACCAAAAGAATCTGCTCACTTTCAACTGTGTTTTCATTGTCTTGAAGGACTTATTTGAGAGTTTTTGTTTGCAATGATGGTGGGAGGAAATGTAAAGAAATACATAATCTAAATAAATATACTGAGAAATGGTATTTTTGATATCTGTCGAATGTTCTTTGCAATGATCAGAGTTTTGTGCCTTAAGTGGGCATCAAGGATTTTTTGTGCATTGGTTTTTAAAAACCATCCAAGGGATAAATAAATTTGTTTACAATGATATAATCTATTTCAAATTATATGGGCACTGAAGCTTTTATATAGCATTAATAGAAAGAGCAGAATGAATGTTGTTACTATACTTTAAGAATTCATAAGAATGACTATATGAAAGGGTGAAAAATTGGAGTTACCATGGAAACCCATCTTGCAGGGCACAGGCCTGTTGGCATTCGTCTTATCAAAGCCTATGGCTGCACACCTGGCAGAAAGGGCCCAGCCACTGCCTCAGCTTCCCAAACACATAACATTCAGTAAAAGGATTCCCTTCAGCATCTTAGTATCTGCTCTAGGAGTTTGAGAGGGAATTAGAAAGGGAAAAATGGGCTGATTATTTTCCAAAGGATGTTGGAAAGATTGTTAAGGAATAAGATACAATAGATTTTTCAAGGAGTTCTTTAGTTAAGTTATTGAGTCTATAAAACTTTTGAGCATGAGAAAAGCACTGCTTGTTCTTATCTGTCTCTGTAGACAATCCAATTAGAATTAATTGGAATGAAACTTTTTTCATAAAAATACCAAGAGTCTGTATATCACTTTTAATCAAATATAAAAAGTTATTTGTCAGCAACAATAATATGACATTAATATATTATAAAAATGATGCATCCTCAGCAATCACTGAGTCTAATTGCCTCATTTTGTAAATGTAGGAAACTAAGGTTCTGAAAAGTGAGAGGACTTACCCAAGTCCAAAAACTAATTAGAGGCAGAGCAAGCCCTGGAGTACAGGTCTTTGACTTCAAGTTCATGGTTGTTAATTGAGCTACTTTATTAACAAAGAGAAAATGCTCTAGTGGCAAACATGCTTTCTTTTGCACACCCCACATAGAAAAAGATAGAAAAATATAGAATGCATGTTTAAATATTCTATAATGTTGCCGCATATACTTAGAATGGGTCAATTTACGTATACATTATTTCAGGTCCTGCCTAGTGTTCTGTTCTGCAGAGGCCAGAAAGCAAAAAAAAAAAAAAAAAAAAAAAAAAAAAAAATGCATTTCTAAGATTCCCGTGTGGGTAGATTTCTGGACTTGTTTAGGTTCTGCCAATCAGGTGCATTCTAGCAGGACTTGTATTTGGGCCTGAGTTATATAGGGAGGAAAACAAGGGGCAAGGCGTCCATGTCATGGCATGGTTGTGAGAGGGGTAGCTTGCTTCTACAGGTGCAGCTTTCTGCTTAAGCCAGCCGCTTTCCCAGTCATTAGAAGATACAGTGTGATTCTGAAGGTTGGGAGCTGCCAGGGAGGTTGCTCTACAGCCTGCTGCTGCAGCCCTCTCAGTACCTGGTAATAAATCCCTTTCTGTTTAACCTAATTAGAGTAGATTCTCTTCTCTTCTACTGAATCCTAACAAAACCACGTTACAGGGTGAAAAACAAAGAAAATATTTTAAAATATACTGAAATATAGAAATAGACACTTGAGGATCTTGAAGTGAGAAAGGAAAGCAGGGATTGGGCTAAGATTAGGGTAAAGAAAAGAGAGCTAGCAAGGGACAGATGATTCCATGTCCTAGAATAAATCAGTGACAACAGAGTCATTCTTAGGCTATGATTACATTTTAGAAAAGAACCTCCAATAAGCACATGGAACCCATTTGAGTATCTCTACTCCAACCTACCCTCCTGGAAACCACATTAAAAGAAATAAAGAAATATGACTTCAGAAGCAGCTTTCAAGTAGGCCTTCTGTGTCTGCAAACTATCTCCTGATTTGCTTGCTGATGCCTGAAATTTCTTTAACAGGGAGCAAATTATACATAATTAGAAATAAAAGTGTCAAAATGCAAATGCTGATTGAGTTGACTAGTACAAAACTCATCAATAGTAAAGGGTAATTGGCTAAGTAAATTAGAGTTAATGACAATTTTGTAACTCTTATTATTGTTTTGGTGATGGGACTAATTAACATTTATAAGAGGACCTACTATGAACCTGGCCCTGGGCCTCATGCTGTTACACACTCCATTTCATTTGGTCTCCCAACAACTCTGTAGTTCTGTACAGTATTTTTATTCCCATTTTCCAGATATAGAGACTGAGATTCAAGGAGAATAAAGGAGTCGCCCCAAGTTATGAAGAGAAGGCCTGGGATATACGTTTCTCTAATTTCATAATTTTGAATTGGATCAGGTCTATTTGCCTTCACAAGGTCAGAGATAAATTTAAACTGTTCTCAGATACAGTTTTCTTCTCATGGGAAGGCAGGCAGGAAGTAGTGTTTTACATGATTTACGGCTTTTTTCCTTTTAAGATGGCTTTTTTATAAAGGGTTTATTTGGCCCAGAGGATACATTAATAAAAGCCACAACAAATAGCATTTGTATATCAGTTTGCAGTCTACCCTATTCTTTTGCAACGAATTTTCTTATGTTGTCTTATTTTATCTTCTTAACTACCCAGTAGAAACAGGTACTATTCCTGTCAAATTTTAAGATGTAAACTGAGTCCAGAGAGTTGACATAGAAATAAGGTTCTATTTAATACTTTATTCATTTCATTCCCATTAGCCAGGTATATTATTGTTCACTCTATGTGCTAGCTGTTTACTTCTGTCTTCTCAATAGTCTGTAGAGACTATGAGGACTGTCATGTTTTCCTATTTATTTTAACATTTCTAACACCTACCACAATGCCTAACATAGAGTAGGCTTTTAATATATGCTGATGAACAATACCTCCAAAATATCCACTTTCAAAGCAGAGTAAAAACAATGAATTTTTCACTCTAAATTAGTTTTAGCTGATTTTTTCCCTTTATTACCATGAACAAGGATTTGATATATGGTGACCAACACGATGCATTATAAATATTGGTACTAAATTAATTAGCATATTTTTGAAACACATCATTTTTACTACCAACAATATCTGGCCAAATATTATTAATTCAAAAAAATCATTAGAAGCACCTTTTCTAGAAGAATACATCATTTTAATTTTTTCCCTCTTTGCACCCTAAAGTAAAACAAATCACACTGAACCAGTAACTTCTCTTTTGTGCCAGACCAAATGGCAACAGTACCTGCCTTTGGAATCATGATAAATGAAGTTGCCCAAAAGTGAAATTCAGTCTGGGCCTTGAGTCATATTACCAAGTGCTGACCAACGAAAACAACCATTAAGAGAAAGAATCCTGATTTATTTCTTTAATTTTCTCATGCAGACGGAGCATTTGTGGTCAAATGGTACCTTAATTGAATAAAAACATTCTGATTTTAAGTCTTTATTTTTCTGACCTTTGCATATGATGGAAGACCATTGCAAATCTGCTCTGGAAATCTCCCAGGTTTGAATAGATGTTTGCATTGCAGAATGTCCTAGCTTTTGTTGTATGCTTTTAAAGAAGTGGTGGCTACTGTTTTAAGCTTTTTTTTTAAATTTATTTATTTTTTTAACTGCAGAAAACATCTAGCTCTGTTGAAAATGTCCATCTAGTTTTCAGGTCATTTTGCAGCCATGGATACATAAATGCTTCAGAGAGTTGTTGACTCCGATATTATAATGGTAAAAGGCAGAAGGAAATAGAGTAGAAGTCTGATGACCCTGAACCATTCTAAATCACCTTGCTGGAAAGAAATTTGCTTTTCTTATCAGTTGTTGCCAATCACAACAAATAATATTAACCTTTGTTTAGAGATGTTTCTTTCAATGAGTTCTGCATTAATTTGCGTACATTGGATTTATTTAGGAATCAATAAGTAGTAGCCACAGAGGTAATGGCCTGTAAAGATCAGACAGAATTATATAGGATAAAAATAGGAAATGAAGTTAGATTCAGAATTGGGGCAAACTTGTAAACCTTCCATTTTATCTGTTAACCTAGCACTATTCATATTGTATTAGAGTTAGCCATTTCTTTGTCTTATCTGCTAGATTACCATCTACTCAATGTTAGAACCTAAATTTTATTTCCCTTTGCAAAATTCAAATGTTACCTATATAATATGGCATCATTATCAAGCCACTCTGTGATGCATAATAGATGCATGCTCAGAAAATGGCTGTTGATCTTTCAAATACTCTGCTGCGTAAGTTATATGAATATTGGCTTTTAACTTTACTACATGACAAACACACACCAAGCAGATTTAAATTATTCACTTTAACATAAAATAAATCCTATATTATAACTAACATTTCAGATTATAGGGCTTATCTGAACTGGGTCTTTTGGGTCATGTAATGCTCCTAAAATTTTGAATGTTTTCATATTGAGAGAGAGAGATTTATTGTCTGAATAAATTATGCAGATAACTAAATTTGATGCATGATAACCTTGTACAACTTGCACAGTAATTTAATATGCATCCTTTGTTCCTCCAAACAATTGTATGAAGTAGAAACATTAGGTATGGTAATTATTGACTCTACAAGTGAAAAAGGCAAATTTCAGAAAAAGAAAGTGATTTTTCTAAAATTTCTTACCCAATGAGTATTGGGCAAAAAATTAGAAATTAAATCTTCTCACTTCAAATACTCTAGATTTTTTTCACTGTATGTCATTTTTCATTTTAACATACATTGAATGGCACTAAACTTTGTTGTCTTGAAGATGTTGGTAGTTAACTTTAGTAAATTAGGCATTTTTTCTGATGTGTTCCATAAATATGACACTGTGCTTAGAGGCTGAGGGTACATGTAGTGCAAAGGACCTGAATTTGAAATCAGGATTTGAATCCAGCTGTGCCACATGGATTTGACTTTAATTATAGAATTCTTCAGCAAATAAGCAAAATAAATAAGAAAGAACAAATGAGACAGCAGAAAAAATCTGTGTAAATTTGAAACATTACTTAACCATTGGTGCCATAGTTTTCTCATCTGTAATATGGAATTAATTATAGGTGTAGTACAGGCTTGAATTGAGGATGAAGTGAAAAGTACCCACTACATGAACCTGGATATTATATTCACTTTAATAATGCAACTGGTAGCTGGATCCTGTCAAAAAGACAGATAATTCATCTGGCCTCCTTTATTTTATCTGGAGGTAACTATGCTCAAAAACATTCTATGGTTTCATAATAAATGATAACATTTCTCGTTTATATTGTCATCCATTCTTAAAATGTATTTTTATAATCTCTCTGTGATGTACTATGTTCTAGATGAATTCTGGGATAACAGTGTCAGATAACTTTATAAAATATTAGACTTATTTCTTTATTTACTGAAACAAAATACTGTCATTTATGTTATTTGTATTTAGATAGAATTTTTGAAATCTTTTTCCTATTCAAAAAAGTTTGTGAATTGTATGACTACATGGTATATCTCACTCTTCAAAGTCCATTCAGGCATTCAGCATGTTTTCTCTGGCTTAATTTATAAATAAGATTAATGCGTGAGGGGAAATTATCTTTTATTGGATTGTGTATTTTGACAATTTTTAGTATAAATAGCAATTTAATTTCTTATTCAATGTTTGAACCTTGGCCCCTTTCTGGAAGTTGTAACTAAAAATTGCAAAAAAACAGTCTTTTAAGTATAATATAGTTGATATTAATTAGTTTCCATTTTTGGATACTGATATGAAGATCATAAATTTATTTCTTAGACTCAGGAGACCACATATAATAAATGAATGATTATTTAGAAAACAAAACCAAAAACAATATTGCGTGTAATAGGCTTCTCGCTTTTTAAGAGCCATGTTAAGAGACAAAATGGAAAGTAGCCTTTCCTATTTACTATGCACACAGAATAAAGATTTGTAGATTGTCAAACAAACTGATATTAATGACATTCTTCTCACTTTTTTTGTTATTTTACTTTTGTGTTTTTATTATGTATATTGAATATACCAATCACATATATTTATGACCACACAAGTAATTATCCAGAATAAATGGCAATTATCATGTAAGATTCATATTATTAATTAAAATAGAAAAAGTTAATGTCAGGTTGGGCACTCTTATTGTATATAGAAGAACCTTCACATTTGGTAGTGATACTGAAACATTTCCATAGACAGTTACTTCCCCTTACTTCTTGTGTATTACATCACTTTTTAAGTTTTTTTTTCAACATTCCTGAAAGTTTTATCTCTTGCATAGTGTACCTTTTCCTCGAAAGAATACTGGTATGATACTTCCCAAGGATCAGCAAATAAGCAAAATAAATAAGAAAGAACAAATGAGATACCAGAAAAAATTCTGTGTAAATTTGAAACATTAATTAACCGTTTGGTATCACAGTTTCCTCATCTGTAAAATGGAACTAACTATACATATAGTACAGGCCATGGCACTTTGTAGAGAGCAACATGCACTGAGACATGGATATGGGGTATCCATGGAAGCTCGCTGAGATGGCAGGCCAATGGTCCCATCACAGCTCTGAGAACCAGGCTATAATACAGATTTTTCCAGTCATGAGAAGAAAAAAAATAAAGAACTTTTTTTTGAGATTGTATCCATCCAAATTTGAATGGTTAATAGCTTTTCACTTTGAGAAATATGGAGGTGGTTGATGGCAGTCATCTTTTTGGGGGTGATTATTTGGCAAATAAGAGTTATCCTTCGCCATCTAGCCACTCCTTCTTCCCTTTAAAAAAAAAGCTGGCTTGTGAAATCCTGAAGTCTAAGAATCACTAAATTAAGTTGTGTTAAGGGATTCATTCACACACACTAGCCTCTCTGAATGGGTGATTAAATTTTTGGCTCAGTTAAACAAAACAAAATAAAACAAAACACAAACCATTTCATAAGATTTGTAGTAGTTAAAAGAGTTAACGAGAAATGTGTGATCCTAAATTGTCTATTGTCCTTGTTTTAAAAATGATTTCTTCAGGTTTGTTTATTAAAATGTTATCATGCTATTACTTTGTGGTGGTTTCCTTTTGAAGACCATTCAGGTGATATGCCAGAGGTTATGCAGTAGATAATGCTGACCAGTTCTTGTAGGAAAGCCTTTATGGAAGGGGAAATATAGAAGGATTTATGAAGAACTCAGAGACTCAACTGCAAAATGGAAGGAAGGGTGACTCGTAACTGTCCTGGCCAAGACTTTTCTAAAGACTTTTCCATGTTGCTGTGGGAGCTGCCACATTGGGTGAATTACCTGGGGAGCCAGCAATAGGAAAACAACCAAAAGGAGCAGTGTTCTCCAGAGGCTTACTGGACAAGAAAGGAAAGTTTCTCTATGCTTCCTCTCTGGTTGGAAAACTCACTATTTATAATTGTTATAATAGTAATTAGAGTTCCCACCACTCTTGGGCAGACCAACGATTTGGGGAGACTTTGTCAGATAATGAAGGATATGTTGATGCCTAGAAAGTCTTTTTTTATTTTTAAAATTAAATTCATGCTTTAAACTGAATTTCTGTCTTTAGTTGAATTTCTATATGTCCTAGAGTCTACAGATGTGTTTTAGAGACATCTGCAAATAATTGAAATTTTATGTCAAATGATTTAAATTTTATTAAAAAGTTGTATTTTTAGACATCCTTTTCTTGAGAGAAAGTCTACAACTTTCATTTTAATAACTTTATATTTTTTCTCTGTGTTTTAAAGTATTTCTTTTGTTTGATATTTTTACAACCAAATTAGTAGCCCTAGAAAGTGATTATTCTTACTTTTAGTTAACATATTAAATTTTTTGCTTGTTTTTGATGCTAGAAAATATTTTTTTCTGCTACAATCAAATCTCCTTGAATTTTTGCCCCTTATGGTTGTTTTTTCTGTTAAATTTGTCATCTGTTTTTTCCAAAAGTTCTATTTCCCCAGGAACTACTTCTTCTGGATGCTCTTGGTTGTCCTCTGGTTTCTGGCTCTCATCAGGTGTTTTTTATTTAACTACTAAGGACTCTGTTTACTTTCCTGAGTCAGGTCAAGTTTTGGTTTTTCTTGCTGGTATGAAGAAATGAGTGGTCTCTGCAGCCATTGAATGATGATAGGGAATTTTTGTCATTTCCTCGACAGTGCTCCATGCCCGTGCCTTCCCTGTGGTGATTGATATTCACAGGCTTCAATGAGAAGGAACCCAACCTTTGTATAGCTCTCTTTGAGTTCCTCCTGGTCTGGAGCAGGACCTCCTAGAACACCATCCCCTCAACACACAAGACACTTACACACACACACACACACACACAAATAACTCTTCCTCAGGAGGAACAAAGAACTTTTCAGGCAAATCTCTTTGGGAAGCAAAGTGCTAGACCTTGCCCCAGGATTTAGGCTTATTTCTCTGGCTCTCATCTGGCTCAGAATTAACCTGAACTTGTTTTTTTCAATTTTCCTTCAGAAATTCTAGCTACCTGAAGAGATAGTTAGATGATGCTATAGGAGGATGACTTTTCAGTCTGCCACCAACCCTCCCTATCATCTTCTCAGAGGAGTCTATGACACCAAAAATATTAAAATCTACTGCCCCCTGCTACATATGTTATGTATATTCATGTACATTAGTGTTTGGATGTGTATATGTGCATGTGTGTTTTAATAGAGATTTAATTGACATTTTAAAAGTTTTTATTTTCTTAAGAAAAAAATGGCTATTTTTAGTAGATAATTCTGGAATATATAAGCTTGTTGAAGACAAGGTTATGTTTTTATCCTTGTTTTATCCCAAGTGCTGGGAGAGCTCTGGGGGGAATACCTAAGAAGATACAGTAACTCATTGCAAAATAAATATGTGTTCTTGTCAGAGTGGGGTGTGCTGTTTTAAAAGAATAAGAGTAGAGTAACCGATTTTAAAAGCAATTATATAAAAGAATATGTATATAATTGTATTGTTGGGCCAGTAACATACAGACCCATGCAAATATAATATATTTGACAATAACAGCACAAAGGAGGTGGGTAGGAACAAAACTGTACTGGAGTAAAGTAGTGACATTATATAGTACCTTGAATCCATAGGAAGAAATGAAGAAAAACAGTAAGGGTAATAGATAAAGACATAGTTAATGTAACAAACTCTTCAAATATGTACTTATTCTTTCTTCTTTAACCTATGTTATATATATATATATATATATATACGCACATACACACACACATATACATACATATATAATATTTATAACAATAATAGCACAAAAAGGGAGAAGAAGAAATAGAACCTTACTGAAGTAATGTTTTGATATTTCACCTCAACTAAAACAGTATAAATCTGAAGTAGATTCTGATAAGATGTCTATGACAAGTGCTAAAGAAACCACTAAGAAAACAACTCCAAAAATGTGATTAAAAAACCAGAGAAATTGGAATGTTACTTTAGAAGTTATTCATTTAATACAAAAAAAAGGCAGTAAAGGAGCATCACCAAGACATTTAGTCATCATACTGGCCAGATCAACATGAAGGAGAAGCACCTTTGAGCTGTGAGGTGAAACTATCAAGTAACTTATAGAGGAAAACCCATTAGACTAACAGCTGACTTCTTGAGAGTATCCTTACAAGACAGAAAGGAAGGGGGTTCTATCTTTATTCTTCTTAAACCGAATAACTTCTAGCCAAGAATTTTGTTTCCTATAAAACTAAATTTCATAAATGATGGGGATATAGTCTTTCCCAGACAAACAAACACAAAGGAAATTTGTTATTACTAGACCTGCCCTACAGGAAATGCTCAATAGTGCATTATATGTGCAACAGCACAGTAGATATTCACCAGTGTCAAAATACCCAAAAGTTATAGCTCACAGCTTTTGTAAAATAATAGCATAAGAAGGAAAACAAAACAATAAGATATTATCCAACATGTTGAACAGAACAGCATTCCACATGTCAATACTAACACTCAATGTAAACAATCTGAATGCCTCACTTAAAAGACATATGTTGGCTGAGTAGACAAAAACACAACCCAAATATTTGCTGTCTCCAAGAAACACATCTAAATTACAAGGACTCATGCAGACTCAGGGTAATGGGCTGGAAATAATATTCCTTAAAAATGGAAATAAAAAGTAAGCAGGTATAGCTATTCCCATGTCAGATAAAACAGATTTTATATTAACAGTGAGAAAGATAAAGATGGTCATTACACAATGGTAAAGGGAGCAATTCAAGAAAAAGACATAACAATCCTAAATATATATGTACCTAACACAGGAGTTCCCAGTTTGATAAACCAAATTCTTCTAGATCTAAGGAATGAAGTAAACAGTAGCATCTTAACTGTCAGGGACCTCAACACTCTACTGACAGAACAGGACAGATCATTGAAGCAGAAAATGAATATACGAACATGGCATTTAAAGGGAAATCTAGAACAAATGGACCTAACAGATTTATAGAGCATTCTACCCAAGAACTACTGAATATAAATTTTTCTGATCAGTACATGGTACATTTTCTGAGATTGATCATATCTTAGGCCACAAAACAAGTCTTAGCAGCAAATTAAAAACAATAGAAATCATACCATGTATCTTCTCAAACCACAGCAGAATAAAACTAGAAATCAATTCCAAGAGAAACACTCAAATCTAAACAAAGTCATGGAAATTAAACAATCTGCTGCTGAATGATCCTTGGGTCAGTAATGAAATTAAGAGAGAAATCAAAAGATTCCTTAAACTGAATGATAAAGGAGACACATGCTTTCAAAATTTAATAGATACAACAAAAGCAGCCCTAAGGGAAAGGTTCACAGTCATAAATGCCTACATCAAAAAGATAGAAAGGAGACACATTAACAAACTATGTCACACCTCAAGGAACTAGAAAAGAAAGAGCAAACCAAACCCAAAGCTAGCAAGAGAAAGGAAATAACAAAGCTCAGAGCAAAACTGAATGAAATTGAAACCAAAAATGAAATACAAAGAATCAGTGAAAGAAAAAGTTGATTCCTTGAAAAGATAAACAAAATTGATAGACCACTAGACAGATTAACCAGAAATAGCAGAGAAAGGACTAAAAATAAGCTCAATCAGAAATAAAAAAGGGGACATTACACTGATATTGTAAAAATAAAAAACTAGAAAACCTAGTCCTACAGATTTGGAAAGAACATCCCACTCCAAATCACCAGAATACACATTCTGCTCAAGAGCACATGAGGCATTCTCCAGGACAGATCATATTCTAGGCCATAAAACATGCCCCAATATTGTTAATAAGATTTAAATCATACCAACATATGTGTTATGATCACAACTGAATAAAATTAGACATCAATATCAGAGGGAAATTCACAAATTTGGAAATTAAACAACATACTCCCAAGTAAAGAGTAGGTCAAGAGTAAATCACAAGGGAAATTAGAAAACACTTTTACATGAATGAAAAGAAAAAGATCCTTAGGCAGTGGTGTTTGTCAGCTGTATGTGGTCTCGAGTACAACCCCACTGTATCAATAGGTGGCAGTCATTGTCAGCCCACTCAGGTCCCCTAGTGTCAGTGGGGGTGTGTGGCTCCTACCCATGAGACTCATGAGAGTGCTTGCCTTCTCCATTCCCTCCCTATCATCCCTGACTGCCAGGGGTGATAGAGAGGCAGTAGGAATGTATCTGACCCCTGGGTAGAGGTAGTACTCTAGGTCTGGGATTTTAAAATGGCACCAGTCATAGCACCCAGAGTTTGCAAGCCAGTGAGTCACTGCTCTGCCCTCTCTCCAGAGCAATGCTGCTGCAGTTTCCAGATAGATCTTTTTGTCAGTCCTGTGGCCTTCAGCATTAGAGCATCCTTCCTGCAGTATAGCAATGATCATGGGGGGATTGAGGAGTCCTGGGATGCTTTTCTCTGCACCTTCCCCACATGTGCACTTGTCTTCTCTATGTATCTCGAAACCAAAGAGCAGGTCACTCTCTTCATTCTCTTTCACTTTGGGTGCCTCCTGTCACTTTTCTTTTGATTCACAATGCTTAGACAGTTGATCTGACAGTGGATATTCACTTGCTACTTTCAATCCTTTTCATGAGAGCAGTGTGTGCAGGCTTTCTAGTCTAACTAGAAAATGGGCAAAATATCCAAAATATGTAAGAAACTTATACCCATAGCATGAAAACAAACAACTTGATTAAAAAATGGACAAAGGACATAAACAGGTTGAAAACCATACTATGCTCATGGGGTAAGGGGGCAGAATCAACATTGTTAAAATATCTCTACTACCCAGAGTGATTTACATTTTCAATGCAATCCCTATTAAAATATCAACATTATTTTTCACAGCTCTAGAAAAAATAATGTAACACTTTATATGGAACCAGAGAAGACCCTGTATATCAAAGCAATCTTAAGCAAAAACAACAGCTTGGGAGGCATCACTTTACCAGACTTCAAGCTATACTACATGGCTATAGCAACTAAAACAGCACTGTAGTGGCACAAGAACAAAGATATAGACCAATGGAACAGAACTGAGAACCCAGATATAAAACCATCCTCATATAGATATCTAATCTCTGACAAAGCAGACAAAAACATACACTGGGGAAAAGAATCCTTATTCAATAAATGGTGCTGAGAAATTTGATAGCCACATGTAGAAGACTGAAACAGGATCTGCACCACTCACCTCTCACAAAAATCAACTCATGTTGGATAATAGACTTAAATCTAAGGCATAAAACTACTAGAATTCTAGAAGAAAATGTTGGAAAAACTCTTATAGACATTGGCCTAGGCAAAGAATTTATGAAGAAGACTCCAAAGGCAATCACAACAACAATAAAAATAATAAATGGGACCTGATCGGATTATAAAGCTTCTGCAAAGCCAAGGAAACTATCACAACAGCAAACAAACAACCTACAGAATGGGAGAAAATATTCGCATGTTACACATCCAATAAATGGCTGATAACGAGAATCTATATAGAACTCAGGAAAATCAGCAAGAAAAAAATCAAACAACCCTATCAAAAAGTGGGCAAAGGACACGAACAGAAACTTTTCAAAAGTAGATAGACTAATGGCCAAAAAACATATGAAAACATATGAAAAAATGCTCAACATCTCTAATCATCAGGGAAATGCAAATTGAAACCACAATGAGATATCACTTATCTCCATTGAGAATGGCCTTATCAAAAAGTCCCCAAACAATAAATGTTGGTGTGGATGCGGAGAGATAGGAACCCTCATACACTGCTGGTGGGATTGCAAACTAGTACAACTTCTGTTGAAAGTAATATAGAGATACCTCAAAGAGTTACAAGTAGAACTACCATTTGATCCAACAATCCCATTACTAGGCATCTACCCAAAGGATAAAAAGACATTATATTAAAAAGACATCTACACTAGAATATTTATAGCAGCACAATTCACAATTAGAAAGATGTGGAAACAACCCAAGTGCCCGTCAATACATGAGTGGATTAATAAAATGTGGTATATGTATACCATGAAGTTCTACTTGGCCACAAAAAACAGTGGTGATCTAGCACTTCTTTTATTATCCTGGATAGAGCTGGAGCCCATTCTACTAAGTGAAGTATCAGAAGAATGGAAAAACAAGCACCACATGTACTTACCATTAAATTTGTTTTAACTGATCAACACTTAAGTGCATATATAGTAGTAACATTCATCGGGTGTTGGGCAGATGGGAGGGGAGAGGTGGGGATAGGTATACACACACATAAGGGGTGTGGTATGCACTGTCTGGGGGATGGACATGCTTGAAGCTCTGACTCTGGTGGGGCAAAGGTAATATATGTAACCTAAACATCCGTACTCCCATAATATGCTGAAATTAAAATAAAAAATAAAAATAAATGGGCAAAGGACCTGAATAGACAATTTCTCAAAAGAGGACACATAAATGGCCAACAGGTATATTTTTTAAAAGGTTAACATTAGTAATCATATAAAAAATAAAAAATAAAAATTAAAAAATTATATATCAAAATAAATATGGTGATGACAGCAAATGTTAGAAAGCATATGGAGAAACTGGATCATTCATATATTGCTAGTGAGAGTATAAAAATATATTGCTGGTGGGAATGGAAAATACAGCCATTCAGAAAAACAGTTTAGTAATTTCTTATAAAACCAAACATGGAACTACCATACAATCCAGCAATTACACTTCTGGGCATTTATTCCATAAAAGTAAATATTATGTGCACACAAAAACCTGCACACAAATTTATAATGTATAGAAGTTTGTTTGTGATACCCTCAAACTGGAAATAATGTAGATGCCCTTCAATGAACGAATGACAAACAAACTGTGGTATATCCGTACTATGGACTACTACTCAGAAATAAGAAAGAATGGACTAAGGGGACATGTGACACCTGGATGCTCTCCAAAGAATTATGCTGCATGAAAAAAGCCAATCCCAAAAGATTGCTATTTGATCTATTTGATCTATTTGATCTATCTAATCAAGATACTATTTGGTTCTATTTGTACATTTATGAAATGACAAAATTTTAGAAATAAGGAAAGATCAGGTATTACTAATGGGAGTAAGTGGGCGTTCCTAAAAAGGACAACATGAGGATTTCTTGTAGTGGAGAACTGTTCTATATCTTGACTGACTGTGTCACTATCAATATTCTGCATATTTCCTTGTACTATAGATTTGCAAGGTGTTACCAGTAGGGAAACTAGGTGAAGAATACATGCAAGCTCCATATTATTTCCTAAA
This sequence comes from Cheirogaleus medius, assembly GCA_008086735.1. NCBI lineage: Eukaryota > Metazoa > Chordata > Mammalia > Primates > Cheirogaleidae > Cheirogaleus > Cheirogaleus medius. Next base: position 8,404,526 of record VBSM01000272.1, on the reverse strand, counting down.
ATTGCTTTGGTGTATAATTATGTCAAAATAAAAAATTTAATTAAAAAAGTATAAGCAATCCCCCCTTATTCCATGGACAACATGAGAGGCTAATATAACTTGACAACCAAATATACTGTTAGCCTTCTTAAATGTCAGAAATACAGCTCTAAACTAAGGATTCCCTACATTTATGAAGTCATACCATAATAGAAAATGATAATTCTGAGATGACCAAACTCCAGCTCCACTTGGCTTCCCCAAAGCCTGAGGATATGATAATATTAATAGTGGCACACCTTGATCCCACATTTGGCATAGCAGCTTGCTGTGGTGTCCCAGTTGAGAAGCCCTACCCTGGAAATCCTAACATGCCTTGGAGAGAGCTCCTAAATGATTCCATCATCTGAGTGTAGCCCATGTCAGTCATAGAAATTATCACTATAAATTAAATAAATGTAGTTATTCTACTTTATTTCAACCAATATTATTGTACTTGCCTGACAAAATAGCTTTCTGTTGAATCTAGAGGGAAAAGAGTATGTATATCAAACACCATGATAAGTATTTCTTTCTTTTAATTTTATTATTTTAGTGATGGGGTCTTGCTCTTTATTAATCATTGTCGACCCATGAATAATTCCTTCCCTAAATAAGGAAATCTTTCTGTTTACAATCATAAGTAGTTGAAAATTGTGCATCATGAAAAAGTTATCTGTATTTTTAAATACCCAATATTTTCCTTAAGACAGTTCTCAACCTGGTAACCCTAACATTACTGAGCTCTTCTGACCACTTTAGCTCTTCCTAGACTGCTATGATAAGCCATAAGGCCCTGTTCTTTAATCCATCATGGGATGTTCCCCCCAGACATGACTTGCCATTTCATGACCTTGCCTTGGAATTGGTGTGGATACTCTGATAGTCCAATGATGGTCTAGTAGGACAAAGAGTACAAATTATTTTCATGTAAGACAATGAACACATAATTCCTCACAAAGAATATCAGTTTTGAACAACTGATGGCTACCTATATAAATATTAATTTAATGTTTTAAATGGTTCCAAAAAATGACAACAAAACTGGTGCCTGATAATCATCTTATAAAGGCTCTTTTTTATAGAAAAAAATAAATACTGCCTTTTTGTTTAAATGTGGAAAATGATCCATTTATTTCTTTATATTTATGTCCTGGGTACTTCAATATGATATTTTATTAATTATTTATCTTTGTAATATATATTAATATTAAATTTTCTTTTATTTCTAATATATTTAGGAACCAGAAAAACTATATATGCATATATAATTTTTATTAAATTTGTTGAAATCTTCAGAAGTATTCCTAAGTTTTATGTAGACACTTCTCATGTAATACAAATGTTATTTTTACCTTCACCCATTTACTTCTAATTTTCTTTGTCCTCAATATTAGATTTGTGAATTCAATATCAATTAGCTTTGGAAAAGAGATGCCTATAAAATTATCATTCATTAATCCATACATTAGGGATTCTAAATTCCTCAAATAGTCATTGGACACTCAAATATCAAGCCATTTTTTTGTAACTGGAGGAAAAAAAGTAATCTGTAATATATTTGATAAAAAATATATATAGTATATATTTTTTAAAAAGAATATGAAATACATAAACTCATCTGCCTAAATCCCAAATTATAATAACTTTGAAATTCTAAATAGAATGTTTAAGATATGTAGATATGTATGAATTTCAACTCTATTTCTTTCCAAATTAAAACATTGCAAATAAGCTTATTATAAAGATTAACCTACTTCACAGGCCTAAATAACACAATTCAAATAATAAAATATCTGCTTGAATTATCCCCCAAAAGCAAGAATAAAGCAACATTATCCTACCTTAACACATTCACAAGTTTTAACACAGCAATAGTCGTGGTCATCTTTGGAGGCTAATTTGCTTTTGAACAGTTTATGGACATGGAAATGTTAAATGCTGCTGACATCTAGAAAGGAATTTAATGGTCAATAAGAAAGAACAATGAAAATGTGGTTGAAGCTTGTTCCCTTTCTTGAATGTGTATAATATTTTAGTGATCAAGTGCCTCACAGAACATAGATTACTCCTTTTTTTTTTTTTTTTTGAGCTGATGGCTATATTCCTTCATCCTTGAAACTAGGATAAGGAAGGCCCAGTTAACCTTGTAGCTGATACTAATCCTTGCAGTGTCTTTCCCATGAAGTTCAAATTGTTTTGTAAATACAGCTTTCCAGCTGTCCCAGTTTTCTGACCCATTAATCTGAAAGCCATCTTGTATCTTTAGCAATCTCACAATTTCTCCTTGAATATAAATAATAATAGTACTTATCTCATTGTGTTGCTGTGAGGACAAAGTGAGTTAATTCATTTAAAGTACCAGGAACACGGTACAAACTAAAACACTAGTTGTTCTTAATCATCACTGTCCTCATTAAATCTGAAAATTAAAGAATATGCATATAATTAAGCAGCATTCTCCTGAAAGAACTTAATCTAAAATATTATCAAGGCAAAAAGGTATTAACTGGCCTCTATCTCATCTTCATTCTAATCTCAAAATAGATTACTATAAATATAGCATTTGCTTTTAATTTTGTTTTCCAGGAAAGAATTTGAAATCAGAACAATCTGTTTTGAATCTTGTCACTTCTGTTTACTAGTTTTGTGACCCTAGTAAAGTTAATCTTTCTAAGCTTTTTTTTATCCAGTTGTAAAGTAAGGATAACACCCACTTCACAGGGTTATTGGTAAAATCAAAGAAAATAGTATTTGTAAATACCTAACACCTAAACTGGCCCACAATAGGTGCTTAGTAACTATTTCTTTTCCATTCCTAGTTTCTTGTTTTTAAAAGTGATGATCTAAAAATAATCGTGACTTTGATAACAGTAAAGCCAATTTTACCTCTGTGCAACAGCTAATTTTAATCCATTCTCAGTTGCTTAAACTAAGAAAACTTTATAGTTAAGAATCAATTATTCTGATTTTTCTATAAACTCAGAATGAATTAGGCATAAAATTATGAGAATAAGAAAGAATTGTGGACTTTTTACTAAGTTTTTTGTGTATTTAATACACATGACAAACTTGTCCTAATCCTTTTCAGAAAAGATAATAATAAAAAAAAATCTTATCATTTCCCTGTGAAACTCTACTCTTATTGATCACTGTTGTGTAAGTCAGGGAAATATCATTTATAGCATAATTACAAACATTTAGATTTGTCTAGAAAATCATTCTTAAAATGTTTAATTCTATTTTTATGTTATCAAAGAAATACTTATGTGAGCATGATTGAGAAATTTTAAAAAATGTAAAGAACCAGAAAAAAGATCACCCATAATCTCAAACTCAGAAAAAAACCATTGTTTAACATATTAGAAATATGGAATATTAGAATAACATCCATCATTTCTAATTGTATGGAGAAAATATAGTTAATTTTCGAATATTTTTAAACTTATCTCACATTGGAAAGATGTGAAAAACTTCCCAACAGTAAAGATTTCTGGAGTGAGTGAGTACATGCTGTGTGGGAATGGTCAGAGTGATGAGCAGAGGAGGTGCTGGAGTAGGCGCCCCAGAACGATGTCAGGCCCCTGAAGCGCTTTGTTCTGGAAGGGGTGAGCCAGGTACTGAGGTTGTAAGGAGGAGCCCATCAAGTCCTGGGGGGGAGGTCTACCCGTTAACCTTAAGCATGTCTTACATTGCCTGAAAAAGCAGAGAGGTCATACTAATGTAGGAAGGACTGAGTAAAGAGCAGATTCTCACCCTCAGAACTGGTTCCCATTCTTTGAAATGGCAGGCAGAATCTCCTGAACTATGTAAATTTAAGTCATTCTCTTAATTGTGATTATTTCCCCATCTTTTGCATTGAGCACAGAGTTCTGAGAAATTAAATATTCATATGTAGCAACTTCATTACATTGCATTTATACTTTTAAATATGTAAGCAGAAGGGAGTTTACATTTAGAATTAAGGTAGACTCTATGGTTATATTATTACATATTTGATTATATATGATTATATGTCAGTCCTAGAAACTCCTCCTTCAATCTTTCATTGGCATTTAAAAAAATATACTCAGGGATTCTCTATTTGTTGGACTTCTTCTATTATAAGGACTTACGTAGTTACTATGGGTTTAGGGGTTGATGCTGGATTATCTGAGCAGTGAGATATTTTACCACCAGAAGTTTTACCAGAAGTTGGGAGTCTAATAGGAGAGATATAAAACATACAGAGAAATAAAGAGCTACAACTGGCCTTAAACTCTTAAAAATTCTGTAGTACTAATATGGACCTGGGAAGAATTGGAGGTACTCCTTAAGGGACTTGAAATTCTCCTACAACTGTCTTCTCTCACTTTTCTAGTAAATGCAAAAAACCTGGTGCCAGAGAGAAATGTTCTGAATATGGACCATTTGTCTGGATGGCCCAGAAAGAAACATTTTCATTAAATTTGGAAGCATTTTGTAATAAAACTCAGGTTAGGAAAGGAGTATAACAAGGCCAGGGTTTTATTTCATAAGGAATACGGTCAAGTTCATTAGTAATAGAAAAATACAAATTTCGTTTAAGACCAAAGATGCACTTTGGAGAAAATTAACCTCCATGATATCAAGCTGAATTTGATTTCAGACACTTTACCAAAAAATCAGCCATGGCCTGAGTGAAAGCACACACCATATTTCTCCTTTCCTGATCCCCAACCCAGAGCACATTCCTGTGGAGAGGAGGAGAGAGTTATGGACATCTGGAAAACATCTAAGGTGGAAAATGTATTTGCAAGACCCAAGTCAGCACTGGGGACTGGATGTTCACTGTCCTGGGGGAAAGGGTGACGCATCACAAGAAAGAAAAGACTAGGAAGGACTTCAAGGGGTAGAATTTTGGAGGGGAGGGAACAAAGAAATTATAGAATGCAGGAGGACATATGGCATAAGCAGTCAGACTTCGCTCTTGTGGAGCTCCAAGGACATTATTGGCTACATTAGAGGCATGTTCTTTCTCCATCAAACTCTACAGCTTTATGATTCTTGCTGAAATATTTTAGCTAAAAACAGCTTAAATATTCCTTGAGGTCCAGAGAATTATGATTTAGATAAGAAGTGAGCAGTAAGGCAGAGTTTGGGACAGAGAACAAGTACTTTGCTCTGATTTGGCCCTCTACCAATTTAGGTAGGGAAAGAAGGGGGCATGATCCCATCTCTTAGATCATAGAAGAAAGGAACAGATACCCAACTACAAACCTGTGTTAGGTGCATGACACTGGGAACATCTCTCTGCTTTTATCTCCCTGATGATCTGTGGCAGACAGTGAGATGAGCTGACAACTATTAATTATTAAGCAGATGACCACTTGATCGAAAATTCAATGTACCTCTATATTATGCTGAAATAAAAAACAAACAAACAAAATGTCAATTCTGAGAGAAAGAAAAGACAAGAGGGAGCTGAAGTACATTTAGCCAAAAAGATCATGTATTTATAATAGTCTATGGATATGATGTAGACAAAACTTCTAGACTCCAGGGACAAAAGTCAGCTACTGAAATGTAAATATGCCTCTGAGGTAGAAAGTTTGGTAGAGAACTTAAAGTGGAAGTTAGTGGAGGTTTGCCTTCTTAGTTGTGACTTCTATGGAAGAAGACAGAATGTATGTTGATTCTTATGGGAGATATTTTTATTTTAAGCACAGCAAATAAAAGATTGTATTTCTGCTGACTCAAACTAGCTTGATTATTTAGTGTTAATTTGCATATTAGAAGTTTTAGCATGATGAGCATTAGGCAGAGATGTTTGTTATTGCATGGGGAGGAAATACTGCATAGCAAAGTTGCACTTATTTGGAGCAAGTTCCTTATTTGGAGCAAAAGTAGAGTCCAATTTGTGTGTGTGTGTGTGTGTGTGTGTGTGTATCTATGTGGGAACTGTTCTTTGTAAAATGGCCACTTGCAATTCCTTTTGAGCAAACCCTTAGTTCTTTTAAGATACACTCAAGACAGTTCAGTAATAAGCTAAAGATACAGAATACTTTTTGTTTCATTAGGTGATGATTTCAAGCTGCACTGTTGCTTTCTATTAGGTATCAAAAAATACCATTTTGAGTTCTGATCGAGTTTGGTTTTTAATATTGGTGCAAGTCTAATCATCAAAGCCAGCTGCCTCTGAACATGGACTGGAATGGGACACAGGGTAATGTGTTCTACTGTCGATTGCAAGAAGTGTCTCAAGTTCTCATCTACAGAATTTAAACATTGATGAAAAATGTCTTGACCGGAGAAGGCAAATTCATGAGTTGAGATTCTCCAACTCATTTGTTGAAAGTTGCCTGGCCCTTGAATACATTCACCTTAAGGTTTTCAGAAAAGAAATTCCAAGATGGATGTCACATTTTTACACTTAAGGGAACATTTTGATGCACTTCTAAAAATCAACAGATTCTAACACAGTGGAAGGCATACTTAATATCATGGAATAGTGACTGTTGACAATATAGCTCAGGAGCATCAGTGTAATCACAACCCCAATATGGTACTAAATACATGTGGTGTGAGAGTTTTACTATATGCAGATATCCTGGGCACTTTAGACTGACAAAATGGAGGCAAAATGGGTAGGCGCTGGTATACTTAGAGTCTTATTTATATTGGTGCTTATTTGGTTTTTTATATGCCAAGAGGGCCTTCATTAGCATAAGGGTTTTGTGCAAATTAGAAAAGACAACCCTTGTGGGTGGACAAATTATAAAAAGATGGCTTCTTTATTGACCCTCCTGGTTGGCATTTATCATTCCTCACTCTTTTCTAATCTTTGGAACTGCTTTTCTAAGCTAGCTCTGCTGAGATGCTCATTCCTGCAGTGGTTTCTTAACTTTACTGTTGAGGAAACTGAAACTCCATAAATTTGAATAACTCACTCAAGGACACCTTTGTATAATAGATGGTGTACCATGTACTAAAATATAAGCATGTCTTACATCAGTCTGTGCCAGATCATCCTGCCTTTTAGTAAGTTGATACCTGAATTTAGTGTAATTTGACGACTGTGGCTGAGATGACTGAAACATTAATACTCATATCATTTTCATGATATCCCCAAAAATATTATTTCTTGTGACATTAAATGGAAGTTTTCTTAGGACTTCACTGAAAAGGCTATGGTATTAATTTAAATTCAAGTTCAATAAACATTTGTTGAGCACTAAATGTACCAAAACTAATTGATAGAGTTGATAAAAAAGCAACCCAACCAAGAAAGACCTCTTTATCAAGCAAGTCTAGTCATGAAAAGAGTAGAGACAGACATAAAAGACTGAGTCCCTTTGTGGCAGATTTTGTTTCCCAAAGATGGTCACATCCATGTCTTCTGTTGCACATGCTGTTCTACAGTGTGAGCCTACCATTCCTGCATCCAGAGATAGAGTCTTATTCCTCTCCCCTTGAATCTGGGAGGGCCTTGAATCTCTTTGACCAGTAGGATACAGCAAAAATGATGCTGTATGACTTCTGAGGCTGAGCTGTAAAAAGAGACCCAGTTTTCACTTTGTTCTCTGGAACTCTATTTCTTGGAGCCATGAGCCACCAGATAAGAGATCCAGTAAACCTAACTAAGGTTGCCATGCATCAAAGAAGTCAAGCCATATGGAGAGACCTCCAGCAGTCACTCCTGTTGACAGCTGTAATCTTGAGGTAGCCCAGTTCCGGCACAAGTCACGCTGAGAGAATGAACCTCTAGGTGATTTCAGTGCCCAGCCATCCTGAGTCCTGAGTCTTGGATTCTTTATAGCATCAGACATGGAGCAGAGATAAGCCATCCTCACCATGCCCTGCCCTGTTCCCACAGGATCCATGAGCATAAAAAAATGGTTGTTAATTCATACCATCAAATTTGGGGTTAATTTGTTGTACAGCAATATTGACAGAAACATTTTTCTCCCAAGATAGTCTGCAGTTGCCTGAGGCAGGAGGAATATTGTCAGGGGACTGGATACAGATGGATATTTTTCCCCTCTAGTTTTATCTAGCACTTTTTGTAAAGGGGAAACAAAAAGATCTCAGAAGAAAAATAAACCAATCTACCTAAAGGTCATATTTCCCAAGTGGTTTCTAACTTTAGAAATGATATGACAGAATTTTCTCAAATTGAACAAAAATATACATAAAATGTTCTAAAGGGAAGAGCACAATAGGACAAATGACAATTTAAAAAAATTCCTGAGACACTGTCTCCTTGATATTATTTCAAATACTAACAGGAGATTAGGAAGTGCTGTTATTATTTTTATTATATATTATTTGGTGCCTGAGTTATATTTTATCCTGGATAGAAGAACCTCTATTTCTGCCCTCGGGGTGTACAGTTTAAATCTGAGAGACATTATAAGTGTTTCTGACAGAGCACAGTGTTCAGTTTCTTTATGCTGATTTGGAAGTTTTGAAACAACCTAATCACCACAATGTAAAGATATCAAGTGAAATGGGAAGCAATGACAGAACTCTCTTCAGAGTTTCAAGTCTTTATTTCAACAGGATAACTCTCTATTTTCAATTCTTCATAAAAGAAGCCAATTGCATGCTCCATAATAGTTATAAGAATTACAAGATGCTGAGTTCAGTGATGTGCAGAGAATAGTTTAAATGAATGTTTTAAAAAAAGGCTCTTCTTTGGAATTCAGCTGTACATATGTTAGGAAAAAATAAAAACATAATAAAATCTACTAATTAGTTTCAAGGCCAATCTGAATTAGTAATAAGTCTGAAACACACATTATGATAAGGAAATGTGGTTTTATTACTTTACAATGAAAGAAAATAACTTCTGTGGTTTGAAAGCTATTTCCAAGTACAACTTCTGTATGACCATTGTTTTACTAAATGGATAATTTATAGCTTGCATCATTGGTCAACTGACCCCTCCTCATCTGCTGAGAACTTGCATTTGCCAAGAACTCAACAAACATTCAATGAATGTCAACCTCATGTCCAGTTACTAGCCTAGGGTGTGTGGAGAATTTTAGTGAAAGTAAAAACATTGTCCTTGTCTCTGGGATCTTAAATTCTTATTGGGAAGTTATTTATTAGAAATAATTAGCTAAGAATACAAAACAGTTAATAATTCTGCTTTGTTGAAAGAAGTCAGATCTAAGGAATTACTAAAGGCTTCATGGATAACACTGTCTTGAGTACAGTAGAAAAGCAGAAATTACTTAAATTTCTGAGAACATGGCACTCTACTTGGACAATAAGATGTAAAATTCTTTAGTGTACCTTCTATATTTTAATCACATGATTAGGAAAATGATCCTTCGAGGAATATACAAGGTAAAGCTCCATCCAGACCAGCATGTAGATACCAAATAATTTAATTAAAGCCATCTGAATTAATGAGATTTTTAAAAAATTCAATTTTTAAAATAATCATATACACACATATCCTATACAATATGAATGGTTAAAGTATCAATGTTAAGTATCATCAATTATTGATGATGAGGTTGGCTGGCATTAGTAACAAATTTGGCTATTTCTAGGACCAGATAAAGAAGGAAAACTACAGACTTAGACTCAAAAGACATGGATTTGCATCTTGATGCTACTTTCTACAAGCTTTTTGGGTAAGAAAGTCATTTAAACTGTAAGTCAATCTGAGCTAACATGGGTCTCAATCATGTAGTATAATGGGGAGATGTATTTTTTAAATTTATAGTAAAATAAAATAACTTTAGACATTAGAAAATGATCTTCAAGTGCAAGTTGGAATACCGCTAAGTAAAAGTTTTCTCATCTGTAAAACCTGATAATACCCACCTCATGAAATTTTTGTGAGGATTAAACAAGTTGAAGTGAATGAAAGAATTTTAAAAAGAAATTTGATCTACAAATCAAAACATTATTATGGTCCTTTAATTTTATCTTTTAAGAGCATTTAGAAAAAAGAAACAATTTTATTCTGGAAATAAGGATTCTATTCCGGAAATAGTATCAAACCAACAGATACTTATTGATCATCTACTAATTCATTGTTGCCTTTTTCCCCCTTGGTTTGGAGAGCCCTATGAAGATAATAGCATCTCTTAATGCTTGAATATAAAAAATAATTCAACAATTTTGAGCAGTTGACCTAAAAATGGGCTTTAAGTTAGAAAAAGATACAGAGTAATTGTCTGATTATCTAACATTATTCTTAGCCATTTAATTTAGGAGTCTTTCTCTCAAAGAACTACTAAAGAGTTTAGTTTCCATGCGGATGTCCAGTGTGTGCATGAGAGGGGAAAAAAGCAAAACTTAATGCTTAAAAGTCGGTCACTTTTTTTGGAGCATTTACAAAAGTAAAGTGACTGAGTTTTCTTCTGAGACCCCAAGCCTACTGGGTCAGATAGTTTCCTTTGGCCTCCATCATCACAATTGGCTTATGATTCCCTCTGTACTTCCTTTTATTCCCTCAGTGATCCCCAAGAGGGGACATACCACACTCTGGAAGTTGTTTTGTTTTCCCAGTTTCCTTGAAGCCAACTCTGTGCAAAAGCAAAGGAACTGCCGGTGGTGGCCCCGGGGCTTCCTTACAATAGAATAGTCACGTCAGTATTTTACCCAGGATCTTCTAAAAATTGCAAGGGGTTTTCAGGTTCTTCCCTGAATCTTGCCTCCTACCAACCCTCTACTCCTTGAAAAGTGACTTTTAATGTTTTCATTTAGATAGCTTCTCAGTGCTACAGAAGAAAGTTCAAGCTCCTTCCTAACCTGGACCCAAGGTACCTTTTGGTGTTCTCTCTTACCACTCTCACATCCACTCAACATGAAGAGCTTTTCCATACAGACACGTCTACTTTAGCCACTTATGCTATGTTCTTGCTTTCATGCTCTGCTCAGGCTAAGCTGTTGGCCAGGCATGCTTTTTTCCCCTCTTCTCTACAGAACAGATGTCTGTTCATGCTCTCAGTTCTAAAGCTGCAACCCTATGCCCCTTATAAAGTCTTCTTCACGTACCCAAAAGCAGGGTTACTTATAATTACATCGTAAAACATTGTATAAGCTTCTGTTAGAGCAATTATCACAAAAATTAATTTATGTGTTAATTTTATCCAATAGGATGTAAGTATCTTGACAACAGAAATTTGTTTTATAAATTCCTATCTCTTTTCTTCCAGGGACTGTCTTGTCACCTGTTACATACCAGCTACTTCCTAAATATTAAATGAAAGTGAAATTTTAAAATTTATACTGACTTGCCAAAAGTCATTTTACTGATAAAATAATAAGGACACTATGCTTCCTCTGTATAGCGTGTGCGATCATGGATAAGAACAGATTTTGAAATTCAGAAGGCATTGCCCAAATGTCAGATATTTTCAGTTGACCAGATTCATTCATACATGGAGAGGCAGTAGAGTTTAGTGGTTGAGAGTATGGAACTATCTGCCTGATTGCCTGGGTTGGAATCTGGGCTATATCACTTACTAGCTGGGTAACCTTGGGCAAGATACTTAAAAATATCTTTGCCTCAGTTTCCTTGACTATGAAATGAGGGTATTTTCCTTGCCAGTTACTAGTATGAGTGTAGGAAAAAATAACCCAAAACGTAATGCTTAAAGTACAATGCTATCCCTTATGGTTGTTATGAGGATTTAAATGGGTTAATATATGCAAAAAGTACTTAAACAGGCCTACCAACTAGCAAGTACTATATAAGAGTGGGTAATTACTAACTCATTGAACATGTGGAGTATTCACTGATACAAATATTTATTGAGTGTCCACTCTGTGATGAGCACTGTTCTAAGTAAAACAAACCAATAAACATATAAATTATGACTATGCGCTATGAAGAAAATTAGAGCAGGAAGGGGACAGGAAGGGAGGGACTGGTATTTTAAACAGGGTGGTAAGAGAAAGCCTTTCTTGAAAATCGTTAAGTATAGCTGGGGAAAGATTGTTTTAGGTAAGGGATTAGCACAAACCCCAGGCAGGAACACGGTGGAGTGTTTGAGGACTGGCTATGGTCAGTGTGGCTGGGGCCGAGTGAAGAAGGAGGAGATTAGTAAGCATCAGGTTACAGAAGGGCCAGAGGCTGCGTTCTGAGGGGCATGGAAACCTTTCCTTTTACACTGGCTGGCAGCTTTCAAACAGAGGAGTGATATGATCTCTTAGGTTTATAAAGCTCACAACAGATTCAAGGACCAGTGGCTACTAAAACAAGAAGATGAGATAGGAGGCTGTCACAATAATCCAGACTCTGGTGCTAATTGTTTTCTACTAATTTCAAACAAAAATGCCTAATGAACAGACATTGTATTTGTACTTATTAGTGTTTATTAACATTTTTTCACTCTTTTCTCACTTTATATAATACATCAGAGTCTAGTTTATTTATTAGAATCCTCATTCATTTTATTTCTAGTGTTAATGATTAAGCTTTTTGTTTAGTGATCTTACTTTCACATTATCTCCAATATCTTACTATGATTTTCTGCAGCATGGAATTTAAACAAGAAACTAAACACTGTTAGCAGTTGTCTGTCATCATACCACTTCACTCTCTGTACTTAACTCTGCATTCCATGTTATTCTAAAGTGGTGATTAGTCATCAGATACCAGGAATGTTCTGAATGGCTTATGGTGACCGGATTTTACCACAAATTTATGTTGGAATAACAATATGTTGGAATAATATTATGTTTTTAATGTCATTTATGTCTTTTCTATTTTGTATTTTCCTTTGACAGGTTTTTTTCTTCCTTTAACTGGTTTCTTCTTCTACAATAAAGCTACTGCCTTAAATACCTTTTACTCATCATTCTCTTTCACTCACACTCTCTGCTGTCATCTGCTTCACCCTCCCATTCTCTTCCTTCCTCCATCCCTGAATGTAACTATTGGTCACTATTTAAAGTTTTCCTTAGTGCATTTTCACAGGCTTTCTGCATTAACACATTATCATTGTTTATATTCATATTTTCCTATTTTATTACCTAAAACTAGCTTAGATGTTAATCACCAAGATAATTTTTTATAAGCTCTAAATATTCACAACTAGGTTTTTATATGCTCTTCAGTGCACGTTGTTCAGTATCAACAAATATTAGATGATAGTTACTCTGCTGAGCATTGACCTTTCAAATGGTCAGTGACAAACAACTCTCAATGAACTTTGTACATCACTACTTATTTGGACTGAGAATTCTAGTTCAGTCGTGAGAAATGTTTATTTTCCCACCCATGTGTGTATATAGTTATGCTAAAATATTTCATTACTATTTTTTAAATCTGTGCTGCTGAATAGAGACAAAAGAAGGAAGAGTTGTGTAATTATTGTTACAAAGCTTCTGGAAAAACTAACATGAAGATAAAATTTTAAAAAAATGAATCAACATGAGTTAACCCAATTTTATGAAATAAAATTGAAAATTCATAGATAATTAATTTGGGACAAATAAATAGACTTACAAAAGCCAAGTGGGGTTGGGTTAAATGTCTAAGCAGAATACAAGAGGGCTGCCCAGAAAGTTTTGATGACTTCACCCCCTATTACCATAGATAGCAGCACCTCAATTAGTCATATGGAATGGGGATGGTTTCAGATGCCTACAATCCTGATTAGCAATTATAGCAACTGAAGGGAAGAAAAATTTCATCAGGGAATCATCTCCTTGGTTATACAAAGAATCATGTAAAAAACCCAATTAGGAGCATGATGTTTGGGAAGGGAAATGAAGGATAAAAATAGAAGAATGAACAGGCTAACTTGTTCATTCAACTGAGAACCACTCACTCAAGGTGGTCAAGTTTTACTCAATTTATCTTTATTTCCAAATAGTTATACCTGTTCACTTGCTTTCATACCATAGTTACTTGAGAAAACCTTATGCTTCCAGATACAACATATCCTTCTTCCACTTGAAGGAGGCTTACTCCCTATTTTAATTCAAAACAACTGTTTAAAAGTGAGAAATTTGACAAAGGTGTTTTAATTACAAATGTTTTTGTAGGTTCCAAGATATCTGGGAAAAAGCTATGACAGTACTTGACAGAGAGGTTGGGAATTTGAAATGGGTTTGGTTAATATTGGTTATATTAAATTTTATAGCACAGATCTGATATGTCAATGGCTAGATGATGCTCTAATGCAGCAGTGAAATCTCAATAAGGTGGTTAGATGGCTTCAGGCAAGCATTTTTCCTTAAAATATTTTATACTATTAATAATGTGTGTTTGCATGTGTGTGGTGGGGTGTTGAGTTTGCTAAAACCCAAACCAAGTAAACATAGAAACAACAACAACAACAAAAAATCCTAAAACAATAAAACCCCAATGTGCTGGCATTTCCCTGTGAGCAATGGGGAACATTTTCCCTGAACAAAAAAGACAGAAATTTTTACTTTACACCAGGGGATTTCAGCTTTCTAACATTTGGAATTACTGATCTGGGACCTTGAAGCAATTACCAAACATTTACAAATATGTATCCTCAGTCCAGACTTCTTTCCTTCACTCCAGAGACATATTTCCAACTTTCCTGGGACTCCTTCCCCTGGATATCTTGCAAATACTCCAGACTGTCAAAAATGGAATCCCTTTTTTACATTATGCATCATTGTTATTTTAATGTTTGCAAAAATTATTTATATTAACTATTGGTTACATATCACCACATATTTATAAGGTCTGAATAATAATATTATAAGAATGTATCCACCACCTAATTCAAGAAGGAGGAACATTGTCATTACCTTGTAAATCTCTTCTGTTCTTCTCTCCCCATACAAGCACTTTCCTCCCACTCAAAACTTAACTTTATAGATTCCATATTCCTTTTTTGCCTTTATATAAATGAAACCATAATATATATTCTCTGTCAAGGAGGTAATACAACTTATTATTTTTTATAATTATCAGGATTGATACAGATAGCTGTATAATATTGCATTTGTGCTTATGCCACAATTTATTTAATTAGTCAACTTTTAATGGATATGTTTGTTCTTAAAAAACAGTGCTGTTATTAACATTTGTTATTAACATTTGTGTCAGTTTCCTTGCACACATGGGCAAGTTTCCCTAAACTCTATAGGTTTGAATTCACACCTAGCAGAATTGCTGAGTCATAAGGAATGCACGTTTCACATTTTATTAGATAATGCTAAATAGTTTTCCAGTTTCTTTCATCAATTTACATTCCTTCCAGTGGCGTATAATTGTTCAGGTTGTTCATTCTTCTTACTGAGACTTGATGTTGTTAACCTTCAAATTACTGCCAATCTCCTCTATGGGAAAATATCTTTTATTTTTGTTTTAATTTGCAGCTCTGATGACTCCTGAAGTGAAGATGTTTTCACATGTTTATGAAAAATATACATCTTTTCTTTTCAATAAAATGTCCATTCAAGCTTTTTACCCACTTTCTTAGTCTATTTAGTAAAGGAATACCTGAGACTGGGTAATTTATTAAGAATAAAGGTTTATTTGGCTCACAGTTCTGCAGGATGCACAAAAAACACAGTGCCAGCCTCTGCTTCTGATGCTGTCCTCAGAGAGCTTCCACTCACAATGGAAAGTGAAGGGGAGCTGGAGTGTGCAGATCACATAGTGAGAAAGGAAGACAGAGCTGGGAAGGTGCTAGGCTCTTTTTAACAACCAACATTCATGGGAATTAATATAGCAAGAACTCGCTCAGCCCTCAACTCAGGGAGAGGGTTCTGCTCCTATGACTCTAAAACTTTCCATTGGGCCCCACCTCCAACACTAGGTGTGAAATTTTATTTCAGCATGAGGTTTGGAAGGACAAACATCCACTTACTTCTCTATCAATGTCTTTCTTACTGATTTATACACTTACTGGTTTGTACTGATGTCATGTATATACTCTGGATACGAAAATTTTGTAAGTTAAATGCTTTACAAATGGATTATTCCAATTTGTAGATTCTTTTTTACTCTCCTTATTTAAAAGAGAATAAATAGAATAAATTCTTTAAATAGAATAAATTCTTCATTCTAATATCAATCTTTTTCTCTGTAGTTTGTACTTTTTACATCCCATTCAGAGGTCATACAGGCACCATTCTGTGTTATCTATTCAACATATTATAATTTTACTTTTTATAAAGTAAAATTAATTTTTACCTTTTATAATTTTACTGTTCACATTTATGTTCCTTGTCCCATGCAAATATTTTCTAACTTGGCTTTTTTTCCTTTAAATGTAGTAAGTGTAGTTAATTTATAATTTTTATCTTGCGATTCCTAAATCTTCAGTTTCTATTGCCTACCCTTTCTGCTTTTTTCCTCACTTGTGTGCCTTGTTTTATTTGTGTCTGTTATCTGAGCCTCTGAGCTGCTCATTTTTCCTGGACATTTTGTGAAGGGGGTTGTTGAAAACCTGGTAAAGATGTCCTGTTAGGACTGGCTATTGTTTTGTTTACCCAGTGCCAAAGCTACTTTCCTTGATGTTGCCTGTGAGGAGGGGTTTATTCTGCATAATTAACACTCATATTAAGAATATACTTTACAGTCCCAACTTTATGGGGGAGGAGGGTCTCCGAGGACACCTTCCATTGTTTGACAGTGGGCTAAGATTTCCTGTCTTTGAAGTGGAGATAATATTAACAACACTGGATTCATTGGGTTTTGGTGAGGATAATAAATGTTAATATTTGTAATGTGCCCACAGCAGCACATTAGGAAGTGCTATGTATTCGATAGTATTACTAGTATTATTGTTATTGTTATGTAGGCCCTGGGTTTTGTGTTGTCTCCTGCTCCACAAAGCCATCAATATGAGGCTTGATTATGCTTGGGTAAACAAAATCCTTCAGGGCAAAAAGTGAATTAGATTTACTTTCCTCTATAGATTGTGGCCTGGTGATTTCTTATTAGAATTTGATGATTTTAAGGAAAAATTATTATCTATCATCTATGTATTATCTGCTATCTGTGTTTCTAGCCCCATTTCAGTTGTTTTCAACAAGAATGTTTGGCCTGCCATTTAACCGGAAACAGAACTCCATTTTTATTTTTATCTTATTATTACCTTCATTTCACTTTCTTTGATTTATTTTATTTTTTTCTACCTCCTGAAAATAACTCCTCTCAAGCTTTTCATCTTGTCTAACATACTTGTTAAATCTGTAATGTCCTCACTATGTATGCACCACTGTAGTGGTATTTGGGAAACAATGTTTTCGTCACTGTTCACTCATAATCTCCATTATGATTATGGAGTTCTTGACTTCTCTGTTATTTAGAATAGAAGTACACGTTAAAAACCTCAAAATGTATTTTTTATTTGTTATATGTTTTTACATATTTCTGTCTTAATTGCATTTGGCTAAAGAATGTGGTCTGTGTGCTTCTATGCTTTGATACTCATTGATGCCTGATACATTTCTTTATTTATAACTTTTTAGTGATTTTATATCTTTACATTTAAACATATTTATGTATTTTTATGTTCCATAAAGCTGTGTAGTTAATTCAACCAATGATATCTTTTAATTAGTCAATTTTGTCTATTAACTTTCATTTGATTATTTATATATGAATTTATTTCTATCATTTTATTAGTTTTCTATTTATTTTTTCAGTATGTCTTTTTCTCTTCATTTTCTGCCTTATATTAGATTTTTAAAATTTCTTTTTCCATTGTAATATTTACACTTGAAACTTAACCCTGAAACTGAAAACTCGAGTTAGTATTACTATTTTCCTTTTGAAAAAAAAAATTAAATTTTCAGAAATCCTGAATTCTGAGTATCTCTCTTTTATCATACATGTTATTGTTGTCCAACATCTTATATCTACATTTTTTTTTTGTTTTTGAGACAGAGTCTCACTCTGTTGTGCAGGCTACCAGGCTAGAGTGCCAGGGCCTCAGCCTAGCTCACGGCAACCTCAAATTCCTGGGCTCAAGCTATTCTCCTTCCTCAATCTCCCAAGTAGCTGGGACTACAAGCCTGTGCCACCATGCCCAGCTAATTTCTTTCTATTTTTAGCAGAGACGGGGTCTCTCTCTTGCTCAGGCTGCTCTTGAACTCCTGACTTCAAGCGATCCTCCCACCTCGGACTCCCAGAGTGCTAGGATTACAGGCGTGAGCAACCATGCCTGGCCTCTACATTGTTCTTAATTCCCAAATTAAAGCTTATGATTATTGTTTTATCAGTCAATGTTTGTTTTGCTTTCTTTACAGATTTGTCAGTTTTTTATCTAAACCTGGCCTATGCTTACACATTCTCTCAGAGAACCTCATCTTAGACTGTGGGGCCTAGGCTAAGGGAAACAAGTTTTCTTCTCATTTCTCTATGCATATAAACTTCTTAATCATTCATTCATTCATTTGTTGTTGTTGTTTTCTTTTTTTCATTGAAGATGTGGTTCTTGGAGGGTCACAGCTTTTTATGGGAGTTTTGCTCCCATTTCCTGCATTGCTTGGAATTATGGCTTAATTTCATAAGCCCTTTATTGGAGAGATCAGCCCCTCTTGCCAGGATATTCCCAGAATCAGTTTGTTTTCCTCACTCTAGAGTTTACTTTTCTCCTTGATAGCAGCCCCTGAGTATTTCCTTTATTCTTATATAGATCCTTTAAAAGAAATTTATTTTATCCTTATCCAGAATTTTTAGATATTTTTTCTTTTACTTTTCTTTTTTTTAACCACAACCTGGTCCTCTAAATAGGTTAGTGGTTACCTGAAGATGTAGAATTATCAGCAAGTATGTGTGAACCTCGGCTTTTGATTTGCTCTTTAGTCAAAGCAATTAATAGAGGCAGGTAACTTGACCATTATTATAAAGTTGTTCTTAACTAGAAAGGCACATGCCTTCTGCTCACTATATCCATTGAAGATCTATGATGTGAAATGGGCAATGATAATATATTTTAAATTTGCTTTTGTCTGCTTTTTTCCACTGCCTTTTTCTCTTCATTTTTCCAGGGCCTAGCACAGATTCTGGTAAGTAATTGGTCTAATTTTGCTGAAGGAATGCATGAAACAATATATATCCAATATAAATACATAAACTTGCATACCTTGTACTAAGGAACAAGAAAGTAAGGGGATGGAATTTTTTGTTTAGCTTTCTATCTATTTATATTGAAGTGGTAAATTGTTTGAAAAAATCATTCTAAATCACTCAAGTTGTAGCTCTAACATAATAATACATAGAACATTGCATCCAATGTGAGTCAGCTCAACTATCTCAAACCTCAGAATTATATTTACTTTATTAACTCATTTTTAAACTTCAGACCTACACAGTAATTTTCACTAAGTTAGCTCTGATTGAAATAGTGAACTGGAAATAAGTCATTGTGAGCTGAATTGATTCACTTTTTCTTAACTCACATACTTTAACAAAATATTATATTTCAAATCATTGAAAAATC
>VBSM01000272.1:8360591-8378727 GCA_008086735.1 Cheirogaleus medius | reverse complement strand
GCTACTCTTTGTAACCTGGGAATGTGGGCCATGTTGAATCACATTGCCTACCCAAAGCTCGCTTCTTCAGAATTAGAGTGGGTGGTTATTCACTATATTCTCAAACATTTTAAAGACGATTTGTTTTTATTGGTTAGCAAAAAAAAAAAAGAAAAAAAAAAAAAAGGAAAAAGAGTTCACAGACTTCTCTAGCCAGCATTGAAAACATGGTGGGCAATTTACCTGGCAGTAGCATTTTCAATGGAGTATTCAGCTATTTTTACCATCATCATATAAATTTAAGATAATGTTAATGTATGATGTTCTGTGTCTTTACTTCTTAGCAAAATCATGAAGATTATGTATCTCTTAATGTCAAAACAGAGATTTTCTTCCTGATTGTACCATCTAGAGAGAACACTGTACTTTATAAAATTCTTCCTGCAGACATAGTGGGTTAGTCATTATTTCTGACTAAATAAAAAAATGTTTAAAAGTCTTCATAGAGTTCTATAACTGATAAATAATACAATATTAATAGATTGTTTTTCAAGGTCATCTGAGTGGATCAATTTTGAAAAAAGGCAAGTGACCATCTTTGTCTAATACGTTAGCCTTTCAGAATTTCTCTCTCAAGCATGTCATACTTCATTCTTCTGAGTATAGATCCTTGAATCCATGCCAGGCAATTTGCGCAGGTCGTTCATAGAAAACTTCCTCAGGCCTCACCCCTCCCTTAGTGCACATTTGTGTATATTTAACACATATTTTTTCCCATTTCTTTTTTTTCTTTTTTTGATTTTTAAACCCACAAAAAACTATGATGACCAGTTAAAAGAAAGGACAGGGGCTGCTATAGGTAGCAGTATTGCATAGTTTTTAAGAGCTTATATTCCTCTGTGCTTCAGTCTCTTCATGTGTGAAATGGTGACACAATAGTGCTTACATTATGGGTTGGTTGTGAACATTACATGAAGTAGCACTGTAAAGTGCTCAGGTAGAGTTTAGCACATAGAAAACACTCAATAATTGTTAGCTGTTATTGTTAGAGGTATACACACTACAGCAATCACCATTTCACAAAATATAATCTCACAAAAAGATGGGGCTCAGAAAATCTACTAAACAATACATGAACATTTTATTTTATTTTATTTTATTATGTTTTTTAATTTCAATATATTTAGGGGGTACATGTGATTTTAAGTTACTTCTTTTATGATAATGGTCTACAGTTCCATCCAAGTTGCTGCAAAAGACATTATTTCATTCTTTTCTATGGCTGAGAAGTATTACATGGTATATATATCTATATATACATCCCCCACAACCAAAGGACTAAATATTAGTCCTCTGTTAAATGTATAGTTTGCCAACATTTTCTCCCATTCTGTAGGTTGTCTATTTACTCTTGATTATTTCTTTTGCTGCGCAGAAGCTTTTTAGTTTAATTGTCCCATTTATTTATTTTTGTTTGTGTTGCATTTGCTTTGTGGTTTTAGTTATAAATACTTTCCCTAGGCCAATGTCTAGAATAGTTATTACTAAATTTTCTTCTAGAATTTTTATGGTTTCAAGTCTTACATTTAAGTTTTAAGTCCATTAGTTAATTTTTGTATGTGGTGAGATAGAGATCCAGTTTTATTCTTCTGCATGTGACTATCCAATTTTCCCAGCACCATTTATTGAATAGGGTGCCCTTTCCCCAGTGTTTGTTTTTGTCTGCTTTGTTGAAGATCAGTTGGTTGTAGGTATATGCTTTTATTTCTGGGTTCTATATTCTGTTCCACTGATACATGGGACACAAACATTTTAAAAAGCACAGAAATCTTGGACTTATTGAGTGGAGGGGCAAAGTGTACCTACAAAACTTCTAGATCCTGAGACTGTAACAGGATTCTAACTGAATGTAATAATGCCTTATGACAACCCAAGGTCTCAAAATTTTTGGATGTATAATACATTTGGTTTCTCTATTTCAGAAAATGGTAAGGTGTATGATTCAACTCAAAATGATTCCTTACAAAAGGTTTACGATTAAAAAAAATGTGTTGGTGTTTAATTCCTCATTGCCAGGTTATCTTAAAGGACTTATTATTCAATGGTGGTAGAAAACTCTGTTGTGCACTATATTGACAAATGTACTTTGCAAAATCTTTTCACAGGATGTTTCATAAAGTATATGAACTGAAATATATTTTGACTATAATACATTGAAATTAAAAACCTGAATTTTAACTTCATTAGTAATGAGCTTTTAGTTTAGAAGTTTCTACCACATGCATTGTTATACTTAATCTTTATAAAATTCTGCGAGATAGACATTATTTTGCTCAATGTAAACATGAAAAAACAGAATCTCAGGGAGATTAACTCTGTATCAATAAAGTTGTTAAAAATCTAGTAGTGCAATAGTGGAATAACAATAAGTTATTTTTGAGCATCTCATTTGTGAAAAGGATAGAGTTAGTTATGAAATATTGCTGAACACATTGTTTGGTCTTCTCAGAGCAGTAACATTCTCCTGGAAAATATTCCTATACAACCATGTCATAAAAGTTGGATGGGTCAGCTCCTTCTCTTAATCACCTGTTGGATGCTGCAGCTGAGCCATCAAAGGATCTGGTTGATAGTGTCCCACCCACAGATGAGAGTGTGATCCAAGATGGGTCAATCAGTCTTCAGCCCAAAGATTTTATTGAGTGGAGCTGCAAAGAAAGATCTCTTTTGTCTCTGGGTGAATTGCTGTAAAATAAATAAATAAATAAATAAATAAATAAATAAATAAAGTCAGTCTACAATTATCAGTTTCTTCACATAGTTCCTTTCCCCTTCTTCCCTCCTAGCTATCTGCAACCGGAAGAATTACTTGATGTCTTCTACATTACAGCTTCCAATGTCCCTTGGGCCAGGTCCACCCTGTCCTTTCTGTTCTTCTGATATTACTTAAGCTGATTAGAGTCGGGTCTTGTACTTGTAATAAAAGTTCTGTCCTCAACTACTTTAGAGATTACTTGGGAAGAAAAAGTATAAATGTTTGGAACATTAAATAGAAATCTAAGTTTGAAAGTGAAATATGAAAATAAGAGAGTCTGTGATGAAAGCAAACTTAAAAACAAGAATGCGATTAATTCCCAAATGAGCAATATGGATAATGAGTTTCATGAATTCAGAGGAGAAAGACAACACTGTGGCTTGAGTGATCTGGAAGGATTCCCTGGAGGGAAATGGTCAAGACTAGAGTTAGACCTTGAAAAATAGATATTTCTAATTTTTCTCTTAGTGTCATTCATGCCACCTTATTTAAATGAATTTTATCTGGAGAGAGATTTTTAAAAGATCCTTTGGAGGCAGACAAAACATACATTGACAAGAAAGGGAAGGAGAGACAACTTTCATTTGTCATTACTGCAAGGATATTTTATTCAGACGCTGATATCAGTGGGCATATAACAGACTTTTATTAGAGGAATAATGTCCCATTCACCTTTTTTCCTAGGGTATGCACTGCAATAAAAATGATAAATTCTGGCTTTCAGCAAAATCAGTGAAAGTTTTAAGCTGTTGGAAGAGTAATGGAATATTGCCAGAATCAAGTGAGGGTTGAGTTCTGGTCAGTGTTTAAAAAGCTTCCTAGTTTGTTTATGTTTAAATAATTAGCCAAAGTTTCAGTAATCCTTAAGAATCTGTGCAACTTTCAGTTACACTTGTGTGTATTTTGAACACTGATCTTGACTCATGAAACTCTATTGCATAATATGGAAAGAATTGACAAAATGCCCCTACAGGCTGTCCCAGTTTTCCATAATTCATTTGTTTCTTCTGAATTCCTTTGAAAATGCCTCTCCCTGAAGTAATAATTTTTGTAAATTATGAAATCCCATGAGTAAGGTTATAATGTTGATCACTTCAACAATAAACTTAAGTGGTCCTTAAGAATTTTGCATCAAGCTTTTTTTTCTTTATAAAGAAAGGAAATTGTTATAATCAAGTTTCTAACACTGGGGATTATATTCATAAGGCTTCTCCAAAGGAAATGCTACCAAAAATTTATTTCCTTTTGTTTCTTTGAGTGATTAATATGTAACTCTGAGCAAAATAGTAGAATGTTAGAATGGAAAGAAATCTCTCTGGTATTATTTAATCCAATCCACGTGTTTTACAGAGCCAACATCGAGATCCTGAGAAACTGAGAGATTTGCCATGCCAGGGACTGAGCTGTATCTAGAACAAAGATGTCTTAACTTTTTAGATGGCTCTTTATTCCTTTCTTTGAAAAATATTAAGATATTCCCTAATTCAAAATATTTCAGAGATGTTTTTTTCTAACGTTAGTTTCATTTTTGCCAGTACAAATATCTATAATCAGACATAGATTAGAAATAACTTATTTTTTTTCCACTTTAATATCTTCTAAAATGTCTACCTGCAAGGAGAATAATGTTAGAGTTTTATAATAAATGATATGCAAAATACTTGGATGAAAATCTATTAAAAATCACTGTAAAATTCAAGAGTGGAGGGTAATTTCTTAAAAGACATGAAACCTAAAAGCCACAACACAACACAGAAAAATTTAGACAATATAAAGACTGCATATGTAAAGATCAAAGTCAATAGTTAAATAATAAATTTAGAAAATTTTTATAATATCTTCTATGAGTGGACCAGATATGAGTTAGAACTACCCTCCTATCTCCTTGTATTGTCTTTACTATGCTGATTCCAGCCAGAAATACTGTCTGTAGAACTCCCCTCCTGCAATATGTAGCAGACAACGGTAAGGCAAACAATGGATCTGAGAGAAAATAGAACCAGGACTGCTACACCTTCCCTTTGTGTAAGAAGATAAATTCAACAGTTTTCTTCATCCCTTTCTTTTCATCATCTACAAGATTTTTAAAAGATGATTCCTGACTTAGAGTTTATAAAAGGGTCTCTTCTTTTTATAGAATTTTGGGGGGAATTTTTGTTTTGTAACTGTTGTAAGAACAATCTTATACTTAATTTCAGGTTTCATTAATTTCATTACTCACTACCATTTTTCATGCCATTGCGTTGCCATTCTCAAACATTTTTATTTCAATTCTTATTTTTCTCTTTTGCTCTTACTCACATATTATCCTTCAGATAGGTACCACATTCTTTCTTAAGACATTACTCTGTTTTTTCCTGTCATTTTGTCTTTTATGTAAGGGAGAGAATTTCAGTGACAAATAGATTCTTTTCTTTTAGAAGCTACTTTTTTTCTGCTTGGAAATGTGTGGATATTATTTTTAAATTTAGTTTTGAAATTAAAAGCAAACAAAAGGAAAACCTTAGCCTGGTATTTGAATAATTTTTTTTTTATCTGAGGCTTTAATTCTGTTTTCAGTATAGGGATTTTTTTCCTATTTCACTACTTCTCCTTGATCTTGATTCCATTTATATCTATATTAAATACTTTTTTCATTCACAAGTTCTTAATCCCAGATGAATTCATAATTACTTTAATCTGGACTTGTATTTCTAACAGAAATTCCTTAAAATTTCTGGCATGTATATGGCCCCATTTGGCTTGTCTCTAGTATTGATATAAACTTTTTCTAGATATTTTTGTGTTTGTCATTTTGGTGGGAACTTAGAAGAAGAATTAAACATCTGCACGCAAATCACCATTCCAAAAGAGAAGTATCTCCATAAAACTTAAACATTGTAAAGCATACCCTTCTTCCCAAATATTACAAGAGCATGCTCTTACTTTGAACAAATGAATAACTATTCTCTTCCTAAGGTGTTTCCAAGTGATAGAACATAGGGGAAAGACCTTCTTTCAGAAATAGGAAACTGAGGATTCTAATTCATGTTCCAAGAACTCTTTGGTCAGGGTGTGGTGGCTCACACCTGTAATCCTAGCACTTTGGGAGGCTCAGGTGGGAGAGCTTGAGCCTCCCTAAGCTTGAGCTCAGGACTTTGAGACCAGCCTGAGCAAGAGCAAGACCTCGTCTCTACTAAAAATAGAAAATTATCAGGGTATCTTAGCACATGTCTGTATTCCCAGCTACTCAGGAAGTTGAGGCAGAAGGATTGCTTGAGCCCAGGAGTTTGAGGTTGCAGTGAGCTATGATGACATACTCTACCCGGGGCAACAGCTATAGCCTGTCTCAAAAAACAAACAAACAATCTTTGGTTCTTTGATTGCCACAGGTTTTGCAACCTGTATTACTGGTATGGACCTTTCTAATCCATCTACTCATCCTGATTTCAGTGTCTCATTGGTGTGCTATGATGCCAAGTTGAGAGAGAACATACTGCAGTGAAATAGTTTTAAAGACTAACAGATTCATGGCTCTTTAAGCAAGTATTCTAATTTCCAGCTTTTTCATGTGTAAAATGAACCTACTCCTACTTCTGTACACTACCAATTGATTTAATATACTTCTATTGAGTGGTTAAATGTGCTGTATACAATGTATTTTATTTAAATGTGCTGTATACAATGTATTTTAGATGCTAGGGTATGAAGATAAATAATAATGTCTGCCTTCAAGAATTATATAGCTAAAAGGACTGACTGTGAGGATTATATGAGAGGAATACATTCATTTAGTAAATATTTATAGGAAATATAATTGTTATTAGGAACTCTCCTAGGCACTGGGCTATTAGAATGAACAAAATAATCTTATTAGCCTATGGTGATTACATTTTAGTAGAGGACAGAGAGAGATGATTAAAAATTAAACATATAATGTCAGGAATTGGTTAAGTTCTATGAAGATTGGGGATCAGGAGTATATGTGTGTGAAAAGGGGAAAAGAGAGCTATTTTAGATGAATTAGTCCAGGTGACCTTCCTGAGAAATATCTGGGAAAAGTGAAACGGGCATTGCTGAAGCAGGAACATATCTGTAGTGTTTGAGAAACTGCAACAAGGCAAGAGTGACTACACTTGGCTAATTTAAAGCAAGAATGGTATAGACGAGAATGGAGAAGTATTCCCTAGGCCTTGTTTGCCATGGTAAAGAGTTGGTATTTTATTCTAAGCATAATCATGGTAAACCATTGGAGGGATTTACACAGAGGAGAGAAGGAGATGATTTGATTTGTGCTTTGCAAGATTACCCTGTCTGTTGAGAGGAGAATAAGTGCAAGGAGACAGGTTAGAAGCAGGGGAAGGGAAGAAGTTGTGGGAGGTGATGAGGAGTCCAACATAGAAGAACAAGAGAGAAAGCTGTGACTTTGACTTGGGAGTAATGATGAAGTGAATAAGTCCTCACTAAAGTATGGTACTTGGTATGGATAAGTTTTTTTTTTTTCCTAAGCATCCATGTTTTTACAGGATGGGTTTACAGCTCAGCTTGCTCAAGGTAGACAGACTTAAAAGTTCTCCTCAATCCATTTTACAGATGAGGAAACTGTTCAATAAATTATTGTTATCATCAAGACTATATTAAGCAGCAACAAAGAAGCTATATGTTCAGACATCAGGCAAAATGGATAAAAAATAGAAACAATTTTCTCCTAAACCCTTCAAGAAAGAATCAGTAGGTATTAAAAATGATGACATGAGAGTCTTCACAAAAAGACCATAGAGGAACTTCTATAAATTGTTATGAAAAAGAAAAACAACCCACTGGAAAAATGAAGAAAAGGAACTAAGAGGAAGAATATATGGCTAATAAACCTATGAAAATATACTCTACCTATTTTTTAATCAGAGAGATGAAAATCAAAACTACTGGGAGATAACATGTTACATCCACCTATTTGGTATACATTTAAAAGTTTAACACTAACCTATTGGCAAGGATATGGAGAAATAAAAATGCTTATACACATTACTGGTGGAAGTCTATGCCGGCATAAACAAACATGGAAAACAATATGGCATTATAGAATAAATTTGAAATTTTTATTTCCCTGTGATCCGGCCATTCTATGCCTAACTGTAGACTTTAGAGCAGTTGTTCTCAAAGTTGGTCCCTGGACCTGCAGCATCACCATGTTGGGAACTCATTAGATTTGCAAAATCTTGGGCCCCATCTCAGACCTACTGGATTAGAAACAGTGAGCTTAAGGCCCAACAATCATCTTTTAACAAGCCTTCTATGTAATTCTGATACAGCTAAAGTGTGTGAATCACTGTAGTACAGAAAAATTACACATGTATGCCAAGAAATGTGCAAAAATGTTTATAGCATCTTGTTTACAAAGGCAAAATACTGAAAACAATCCATTATATATTACTAATAGGAGGACTGAAGAAATGTATATTGTCACAATGCAATACTGCATAACAGTGAAATGAACTACAGCTAAACACAACATGCATAAATTTCAGAAATGCAATAGTCACAAAACAAAGTGGGAAATTTCCAAGTAAAAACATAATTATACATATTACTAAAAACTAAAGAGTACCTTACTGAAGGAAACAAATGTATGTGGCATATGTGGTAAAATTATGTTAAAGTAAGAGAATAATAAACTAAAAGTTCAGGGAAGTGACTATTTATGAGGGAGGAGAAAAATGTGTAGAATCGGGGAGGAAAAAATGTGTAGGATCAGGGAACACTCTCAAAAATGATTGTAAAATTTCTTTTCCTAAATTGGGTAAGAAGTGGGCATTCATTATAGTATTGTTCCTTACACCCTACACATATAAGTATTTGTTTTTATTTCTTCAATATTTGGTAACAACAATAATAAATACAATATTATTAATAGAAATAAAGCAAATTAGCAAAAAGGAGCCATATAGAGAAAACAGTAGACTACTTTCCCTATGGTACCCACACTATCAGGAATAATATAGAAAATTTCAAGAATAAAACATTATTTATATTCACACCTCTTCTGCTTTTTCCCTCACCTTTCTTTTCCTTCATGCACAGGTTCAGTTATGAACTAATACTTATTTTAAGTGCAAAGCCATACTAACTTTAAAAATATAAATCTGGTAGGAAAATGCATAACTAAGAAAAATGAGCCTAGAGATGCATAAAATAAATCTTAAAATTTCTAAAAGTCCAAGTAGTCTGATTCAATTAAAAATGGTAAGCTCCAGTGAGTGATTGAAAATTACATCAGCATGTTCCCCGAGTTTTAATGAGGCAAGGAAGAGCTGTAATCCCTGCAAGAAGGGCAAGTGAAAGAGGATATTATATGAACAACATGCTCTGTACTTGAGTAATGGTACAGAAATATTGCCTTCTTGCCACAGACTCTGAATTGCTGTTTATGGGAAATAGGATTAAAGTGTATGCTGGCCATCTACATTGCACATGTAAACTCATTTCAATTCAAGATGACTAATTATTACATTAAAATATTATTCTGTATATAAACAGAGGAAATTTCTTTTCTTCCATGATTATATTTAGGTACTTAAAGATGGCAAGTTTCAATTATAAAAGGAAAAGTTTAACCATTTCTGCCTCATTTGGAAGTATACTATCATTTGAGAAGTATTTTATTTTGTCAACTACACAAATGAAGACAGGTGAGTGTGCACTAAATGGAAACAAACAAATTCTATGTGTAATATTTCAAAGAGTACTTTTGAGATGTGAGTTATTGTGCTAACCGCATAATGTGCTGTTTTGCCACAGAATAAGATAGTTATCTTCCCTACAGGATGCCAGTTAGGGACAATGGAAACTTTACATTGCTTTGAATTATATGTGGAAAAATGTTATTTTAAAGAAAATAATAGGTAGGTATAACCCAAATGAATAAAAACATTATAAATAAGCATACAAATAATGATGTTTCAATTTCCACACTGCTGGAGTAGAATAGTGGCTCCTGATATAATTTCTGTTGGCTTTTACAACTGGAAACATAGACCAGGAGTGTTTTCTTTTAGATGGTTTAAACTTTTAACAAGTTTATTAGAACAACTGAAATGCAAAGGGAGTTTTAGGATCTGGGCTATTTGGGATGACTAAATGAGGTTAGTCAGTGAACTTTTCAGCAAATTCTAGAAAGGGCATTGAACTTGTATTCTGTAGAAGTTTGTTATCAAATAATTAGGCTTTTTCTCAGTGCTTTACTTTAGTATGAAACAGTTTCTCAAGCCAAGTGATGAATGGCACTGACATTTAACTATATTTTACTACCAAATTAGCAAATATTAAATAATTTTGGTGAGATGATTGGAAGTGATACTCTCATTTGTTGCTGGTAATTACATAAACTGATGTCTTAGCCTCTTTTGTGCTGCTATAACAGAATAACTAAGTCTGGGTAATTTATGATGAACAGAAATTATTGGCTCACAGTTCTCAAAGTGGAGAATTCCAATAATAAGATTCCAGCATTTGAGTAGGGTCTTCTTGAAGCATTATCCCATGGCAAAGTCAGGAGTGTGAGGGAGAGGAAGAGAGCAAGATGGGGCCAAACTTGCCCATATAAAGGGCACCAATCCTACTCATGAGGATGGAGCCCTCATGGACTAATTACTTCTTACAGGTCCCATTTCTTAATATTGTTACAATGACAATTAAATTTCAATGTGGATTTTGGTGAGGACAAACATTCAAACCATAGTAACTGGTATAAACCTTATCAAAATAAATTTGGTAACAGAAAATAAGAGCCTTAAGAATATTTGTACCCTTTGATTTATTTATTAGACTTCTCAAAATCTACCATTAGAAAAAACATAAATATAAAAAAATTAAGGCACAAAGAGAACAGTAGAAACAAATTAAGAATTTAAGAATTGAGAAATGCTAGAGAAAACTATAGCATAACCAATTTGTGACAAAATATGAAGCTTTGTAAGTGAAGTTTATGAAAAACTATATACTAACATGGACAATTTTAAGTGATAAATATAGTACCAATGATTTAAACAATGTAATTATAACTATACAATTAAATCTCTCAAAATCTCCCCAAAACAATAATAAACAGTAATGAAGATCTATGAAAATTGATATGTTAATAATAATAGCTGTCTCTCAATGATGAAAGTATGTATGATTAATATTTCTACTTTTCTGTATTTTCTAAATTATCTATAGTGGGAATAATATGTATGTATGTATTTATAACAAACCAAATCTATTGAGCTCTATTTTAAAAGGAAAATCCAAATCAACACCATGTTAAAGCAGCATAGGAATTTTCCAAATTTTTTGATGTTGTGTTGGTATAATATGATTTTAAAATGTTGAACCACTGAGTATATTCAAGTAACAATATTTATTTTCTACATTTAAATGCTGTTTTTTTCCCTATTGGATGCTGAACTATTTTTTCCCCTGTACCAGTTAGTACGCATTTGCCAGAAATGCAGAAATTGGTTGATGGTGTTCCTGTGTGTAAACCATCCGGCTTATCTAGAGTTTACTACAAACTTGAGTCTCATGATGTGAAAATCTCTCAACTTATTAATGACTAGTATTTTAAGCAGTGGTTGTATTTTATAAAATGTATTTTTGCTTTCCTGTTCACAAAATGTTCTGGGATAGGTTTCAGATATTAGATTTCTCTCACAGCTATGAATGACAACTCAAATTCAAAGTTAAGAAATTGTTCTATGTTCCAAATGACACTAAATATCATTTTCAGTGAACATGGTGATCTACTTGTATCTATAGTTCTTGAACACTATGCTTCTTTGACCTTGTACTAATGTTTCCTGTGTTTGCAGTCCAGTGCTACTAGATTGACAAATTGTCTTTACTCTTCTAAACTTTTTAATGGAGAAACAGGGAGAAAAAGAAAGTGTTTATGAAAGAGAAAGAAGAAAGGATCTTGGTAAGAACACTGCAGTAAAAGATAAAATGAAAGGACCACTTTTGTATTATATATGATTTGGAGATATTTTTTCTTAGTTTGGGAGGGGAGAAGGCAGATAACCTAAATTTTAGGTTAAATAAAAGCTTAAATGTCAATGCATTTGAAAATCAAGGATCAACAAAATGCATTGGAACCACGTTAGATTTGACTCTGGAATGCACTAAATATATGAGGTCTGTCCAGAAAGTATCCAGCCATTGTTAACATAATGAGAACAGTTTACATGACATTGATATAACCTGGCAGCCAAGGAGAGTGGACCAGGACACATGTGCGTGAACAATGACGACTTCACTGGACAAGTCAGAGGGGCGCTAGACTCCACTGAATGAGCATGTGTACTGTGTGGCCATCACATTCAAAATGAGCAAGTAGAACAACAAATCTGCATTAAAATTTGCGTTAAGTTTGATCATTCCGCCGCAGAAACTATTTGGAAGATTTAGAAGGCTTTCAGGGATGATGCAATGAGTGCAGTGCAAATAAAAGTGTGGCACAAATGCTTCAAAGATGGCCAATAACCTGTTGAAAGTGATCCACGTCCTGGAAGGCCTGTAACAAGCAGAACACCTGAGAATGTTAAACGTGTACAGGTTAGGTTAAGAGATGCTGGGAGAAGTGTGTGATGTCCCAAGATGCCTCCTTTGAAGGGGACTGACGCTAGATGGTTCCATGTACAGTGTTTCTTGTATCTTCTATCTTCTTCAACAAATGTCTCATTTTTCACCGTACATGGCTGGATACTTCCCAGACAGATCTCGTATATTGTTTTCAATAAACACATTGTTTTGTGAGTTAAAAATGTGTGTGGCACCAAAATAGCAAATATTAATAATATTTAACTAAGGTTAACATTAAGATGAGTTTTTAAATCATGAGAACCTATCAAATAACCAATGGTGGAAGAGGCAGAATAAGAATTATAGAGAACTATATTCTCTATAGAATCATAGGGAAGTCAATTTGGGGTTATAAATCTGAAGGCAACTGAGAGTTGAAGAGGATCTTTTCCAACAGTTATCCTAGAAATAATGCAGTTGACATCAGTAAAGAGCTCCATACGTTTCACTTACCAATTTAAGTCTGAGCCTATGAAAATATATTGGGGGATTATTTTTCCTTGTCTTCTCCTTTTATCAGATACCAACATCTTGCTTTCTAAGCTCTGTTTTACCCAAATATGTTCCTGTAATGCAATTTTTATATGATGTCCAGTGGAGAGATTGGCCTAATACTATTTGAAAGGCTTGTAAACTCTCCCGTATTGACCTGAAATTTTCCAGTGTATAATGGCATTTTGCTTAAAAGTGTGACAAAAAAAAATCATTTTAGTTAGGTAAATCTTTTTGAAAAAGTAAATACAGTTGAATGTTATCTCTCATTTGTATTTTAGTATGAACTTTTAAAATCAGATAATTTCCTATTTTTCCAAACTTTCAAAATTTAAGTTTAATATATACACAGTCAAGTGAAGATATCTTGAATGTACAGCCCAATATCACTTTCAAAGTGAATATATACATTAAAAGGTATATATTTCCCCTAAGTACCACTTTGACTGCATTCCACACATTTTGGATTTGTTGTATTTCAATCATTCATTTCAAAGAATTTTCTAATTTTCACTGCAACTTCTTTTTTTGTTCCAAGATTATATGTGTGTTGCCTAATTTCCAAACATTTTGAGAATATTTTAGTTATCTTTTTCTTTTTGGATTCTAGCTTAATTCTACTGTAGCCAGAGAATATACTTTGTATGATTTCAATCTTTTGAAATTTGTTGAGACTTGCTTTACGGTCCAGAAAATTTATCTGTTTCAATTAATATTTTACATTTACCTAAAAAGAATGTATATTCTCCAGTTTTTTAATTATTATGTAGTTATAATATAAATTCCTATTTTTAGTCCCTCTTTGTGACAATGATTTTATAACATATTCCATTGAAATAATATAAAGATCATTTAGTTCTTCCTATAGCATGGGTGATCATTTTTTATTACCGATGGTTTTGATTTGGCATTGACAAGAGCTGAATCCTCCACTTATAATTTTACTTGTCTAATGATTGAAAAATTGTTTAGAAACTAGATTCTGGCTCTGTACATTTCAACTTGCATACATATTTCTCATGTTGGGTGCCTTAGGACACATTTCTATCTTGATTTGACTTCTGATTCTACACCTTCATATCATGTGTTCTGGTGAGCAGAAATGTGGGCAGCACAAAACTCATGAAGCTATTTCTTCAATAAGATGGCCAGGAATAATTTAAATATTTATGGAAGTGCTGCAAACCACATAAATGTAACTCACTAAACACAAACTAAATATATTCTCAACTCAACTTCCCATTATCTAGATCTCCTAAATGCTTATGACTACTGTTTAAAGTGAAGGAAAAGTTTAAGAATGGAAATGTAGAGCAGAGAGAGCAGCCTTATAGTCAAAATATTTTATTTTTGTATATTTTATGAGTACGTATAATCATTAAAAATATTTCTAAGGCCTTTACTTCATGTAAGTGAGGGCTTTAATATTTAAGTGTTAATGGCCATATAGTTAATCTGCCTCTGGGTAGAAGATACCTATAGCAGATGATATCTATCCAAAGCAGGAGACATGGCAGAACTCATTGGAGTAATCTGAGGCTTTAGCCCAGGTTTGATACCAGAAAACAAAGTAAAAACTGGACTGAAAACAAATGGGCGTAATTGTTAAAGGCTTCTAGAGAAACTCATGGGACTTCCAGAGATGGGGCAAAATGACTTGTAGATGTGGTTGTGTGTGGGTGAAATTTAACACTAAAATCTTAGAGGGGTGGCAGCCCATAGGGATGCAGAAACTGCAAAGATGAGGTGAGAGTCTGCAGAATAAAAAGCTTAGAATTATTTAGAGCCTGAAAAACCATAAAAAGCTCTATTTTTATGTAAACGTGCTTCACAATCATAGAAAATGCAAGCAGCAGAGTTGCTAGAATGTGTATAAGTTTATCATTAAAAGTGAAAAATATTTGCATATATGTTCAGACTTTGAACATATAGCATGCTATATATATGGCATGCTATAATGGACAGTCAGATTCAGCTATATCATGTTAGTGTAGCAGTGATTTTTAGCCAAAATTTAATGACATTTTCGACTTTACTACAAACTAGAGAGCCCATCAGAATTTTCACCAAGTGAAGCTTTTAAGGGAAAAGAAAAATAACGAGATGACTATGTTGGAACTCAGTGAACAAAACAGAGTTTCAGTTCTGAGAGCAGGCAAGAGCAGACTCAAGAAATAAGATATAAAGCATATGATGTCCTAGGGAGTGTGTGTGTGTGTGTGTGTGTAAGAGAAGCAAGTCAGAGGACCATTTAAAGTCATCTTCTGGCCTAAATTGTAGACTTAACTTTCTATTAACTTTCTATTTTGTTTGTATTGGAGCAGGGCTGGATGCAAATAAAATGGATGTGCTTAAATGAGTTTAATATCAGAGCAAAAAAGCCCATATATTTGTGTTTACATTTTGTCATCTATTTTCCAACAATTTTAGCAAAGTTGAAAAACACACTAACAAGAGTTCAGGCATATCATCAACCCCATTAACTGTGCTGAGAGTGTAAATCAGTATACAATTTTTAAGAAACCTATCATCTAACTATTTCTCTATCATCTAGAAATTTAGAGTAATATCTATCCCATTTGACCCAGTAATTTCACTTTATAGATCTATACTAAGGAAATTGGAAGAAATGTAGATGAAGATTTATTTACAAAAATATCCAGTGCATTGCTTCTTTTGATCTTTTTTTAAACTGGCAAATATAGCACAATGATGAAAGCTACATAAAATATTCAACAATTATAAAGCAAACACATATGTGAACATCACTTAAATCAAGACATAGAACAGGGCCAACACACAAAGAACTTCTTTCCTAATCACTCCAAAGTAACCCTATACTGAGTTTTGTTTTTCCATCTAAGCATGCATCTTTAAATAATACAGTCTGGTTGGTTTTTAAATTTAATATAAATGAAATCATTCTGCATATATTTGTTTGTGCCTTGATTCTTTACCTCAACTTTATGTTTATAAAATTTATATATAAATCTATAGATTGTTTATGTTCATTGCTATGTAGTATTCCAATATTTGACTATGCTACTAGTTATGACTGTACCATTAGTTATTAATCCATTTAACTATTGATAGATATTCATATTCTCTTCTTTTCTTTTATTCATTTTATTTCTTTCCTCTGTCCCTCCCTTCCTTTGTTTCTATGTTTCTTCCTCCCCCTCTCCCTTCCCTCCTTCTTTCCTTCTTTTATTTCTTCTTTCCATCCTCTCCTTCTTTTCATCCTCTTATTCATTCTTTCCTTTCTGTTTTTTTCTTTTTACTATTACACAAAAATCATTGTTGCTACAAATATTCTGTATATACTTATTGTCTTCATGTTCCTGCCTATCTCTGAGATAAAAACACAGGAGTAATACTGCTGAACTTGAGAATTCCTTTTATTTCACTCTTTAGCAATATTGGTACTGTCATGCTTATATTTTTTGACAATTAGATGGGTGTATTAGTCAGGATTCTCCAAAGAAACAGAACAAATAGAATATGCACGCATGTGCACGCGCACACACACACACACCCCACACACAAAGAGATCTATTATAAAGAACTGGCTCACTCAATTATAGAAACTGAGAGGTCCCACAATCTGCTATCTGCAAGCTAGAGACTCAGGAAAGCTAGTAGTGTTGGTTGAGTCTAAGTCCAACGTCCCAAAGACCAGAAGACTTGATGATATAACTTCTAGTCCAAGTCTGAAGGCATGAGAAACAGGATAACTGATGGTTGGGTCTAGTCCAAGAGCAAGAGAAGATCATTATCCTAGCTGAAGCAGTTAGGAAGAGAGGGCAGATTTTCCCTTTTGTTCTCTTCAGCCTCCAATGTATTAGATGATGCCTACTCACATTGGGGAGAACAATTTGCTTTATTTTGTCTACTGATTTAAATGTTAATCTCATCCATAAACATCCTCACAAACAAACCTAGAATAATGTTTAACCAAATATCTGAGTACCCTAGGTCCCCAATGAGCTGACACATAAAATTATCATCACAGTGACTATATAAGGCATTTTATTGTTATTTAAATTTGAATTTCTCTGAGCAATTTTTTATGTGCATGGGTCATTAAAAAATCCCTCTTTCTAGGAGTGCCCATTTTCCCACTGGGTCATATTTCTTTTATGATTTATGTTGAAGAGTTATGGATGATGCTATGTCATTTACATATCTTGAAAATGTCTGAGACATGACTGAGAAGGAGGATGAGAGGAGGGGAAAGGTAGAAGGAAGGAAGGGAGATAGGAAGTTGGGAACAAATGAAGGGAGGGAGGGAGGAAAGAAAAGAAAAGAAAGGGAAGGAAAAGAAAATATCTCTATCCCTTGTAACTTTTAAAATATTGCTTCTTTGATAAACAAGCATTCCCAATTTTAATGAAAAAATTTATCAATCTTTTTCAGCCTGTTTGGTACTTTTAAAAATTATTTTGGATTAGAAATATTTCATTATTTCACAATCATAGAGATATGTTCTTATATTATCTTCTAGAAGTTTTATAGTTCTGCCATGTACTTTTAGATCAATAATCCCTCCAGAATTCTTTTATAAGGCATGAAATATGAGTGAGTGAATTTTACATTTTTTACCACTTTGATTGCCAACTGATGCAGCACTTTTATCAAAAAGATGTTTTTCCCATTACTATGCATTCATGCCTCTCTGGTAAATCATCTGTCCATGTATGTGTGTATCAGTTTCGTGATCTTTATTCTTATCAATTGGTTTATTATTATGTTTTTATCTTTATGCTAACACTTAGAAGTTTTTATTTCTTCTGTCTTTCTTTTTATTTCAGCATATCATGGGGGTACAAATATTATGATTACATAAATTGCCCATGCCCCCCCTCCCCACTCGAGGCAGAGCCTCAGGAATGACCATCCCCCAAACGTTGCACATCTCACTCATTATGTTTGTATATACCCATCCCCTCCTCCCCCCTCCCACCCTCGCCACACCCGACAAATGTTATTCCTATATGTCCACTTAGGTGTTGATACGTTAATACCAATTTGCTGGTGACTACATGTGGTGCTAGATTTTCCATTCTTGAGATACTTCACTTAGTAAAATAGGTTCCAGCTGTATCCAGGAATATACAAGAGGTGCTATATCACCATTGTTTCTTAAAGCTAAATAGTACTCCATGGTATACATATACCACATTTTATTTATCCACTCAAGTATTGATGGGCACCTGGGATGTTTCCACAACTTTGCAATTGTGAACTGTGCTG
>VBSM01000272.1:8341676-8357714 GCA_008086735.1 Cheirogaleus medius | reverse complement strand
CAACCTCCTCCTGTGGAGTCTCCCGTAGTCTCTGGCGCCCCTCCTTCCCACCCCCGTCCAATGTATAGTCGTCTGCTTGCTTCTTTCTTCTAATGTCTTCTAGAAGCTGTCTTTTCTGCAGAGACACTCTGGCAGTGTTTCTCGTCTGCCATCTTGCTCCGCCCAAGCAGTGTTAATTACTTGAGTATTGATACCTGATCATGTAAGTTCCTATTGGAATTATTTATTTCAAGAGTATGTTGTCTAATTTTGGCCCTCTGCATTTCTATGTAAATCGATTCCAATAAAAAAGTTCCAATAATCATAAAAATAACTGTTGGGTTTTTGGGGGGATAACTGACATATTTATTTATGACACTAAGTGTTTATAAACAGAATATGTCTCAATTTATTTAGGACTTTCTTAATATGTCTTTTTAAATTTGCATAATTTGACCTTTATAAGTTTTACATATTTTAATATTAGTTCCTAGTTAAGATATAATTGATATCTTTGTAAATGTTTCCTTTAATATATATTTGTTTTTGCTTTGTGCATATTGAAATGAAATTATCTTTTAAATTAATTTTGCATCTAGCAATCTTACTAAACTCTCTTATTAATTCTAAAATTTTACCTATAACTTTTGAATATCTTACATATACAAAGATATAATCTGGGAAAAATAAGAACATTGTTTCTTCTTTCTTTTACAGTTTTTATTTCCTTTTTTGTCATAGTGTTGAGGAAGAATTCCATGAATGGAGGTAGTGATAAGGAGCATTCTTGTCTTTTTCTAAATATGAAAAAGAGAGAAATTTCAATGTTTTACCAATAATTAAGATGTTCCCTGTAAGATATTTTGTAGATTCCATTACAAAATTTCTTCTATTTCAGGTTTGCTAAGAGTTTATATAAAACATAAATATAAACAAACATATATACTTTCTGTATATGTGTGCACATGCATTTTTTAATTATATTTCTTTTTCTGTATCTGTTGAAAGGATTGTGGGAATTATAAAAATCTATTAAATCAGTGATTTTGTGGATTATTTTTTAATTAAACCAAATTTGCATTCCTAGTATAAATCTAACTTTTCAATTAGATTTTTATATACTGCCTAATTCAGCTTGCTGGTATTTCATTTACAATTTTTGCATGAGTCATAAGTGATATTGGCCTGTAATTTTCCTTTCCTTGTTATCAATTTGAGGATATTGGTATCAAGGTTATGCCAACTTCATAAAACTATTTCAGAAGTATGCCTTCCTTTTGTATTCTATACAAGCATTTCTCTAAAATTGGAATGGTTTCTTCTTTGAATGTTTATTAGCACTCACTGATGAAGTCACCTGGCTCTATAGTAATCATAGTGCAAAGATTTTGATTATCAATTAATTTAATGTTTATATTGTCAATCAGGTTTCCTAATTCTTCTCAAGTCAGTTCCAGTAAGTTATATTTTTTCAAAGAATTGCCCATTTTATTAACATTTTGAGAATTACCATAAAATTGTTCATGAAATCCTCTTGTTATCTGTTTAATGTTTTTATTTTCTCTCTTTCTTGTTCTCACTTTATTTCTCTTTTTTACTTTCTCTCTCTCATCCTCTTTCTCTCTTTTTATCCTAGATCAGCATTGTTAGCCTTTTCATATAACTACTTTTTTGCTTTGGTGATTCCCTTTATTGTAGAATTATTTTCTATTTTGTTTTTTCTACTATTTTGGGGTTTATTTTGCAATTTTTTTTCAACTTTTGGGGTAGGTGCTTAGCTCAAGCATTTTCAGCATTTTTTCCTTTAATGCAGACACTAAATGTTATGAATTTTCATTTTTTTCCCTTAATGCATGTAAACATATCTAATTTCCAGTTTAACTGCTTAATACATGATTTTTAGACACATTTTTAATTTCTAAATATGCAGAATTTTAAATAATCCTGTTATAGATAAGTGGTAAGAGAATATACTCTCTCTATATTCAAATCAGAAATTTTATGGGTTTTATTTACATGTATATAATTTTTTAAAAATAAATGTTACATATGGGCCTGAAAAAGAATGTGTTCTTACAGTTGTTAAATACAAAGTTCCACAGATATACAGAAGGTAAAATTTTTCAAATCTCTATCTTCTAAAATTTTTCTGTCTTATTTTGTCAATTACTAAGGGAAGTGTGGTAAATTCTCCAGTATAATCCTAGAAATACTATTTTTCTTTATGACTCTGTTATATTTTTGTTATATATATTTTTAGGTCATGTAATTAGGTATACACATTTTTAGCTGTCATATCTTCCTATTAAATTATATCATTATTACACAAAGTGTAATAATGGCACATGTTCAACAGATCCATTGATCCTACCATCTACCACATCACCTAAATGCTGTCAGCCTTCATAGAATGTTGCTTAGAACCAATGGGAATTATGTGGTACTCTTTCCTTGTTAGGTAGAACATATGAGTCTAAGAACCAAAAGGTAAAATTTGTAGTGACTTCTTTATTATTACTCTCCATGACACACTCGGTGAATTTTTGCGTGGCTAGAGGTCTTGTTTTCCAAGAGGAGGATGCTTCTAGGATTCCTTTAAATCTAAAGCTATGACCACTGCCCAGTCCTTTTAGGGTTGTCATGCCAGTAGAAAAATAGGCAAAGCAAAAGTTACTATGTTATTATAGTCATATAATCATTGGTATAATCGTACAATAATAAATATATACCATGACTATTATGAGAAGACACTAGTGCTACATACTAAATAATGTGGGCAGGGAGAACTATGTCTAGAACCTAGAGCTGCAGTAAGTCACAAGTCACATCTTGGTGCTTCCATACTCATTGATTACTGTGAATGGGCAACTACAGTCACCACAACCTGATGTAGAATACTTGCAGTGCAGACCCTTCTGCCTGGATTGTCCCAATGGACAAGCAGATTAGACTAGAATAAGTGTTGGTTGATAGTAAAGGGAAACCAGAATGGGTAATAGAGGAGGGAGATGATGAATATCAGCTTTGGTCTCAAGATCAACTGCAACAGCCAGGACAGAAACTTGTTCCACTAATATCCTCTAGTTTAAGTCTTTTTGTTTTAAATTATATG
Organism: Cheirogaleus medius; assembly: GCA_008086735.1. Taxonomy (NCBI): domain Eukaryota; kingdom Metazoa; phylum Chordata; class Mammalia; order Primates; family Cheirogaleidae; genus Cheirogaleus; species Cheirogaleus medius. Next base: position 8,354,623 of record VBSM01000272.1, on the reverse strand, counting down.
TGGTTACTATTTTCAAGCAGCTTTACCAGAATGGAGTGAACTTGACATGGGGCACAGGTATTTTTGAATAAAGAATTGACTATAACAGGTGCTGTATGTGCATCTATCATATCTCTCTGAGGCCAATTGCAGTGTAAAACAGCCTGTGACATTGAACTACGTAAGTGCTTTCTCTTACGCCAGAACTTGCTCTGCATTACACCCTGAAGTGCTGAAGATTAAAGTCCTCTGAGGGACCCCTCAACTAAGGGTGTGTCTGTGCATAAATATCTCAGCTTTTTCTCCTCTCAAGTTGATTGAGTCTGAGGCACTTGATCTATAACCAGTCCCCAGCAGGATCAAACTCCAGTTACTTATGGTGGTAAACTGGCTTAATACACTTCCCTCATGGGCTGCCCTCACCTTCCTATCTCAGTTCCCCATAACCCTACTGTTATTTCTTTAGCTCACTTCTCTAATAAATAAATTTATTCCACTTGAATCTTAAATTCACAGTCTGCTTTTGGGAATCACAAACTAAAATAGCATGCATTGTCCCTATTGGCTTTGAGCTTTCCTTCACCAGTGCAAAAACATTCAGCAATCATATCAGGCAATCTCCTCTTATCCTTTCCTTTGGAAGAGTTTTGCAGTTTCCAAAATCCACATGGCATGGAGTGATCACATGAAGTAATAGAAAGGTAGCATTTTATCCCTGAGGATATCTGATATCCTTTGGGTTACCAGAATGTACTGGGCTACTTGCTTCCAATTCTAGCAATCTGAGACTCTTAGGCTTTTATGAATAATACTTACTGAGTGCTTAATATGCTCTGATAACTGTTCCAAGTGCTTTACATATATTAGCTAATTTAATTATCAGTAATCCTGCATAGTAATATGAGATATCTATGGGGTAAAATGAGGATACTGAAGCCCAGAGAGATTAAATAGATAGGCCAAAGTTTCCGAGTTTGGAAGTGGTAAAATATTTTGAATTGTTCTTTTTAGTTTCTATTTCCTCCTCAATTTCAAGCTAATTGCTACCATTTCTTGATGCTGAACCTATGGTTATACTACCCACCTTCCCTTTTTTTGCTCTTTTATATCTACCTTTTTAAATATACTAAGCCTGAGGGACCAGATGACTAAGCTTATTGGAACTCTGTATAAAATAAGAGGAACTAAGTGATCAGCAATAGTCACCCAACTTTTTAACATCTTTTAGGTTCTTCAGATGATTTTTCAGATGTACTCTTACAGTCAAGGTTGCTGGATAAGTGACCTATGGAAAAGTGAAGTTAAACACGTCTCGTATGAATCACAACCTCTATTTAATGAATTTGTGTCTTCCTGTTTCTGTTTTTTTACCCTTTCCCCCACTTAGAGCTAGTTCTATTCTTTTAAATTTGCGAGTTATATTATTAATTTGAATCAGATGCCTTGGGTATATATAGACAAATCCATATTCAAATTTATTGAATATCTATTCATTATTGCTCTATAATAACTTAAAGTAACTAGAATGTGTATGTATTTAGTGAAAGAATAGAATTTTTTGTTTGTTTAGACAGAGTCCCACTCTGTTGCCCGGGCTAGAGTGCCGTGGCATCAGCCTAGCTCACAGCAACCTCAAACTCCTGGGCTCAAGCAATCCTTCTGCCTCAGCCTCCCAAGTAGCTGGGACTACAGGCACGCACCACCATGCCTGGCTAATTTCTTCTATGTATGTTTTTAGTTGACCAATTAATTTCTTTCTATTTTTAGTGAGACAGGGTCTCGCTCTTGCTCAGGCTGGTTTCGAACTCCTGACCTTGAGTGATTCGCCCACCTCAGCCTCCCAGAGGGCAAGGATTACAGGCATGAGCCACTGCGCTTGGCCCGAATTACTGTTTTTAAAAATATTTTCAGGAATTTTATTTATTTTTTATTTATTTCTTTATTTCAGTAAATTTAGAAGATACAAGTGGTTTCTTGATACATGGATAAATTATATAATGATGAAGTCAGGGCAATGTGTTTTGCAACAAATTACTGTTAATATGACCTAGTTGTTTAAAACAGTATCTTTTAGAGACATATATTTGAAGCAATTATCTTAAATATAAAGATTTAACCAGATTTTACAATGATGTATAGTATTTTAAACTTAAAACATTTCTTTGAAATGTGGCTTTGCAAAAATAAATAAATAAATAAATAGGTAGATGGATGGATAAATAATTGAACTCCTAAAGCCAGCTCCTTTCTCATTGAAGACACAATGACTGTAGGTATACTTATTAATTGAATTCCATATGTTAGGAGAATATACTTTGCCTTCTTGCAGTTATGGGTCTCCAAATTTTTTCTTTATTGGTCAAAATGCTGACATATTTCATATAATATATTTGCTATTTTATGTATAGTACTATGAAAATTGGCCATCTATTTAAATATTTACTTCAGTGAGTAGGATAGAATTAAGATGATTCATTGATAAAGGCATTTAGAAGGGAATATATTAAAATTTTATAGAGTTTAGCTGGAAAACAACATCATTAGCTTCATATTCTTCCATATTCTTCTGTATTCCTCCTGAACAAAGTCAGCAGCTTGAGAGTTGGCCCAACAGCTACTGACAAGGGAGCTTTCTGCAAGGATAAAAGCTTTGAAAATTGCTACAAATAAAGCATCTTGTTTTCCATTAAGTTACATTCAAATATCCATGTACTGTACCCTGTAATTAAGTCAAATATCAATTTTAATCACTGCATCCTTAGTACATAATTTCTGTAATGCAATTGCAGCAGTATAATATGGAGCAGCTAAAATGCCCTAGTTAAATGGAATTTTAACTGCTGGAAATTGACACACAGAGAAAATCATCATACCTGCACTCAAGAAGTTAAGCTGAGAGATTTATGTTTAGGAAAGTAGGGAAAGAGAGACTGGTTTAATTCACAAAATATTTAAAAAATATATTGTAAAGTCTATTTATAATGTCATTATTAGTCTATGCCTATGGTTTGCAAATAAGTATACTGACTATACCTTGATTTTAGGGGTAGAAGAAGCTCCTTAAATATAGGACTTACACTCCATTGTTTAAAAAACCAATTCTAAAATTAACTTTGAATGTTGTTATCTCAACAGACAGAAGAGGGTAATTTTTTTGGGGAAAAAGTATTTTCACTTTGCTACTTTCCAAGAAAGGAGTTTGTGCATGGAAAAGCTTTATTATTTAAACTACAACTTCCAGCTCTTCAATTAGAAGCAATTTCAAATGTCAGATTTAAAGTCTATGCAACATCTCACATAAATATAGTAATTGCCTTGTACATCACTTGGCAATAGCTTAATTCTGTTTAAATCTGGAAGAAAATATTTTGAATAGAAATAGAAACAGCAGATTGTTTACTTTATATTGATATAACAGAATATTAGAAAAAAATGGTCATATCCTGGATATTGCTAGGCTTAAAACTGTTGTTCCTTTCTTCAGTGAGCTGGCCCAATATTCATGCTGGCATTGTTCCAAGAAATGGAAATCATCTGAGATGTTATTATGTAGCTGATGGTTCTAGAGCCTTGATAGAATATTTACAATTAAAAAAAAAAGGACAAAGTTTCAAAAATCCATGAATAATTCATCTGACCATTTATACAAAACATTCAGCTGAAATGTCCCAGTGTTTTGTATGTAAGTGCATGCTAAATCTACTCCTTTTTCTTTATGATGGAAGGAAAATAGTTCATTGAGCACACCTTTCTTGTCAATGGTACAAATCCTTTCAGAATCCAAGTCTGAAACTCCCATTTGGATTAGGTTCATGTTCATAGTTTTTGAATTATTGATTACTTGAAGGCCAGGGCATCCCAATCTGTGTCACAGATGCATAATTTATCATGATATTTAAAAGCATGTGTATCTTAAAGGCTCTGGAACTTTAATTCTATGCCTAATGACAACACATTTTGAGCTTTTTATGTTTTCAAAGTCTTGGCAAAAAGAAAGGACTTTCTGGTGATGTGGCCTCACGTGACACCTCAGTATCTTTTAATGTCTCCTTTCTCTCTTTGAATTTTTATACTTTTCCTTTCTGATTTGGTTCTCCCCCCACCCCAGTCCTTCACATCACTAATTCTTCCTTTGGTCTTTGTATATTTTTTAAGACTCTATTTCACAGGCCTCTCCATGGTGCCCACATGTTTTCTTTGTATCTCTTTTCTTTATGTTCTTCTTTTGTGCATTCTGCCTTTTTTGATTTCTGCTGCTTGAGAGAACCCTTTCAGCCATTTATTTCCTACGTATTGTCTTATTTTTCTTTGTAGTAAGAGCCTAGTTAATTTATTACTGGTTTGAATTTTGTCTCAGATGCCTCCAATATTTGCCTCACCGCAGTGAAGAATGGGAGTAGATAATGGCAAACTTCCTCTAACTGCTGTTGTTGGAATGATAAAAGTTGAGTAGGGAGATTTCAAAGCTGGGGGTGATTCAAGCCTTCCTCTTCTCCAGAGGTCAAGTCAGCCATCACCACAATGAGGCGGCCACCTTCCCACTTCCTCGCTCCTCACCCCAACAATGGCAACCTGCACTCAGTTAAAAACAGACAGAAATTCCAACTCACAGAGAATCAGAAAAGAAAAAGGGGTCATGTAGTGCTGATGAGATGGAAAGAGATATGTAACCTCCTGTAAAGCCTGAAGTGCAGACACATGCTTTAAAGGAAACTGTTGAATAAAAACACCCCATTTTCCCATCTTAAATACCTTTTCAGTTTCTGTCTGAATTGTTCTTCAAAAGTAATGCTTGAGTAGTCGTTCTTAGAAAGTGGTCTTTCTTAGCTTATTAGTCCCTGGATTATGTAAGATTATGAAGAGTTATTATTTTATGTATGTGATACAAATCAGAATCCACATTTAACTTTCTCTGTTATTTTCCAGGAATGTGACTGCTGGCTAGAATAAAAGACTCTCATAAAGGAACAGTATTCATAGACACATGTGATGGCAAATTGAAGCCTTTCTGCATATTTTTAGATAGAATTAAATATATTGATTGAGAGGACACCTTAGTGATATATTTAGAAATAAAATCTACAATTTGATTCAACATTTCTGCATACTTCATTTAAGCTGCCTGTGAAAGGACTCCTGGGTTGGTGAAGACAACATGATATACTAGCACTATGATACCTTTTATTAAAGTGTCCATATGCAGTTATTTTATTTCAGAAGATCCAATTTGACCTTTCATGTGTCTAATGCATTTACATCTAATGCAAATCTTTCTTCTTACAACAGGAAAAGGCTATCTAAGGGCAGGGTATTCCATTGTATTATCCTATTAAGTGCTTCCAGGCTTCCAGAGTTTGTTTTCTTTGCATTCTATGATATTTCTCATATTGGTTTTCATGTCTGAGCCAAGGGATAGAGATTTTTCTACATTAATTCAAAGGTTCTTTAAGATCCGTGCACACAGGCTATATTTTATACCTTTGAACTAAGGTGACTGGTATACCTTCCAATCCTGAAAACAGACAACTGCTGAGCTCTCGACTCCTTTATTAAAGGGGTCAAATGTAAGTTTTTCTATGAAGCCTTTCTCAGCAAACTCCTAGCCAGGCAAAATTGGTCACTCATGGATTTGGTTCTCTCTATTTCCTGCACATTTTTCAATCACAGCCCCTAGAACACATCAGAACACCTGAGGTTGTGCTTGATACAAAATAGGCATTCAATATTTATAGACTTGCATTACCATTGATGTTTATAGATGTACAGAATGACTGGTTGGATATCTAATCACCTGAAGTCACCTCATCTTTATAGTATGCCAGATTAATTCACACTCCTATGCTTTCGCTCATGCATTCACTCTGATTTGCTAGAGTCCTGACTTGCTGAATAGTTAAACTTAAAAAACAGGGAGGAAAGGAAGGAGAAATAGCCAACATTTACCAAGAGCCCCCTGAGCCAAGTACCATGATAAGCACTTTACATTCATTATTAGTTCATTTGACCTCACCATTATCCCAGAAGGCGGGTACTATTATTATCCTCATTTGACAATATAGAAAACCAAGACTGAGAGATTAATACTTTTTCCCATAGTCATACTAGTGTGGAAATTGCATTCAGTTCTTGTCTGTTAGACTACAGATCTCAAGCTTATAATCTATCATTCTATATAATTTAACTGATGAATGCAAGCTTATTTTTCAAAATATTTATAGCTAACCATTCCTCCATGGAGCATATCTTGACTGTATAGTCATTTCAATGTTTTCCCCTTTGTATAGAATTAGATAAAATTATTGCATTGTATTTTATTTGAATATTTAGATTCGTGTTTCTCCTATTTCCTGAAGACACAGATGATATCATCTTATCTCCAGTGCCTAGACATTTCCTGAGTCATAGTCAAATAAATGAATGAATGTCCTTATAGCACAAATTTTTATCACACTTATGTTTTGCAGTTATTCATTTTATAATCTTTTTCCTGGCCTTGATTCTGATAATGTTCAATATCATCTACTGAATGAATGGAAGAATAAGTAAGTGAAGATGTGAGTATACACAAGTGATTGTAGTGTTGAAAGTTTATTCCCAAATCTTACTTGTGAAGCTTTTCAAAATGGATTTGTCATTGTCTCTTCTGTCTGAATAATTCCAAAACAAATGTCAAGATTCCACATAAGCATATTCTCCTCAGAAAAACTCCTTCCCCACAATGTTTACATCCACCCAACCTGGCAGAGGAGCAAGTCTTGTTGCTGGAGCCTCTAGCTCTGACCAATGATGACATTGTAATGCAATTATTTATTAGGTATGGATCTCCAAGTAGACTAAGACCTGGAGACCAATCTTTCTTCAACTGCATGTCTTTAATCTGTACCCTGTTCCTTAACATGCACTCAACTTTATTGACTGTTAACTGCTATTTGTTGAATGAATGGGTTATTCTGTATATTTATAAATGGGGAAGGGGAGGGCAGAAAATTGAAAATTAACTGAAAGAAGGAGAAGTTAAGGCTATTCTTCAATTTTTTTCTCAGTTTGCATGACTTGGAGGGAGGGAAGATTGCACCTACAAGTAAACTTCCTTCTGGAAATAGTCACTCAGTGCTGTTTAAAAATATACAGTAAAAAACACTTTAGTCCAATAGTTGTAAAAATGCAACCCAGGGCTTCCAAAGTTTTAGCAACAATATTCTTAAATTCCAGCAGATGGTGGTGTTGTTATGAAAAACTGCCATTCTTAGCTAAAATAAAACACTTCTCACTTATCGTACAAAATGTTTTGATCCTCTTTGCTTTGAAAAATGAAGAGGAAGAGGATGCCCAATAACTCTTCTTCCTAGAAGCTTTAGGTAAGAATTTAAACTTTTTTTTTTAAATTGGTAACTGTTGGTCCATGGTGGAAGGATTATAAAAGTTATTTCTTTTTCATAATGTTGTATATATATTAATATAGACACACATAGATGGTTTATTTTATATACATGTGGATGTTATAGATATTATATATAAATATATATTTATAAATTATAAATATAATTAGATATTATAATATAATGATATAAATGATATATTTTGGGTATTTATTGTTTACCTATATGTAATCATATATATATAAAAGATTTTATATATTATATATATTGTTTTTCTGTATTGGCTATTCAGGATTGGCAAAGGAGCAACCGCCTCCTCCCACATCCATAATTATCAGTTTGAATATGTGGTTAAAAAGGACTCTAATCATTTAAAAATAAATAACATATTTTTCTGTGGGTGGAGTGTCCATGTTTGCCTATATTAACCTTGTTATCAAATTCTGACAGAGGATATGGGAATATTTTCCCTTTTGTCTTAGTCTGACCACACATTTCTTAGTCCTAAATTTAAATTTATATTATCTTTTGACTGGTCAATGAAATGGGTATAAATCAGACTATAGAACACTTCAAGAAAGGCTTCAGAGTGTCTGAGTACCATCCAAGTAAGGAGGTTTTTGGTTTAGATCATTTCTTAATGCTTTCTAAAATTAAGCAGTTTCCTGTAAAACTATTTTGTAGGAAAGGAGGATAATTAATTTTCTCTTTAGTCTTTATTCTTTTTATGCTTGATTCCATTTAGTACACCATTACAGAGGGATAGAACATTCCTGTACAGGCTGTCACCAATTTAGGATGGTTCAACTTATGATTTTTTGACTTCACAGTGGTGCAAATGCAATACACATTCAGTAGGAAGTGGTAAGAGTATGGCTCTGCGCCTCTCTGGTTATGCTGGGCAGCAGCAGGGAGTTCCTAGTCAGCCACAACATCACAAGCGTAAACAGCCAACACTGTACAGCTGACTGTGTTACCGATGATTTTGCCCAACTGCAGGCTAATGTAAGTGTTCTGAGCATGTTTAAGATAGGCTAGGCTAAGCTATGATGTTTGGTAGGTTGTTTATGTACTAAATGCATTTTTGACTTACAATATTTTCAACTTATGATGGGTTTATTGAGATGTAACCTTATCATAAATCAAGGAGCATATGTATAAGCAGGATTTTAATCCTTATATTAATCAGATGAAAAAAGAGAAGGGTTCACTAAGACAATTCATTTCTCTTAGTACTATTTTCTTGTTAAGGAAAACAGATACAAAAAAGTTGACCAATTTTTAAAAAAATTTGTTTACTATTTTTAAACATATTAATTGTATACAGGCCACCTGAATATTAGACTTTCAGAAATGTGATTTCTAACATGTTCTGGAGTCATATTTATATGTATATAAATGTGTATATATGTGTGTGTATGTATGTTTATAATCTATACAGCTCTGAAATTAGTATTGAAATATATGGGAAAGCAGAATTTGTTCTGTGTACTTCTTAAAACACTGTATAATTGTAAAATATGTTTTATTGTGAAAAATGATTGGACAGCATTATGTAGAATTATTTTACAGCTGGTAACATGAGGGATAATTTTTTTCAAAGAATTTCTTTGCTATTTTAGACTGTCTTTTTAAAAGAATGATAAGTTTTATAACAATGATAAAATAATTATTGTAATGCAAAATTTAATGTCTAAAGATATTTTCAAGAATACACTTAAGTATTGAAAAAATAGTTTGTGAAACCTGATTTGTAGTATATTGACAAAAATGAAATTCATTCTTATTAATGTAAGTCATAACTGCTTTTGAAATATCATGAAACATATGAATGACTTTTTCCAAGTGAAAAATCATTCAGTAGAGTCAAACTATGATGCTTTCCAAAGGAATTTCCTATTAATGGCTTGTAGATGTTGTTGTGTTTAATGCCAGTAAAAACCCGAATTCAGTTTTTAGACATAAAACTTTACATGAAATTCATTCTCTGAGTGGATCAAGTGTTTTTACTATCATGAAAAAAGAACATTTGTAAAGGAGAAAAAACAGATAATTAAAAAATTTATTACTAAAAATGTTTGCTAAATATTTTAATGATACTCCTAAACCAATCACTTAAATTGAATGGCTTAAAAAATAATCAATTTTCTTTTGAAGAGGAAAGTATTTTTAGGGTAGAGGAAAGAAAATTTTGATACTTATAATCCTGTACAGGTTGAGCATCCCTAATCCAAAAATCCAAAATCCAAAATGCTCCAAAATTCAATAATTTTTGATTCCCCAAGTGGAACCTTCCATCCATACCTGACCTTATATTGCAGTCAAAATGCAGGCACATGACACACATGTGATCATGATAATAGTGATGCTGAAGATGACATTATTAACACTGCACAAAAAGTGCCTATAGATGTGATGGTGAAAATGTGTGATGGACTTATTGAAGGACTAGAGCAGCATGCATTCCAAACAGAGCAAGAAATAATGTCAGTTTATAAAATCAGAGAAAGATTTATAAGACAAAATATGTTGTTAATGAAGCAGATGACTCTGGAAAAAAGTTATCTAAGTTATCTAAGCAGAATGTCTCCTTATCCTTAGAGGACCCACTTTCTGGTCCTGTAACTACTTCTGATGTTTCTTCTTAATTACAAAAATAAAATACAGTGTACACTAACCTTTTAGTCAAAACAGGCTCATGGGTGGAGACTGAAAGCCTGCGTTGTCTGTTGTTGCTGCTGTTTGCAGCTGATACAGGCATTCTGGTGATGCTACTATGCTCCTTAGTTACCCTGAACACTATTTTTATACTGTATCAATAACATGTCCTACTTTTTATTGTTAAATGTGTGAATATACTTATGCGTTAATAAGCATAAGAAAATGATTACTTATTGTTGGCATATACATTCAGAGTCTGAAATGATGGTAATGCCAAACAACCATAGATTGTCCTATGGCTGAGATAGTGATACGTTTGCTTTCTGATGCCTCAATGTACACAGACATTTTTTTTCGTGACAAAATTATTTAAAATGTTATATAAAATTACCTTCAGGTTATGTGTATAGGTATATACAAAACAAATGAATTTCATGTTCAGACTTGTATCTCATCCCCAAAATATCTCACTATGTATATGAAAGTATTCAAAAATTTAAAAAAACATTGAACTCAGAACCATTTCTGGTCCCAAACATTTTGAATAAGGGATATTTAACCTCTGTTTGCTTTTTTTAGTCTGCATTTTTAAATTTCAGATAAAATATATGAAAAAAAATCTCTAAAAAAACAAATATTCCTTTTAAGGGCATAAAATGCCTGTGACCTTTTTCGAATGTGTAAGGCAGTGCTTCATAAAGTGATCCTTTAATAACAGCTTCACAATCAAATGGGGATGCTTGTTAAAATGATGTGGGTGGAACTTGGGGGTATATGGCTCAAGGTATCTTGTCATAGGAACTTTAGGGGCCACAGTGATTGCAACACCAGCTAGAATCTCATTCCTATCACTTCTTAGGTCAACTCGCCAAGGCCCATACAACCAAGTAGAAAAGTAAGGACAGCTGACTGTAAGATACCACTGAGAGATGGGTTTAAACCTTTAAAGAAAGAATTTCATGACAGGTAAGGAGTTTGGTAAGAATAAACTCTCAATTCTTTTAACTGTTAGAATTTGCCTTAGAAAATGCAGGTGACGAGGTATCATTACAAATCTCCTAAATTAGAATATGGCTTGGTCCCACTTGCCTCTGTAATTGCCCACCCTGTTTGGTACTCTGAGCTGTAGTTCTGCTGAATTTTTTCTTCCAATGTATCATTTGCTCTCTTGCTTCTATGCCAGCACATATAATGTCCCTTCTGCCTGAAATACTCTTCTCAGTCCCCTTTCCTATCCCTGTACCTCCCTTATCTCCTTGGCTAACACTCTGCAGACAAGGTGCCTGGATTTGTGCTTCTATAGGACTTTGCCTTTTCTCTGTCATAATAGTTGCAGCTGCCTCTTTGTTTAGCTTCTCTGCTAGAGTGTAAGCTCCCTGAGGTCACGAACCATGACTCATTAGCTCACCGTGCTATTTCAGTGCCAAACACAATGCTAGGCCCTCAAGAAATATTTACTGAATGAAGGATCCAGATTTTTAAACTCTCTTCCCCTATTAAAAAAAGTTTCTTTTATTCTTTTATTTTTTATTTCCTAAGGGTGCTTGATAATACCATAATATTAGCATTTCTTTAGTCATCTATCAAGTCATTTTCTCCCCCTAGGAATAGGAGATGTGAGTGAAGTCTTGGGAGTCTGCAAGGATATTTTTTTCCATTTAAGGGGGCTGGGCACACTCATACCAAGTAGTTTCTTGGCATTTTAAGTGCTGTTAGCTTTAGAATTAAGACATGATCTAAATGAGGTGCTAATTATTAGAAACTGATACAAAATTCAAAGAGGAAGAAAAAAGGAGTTGAGGGTAAAGTTAAGAGTAGTTTTCTGCCCTGGACTCCTATTCTGCATCCATTTCTCCCCCACACCATCCTCCTCACACCCACCCCACCTTTGGAGTCAGTTCTGCTGTGGAATAAAACATATTCCTGGGCTGCTCTTTCTCCCTCCTCACTTTCGCCAGATGCTTATTGTGGAATCCTCGGTTTGTTTATTATTAACATAAATTCCAGGAGACTCATTACTTTCTATCCAGAACATGAAGTATTCACATCTATCTTGTTTATAATTCATACTTCTTTTGCACATGGTCCAAGATAAAACTTTCAAGCAGTAGAATCATAAATGTTGACATTTCCATCATCTGACCTCTGATTTTTCCCCTTTAACCTTAGGAAATGATTCAATTTACAATGATTGCTGCCTATGTGATTATTTCTATGTAACCCAATATTTTAAAAGTATATTAACTCATGCATTATGAAATGGAGTATGTCATAACTATACGAATAGCAGCAGCTTGGATGATCAAGAGTTACAAAATGAATGGTATTACTTTTCAATCATGCCTGTTTCTGAGATCCATATATCCAGTATTGACAGACTCATGGCTTGTAGGTATCTCTATGTGGTGTCATATTCACTCTTCATTTATCAGTTAATGAAAAAAGGAAAATAAATGGTAAGTTCAGAGTTCAGATCCCTTTCAGAAGAAAAACGTCATGTGTATATTAAAACTGCTTGCTATAAGAAAAAGTTTATTCTAGTTCATAAGAAAAACAAGGCTATAAATAGTTTATAAACAAGTATTTCGAAAAATCGCTCTTGGGCCTTTGTAACCTTCATAAAATATTGCAGATTATCAAACAAGAAATAAATCAGACATGTAAACTAAAATTTTCTCTTACAAAGAAATACTAGTGAAATTGTGTTAAAATCAATTCCACAGGATTTAGGGGTAATTGATTCTTCAATGCCAATAGTGTTGCCTCTCTGGTAACTGACCTTGCTAAAAGGCCAAAATTGTTGGCGATAGAATTATTTCTTGCCATGATACTGATTGCATTTTTAATTGAAAATTTCTACTGATTGGGGCTCTATGACCATGACATTACATTGGAAACTAAGCACTGAGGATTTGATCCTGGCTGTGA
>VBSM01000272.1:8309991-8341280 GCA_008086735.1 Cheirogaleus medius | reverse complement strand
GGAAGATCTTGTGATTCATGGTGCCATTCTGTCCCTAAATAAAGAATTTTATCATGAGCTCCTGAAATTGTTGATGTACTAATTAATGCATAACGTACTAACACTGAAAAGAGCACTTTATTTTGAATCACAAAGTTTTACCAATTGTTTTGCATGTAGGCATGTTAGCCTATATCTTGCAATCTATATCCAATTATTGTAACCTCTGTATTGCACCCTCCAATAAAAAATAACAACTCAGGTATAAGGAGCCCTCCTTCCTTTTCCAAAATATTCCTATAAAAGCCTTCCAACTTCGAACAGACTCTGGAACACTTCCAACTTTGTTGGTGTGACTTTCTGGGCTGATCTTACATTCGGTTTCCAATAAACCTTTATCAAATTATTTCTGCCTCAACAGTGTTAATTTTGGTGGACATTGCCAAATGTTACCGTTTTGTTGACATACTATATTATTTATTTAACCCGTAGTTTATTTACTGTAATTGATGTGTGCATCAAAGCAAGATGGCTTTGAGTTTGAGTCCTTTGGAGTATGGCTTTTCAGCTCCTAAGGAAAATTTCCTTCACTTGTTTCTTCCCTCAACCACTCTTAAGATTGAGTCATTATCTTGAGGCAGATAAAGGTCAGATAAGCCCATCTTGGTGGTGGCTAATGCCTATAATGTCAGCCCTTTGAGAGGCTGAGACAGGAGGATTGCTTGAGGCCAGGAGTTCGAGATCAGCCTGGGCAACACAGTGAGACCTTATCTCTACAAAATAATTTTTTAAAAAAATGAGCCAGGTGTGGTGGTGTATGCCTGTAGTCCCAGCACTTAGGAGGTTAATGTGGGAGAATTACTCGAGCACAGATGCTATGATGATGCCACTGTACTCCAGCCTGGGCAAGAGAGTGAGTCCCTGTCTATTAAAAAAAAAAAAATCTCTTCAGACCTGTTAGATTTTTAGGACTGATGTACATAGTAATTCATAATAAACTGTAGCTAATATAAATTTTGCAAACTGTGAATATACTAAGAGTGATTGCTGCCGTTGGCAACAGAAACTCAGAAGTCAAAGCCTGGGACAAACATTTGTCACTTGTAGCCAGATTGGAAAAATATTTTTCACAAGAAATTATAAAACGAAGTTTCCTTTATATGCATATTATTAATACCAATATTTGTATATGTAAAAAGAAAGTTATTTTAAATTTTTAATTATGAAAACTCAACTTTTTTCAGTAATATAAAGAATCCAGGCTCCATAGATGTTTTGTGAGATTACTTTTCTTTGATTATATAATACACATGTGTGTTTAAACAAAAAAACTAGCTTTGTAAATAGAAGTATGCAAAGACACTTAATGAATCTCTTAATTTTTTTCCTTTTCTTTTTTTTAATACATATATATTTTTTAATTTCAGAATAATTGTTCTTTCTTGCTGTAGCTGTTTGCCAGTAACTTTTTATTTTAGGTAACAGTTAATTCAGTTAAATGAATTGGCTATTTTCAGCCAACAAATATTTCTCAGCCTCCTTGTGTGTCTGAGGCACTGAGTCAGGAGTGAAGATTAATCATCTGGTCAGGGAAAATGCTGAACAATTACGAGTGTCTAGATCACAGAAGATATTTCCTCATGATAATATCATACAATTGAGAAGAAAGAATTGCCTTGCTGAATTATCAACTACAGCAGTGAGAAAGTAGCATCAATTACAGATTTATCCATTCACTACGTAATCTAAAACTTTATCATTTTATGGATAAACACCCCATACTGTTGTTCTATATGACATTTATATAGCTTCATTTTGAAACATAAATGTTTACTGACAGGATACTTAAATTTCAGCATTTGAAAATTACCTGAATTGTGCCATGGACAAATTTTTATTTGACTATAAAGCCATATATACCAATAAATCAGTTGATTGGGGGTAAAGAGTCTAACAGTCAACTTTCTCTGTGTTGATTTTACATTTTTCATTATGTTATAAGATTGAATGGCAGCCTAGGCCAGAAGCTTATGGCTTTGTGCTAGAAGGATGAGAATTTAATGAGGTATAAAACATATATACAAATTGCAACGTCAATGATGGTATCCTTACAGCTTAAGAGGCCTCCATAACTGCATTATAAACTGAGACATAAAAAGATATAGCATGTTGACATCAACTTATAAATCATCAATCCAAGGGCCTAAGAGCTTCATGACCTTGGAGCAGAGTCAGTTGGCATGTTTTCTTAAAAAAACATTCAGAATGTACAACACTCATAGAGGACTGCCTTCTTTGTAAAGTTATTATTCTAAAAGTAAGTCTGGGCTTACTTCTGTGTTGAAATGAAACAATACAGGTCCTAGAGCTAGAATGATGTATATATATATATAATTTTTCACTTTAAAAGTTAGATGACAACAAGAAGCCACTTCTTCCTTGTTATTACTAAAAGCTGAAGCAAAGGGATGGGAAAGAGAAAATGGGAGTGGAATGGGAAGCAGATTGGTTTTAAGAAAGGAGATCGCCACAGATCTAGTCCCTGCTTCCTCAGTTTAGTTAAGAGATCTCCGAAAAATAACTCAGCCAAATTCATTTATGTTACAACTTGAAGACTTTTTGAGAATTCTCTCTAAACTTTTGTTATCTCTGAAAGTCAGTTCTATGCAACGACATCCTAATTTCTCCTTATATTCTTAGGTTTCCAGGCAGCAGCAGCAGCCTGCTTTATGTCCCGGAAAACCTCTGCCACGTCAGTTCTCCACAGCCTGTCAGAGAGTTGTGAATTTTTCTTATTTTTACCCCAAATTGTAAAAAAAATTATCATATGATAAGAGATACCACCTTAATGATGTTTTCATTTGATCGATATATTCAGGGGAAAGATTAAAGATGAAGTAGCGGTGCAATGTATAGAACACAGGTTTTGTTTTGTTTATTTGTTGTGTTTTGTGGAAGCAGACTTCATGTGCTCAAGTCCCAGATCTACTACTCAATAACTTAATAAATACATAGCCCTGGATAAGTTATTTATTTTCTTTAACCTTCAGTCTCCTAATCTGTAAAGTGGGTATAATAATAATGATATCATCAATAATGGCTATCTCAAAGTTCCTTTTTTTGGTTACAATAAAACCTGGCACACAGTAACATTCTATAAAAAATTAAACTTTGGAGAGCCCAGCCCTTTCCTTGAAGACGTTTCCTAATTAATCAGGGATACAGACATACTACTATTGCTATGTATTTCACATGAATTAAAAACATATCTATTATAATTTTTGAAGCTTGACTCTTTCATACAGATTAATGAAAATCTAGAGAAAAACTTGCTGTAAAGGAAAAATGTTATTATCTAAGGTAGCAGTATTCCTCTTAGAATGTGTTTTCTCTTGAAAATTGGAGGCTGTCCTGTTAAAAAGAAAGCAAGTTCACATTCTCAGGATTTACAACTAAGTTAAAACCTGAAAAACACTTTACTGTCAAAAGTAAATGTCAATACTAGAATATTTATTAGAATTTGTTATCTGGAAAACAATTTCAAGTTTATTTTTCATCACCTGAGCAAATAGGCAGAAGTTTTGTAATTAATTTTGTTAGTTCTCTTTATGTTTTAGTACTTGAGAAAAAAAATAGTCATCTAACACTATTCAAATTAGTTATACTTAAATTTGTAATTTTCTCAGATTCACAGTGTTTTGACTCTGATGATCAAAAATAAGAAGTATAAACCATAGCTAAGGAGATCTTTAAGTTTAGATCTACTGTTGCTGGTTTAATTTGTGAAGGGATTTTAAATATTGATTTTTTTCCTTTAACAAATGATTTAAACTATCTGCATGTTGGTGCCTGCCAAGCTATTGTGTGAAATTTTACCAGCTGGGAATTATCCCCTCATTCTCTGGTGTGATTAACACTTCCAGCTGTAGAATAATTAAAATGTCAATCAGTTCTGAAACAGAGCAAAACAGTTTCTCATTTGATCTGTCAGTTAGAAGGCTAAACGATGGAGCACCTCAGGTGTCTAGCTCTTATCATAAGAGTTCACATCCCGCCTCTCTGTTTTCCTCCACATCCCCTCTTTTCTCTTCACATACACTAATACACACTGTGGAGGCTGAGTTTGGGTTCTGTTAAAATTTGGTTCTTTGATATGCCATCAACCTTTCAAAATTTGCTTTGTTGATTATCTTTAAGGAAAATTAGGGGGAAAATGAGACCAGAAGGTTAAGGGGTTGTGGACTTTATAAGTGTTTTTTGGATGGTATGTGTTCCTTAAACTATGTAAACATACACTCCACTTAGTTTTGAAACTTCTTCCTTCCTGATCTGTCAGCACTGACCTTATATCCTCGTCACCTCCCAACGCCAAGACCTAAAGGAACGATAAAGCTTCTAGGCCAATAAGAAACAAAGTGATGGAAAATAATATTTACAGCATGTTGTTGATGATTAATGTTCCCGTGTGTTCTAGAATCTTTAGTCTTGCACTAACGTAATGGCTTGAAAATACAATGTGGAAGTAGAAATTTAAATATATACATCTCTGAAAGCTCCAGTCCTACGTCTGTTTCTTAAATATTATTTTATAAGTCTCAATGCCTGGAGTCAGCAGCAGCAATGTGGCTTTTACATTTTCCTGTTAGAGTTCTTTTTAACTTAATTAAGGCTTTAATAGGAGTTTTATTTCCTTCAGAGGGTTATTCTGAAGTTTAAAGTGGCCTTAAAAATAAGTACCCAAAATGCCTATTCCATCAAACATCCTCTAAACTTCCTATTTTACTCATAGGAATATTACTAATCAGATATATGAACTCTTTTGGATGAATTTGATAATCTAGGTAACAATCCCTAAAACCTCTATAATGGTTATTTTGGTGGTTTCATTGAAGTCTTTTAAGAACAGATGGTAGCAACATTGTGAGTGAAAGGGTGTCAAGTTGGTTGAACCCAAAAATGTTGAGTTTCTGAGTAAGGTCCTCTCATTTGAAGAAAGCCTAAGTATGTCTTTAGTTAGCACCTGCTGTGCTGGCAGGCTGAACCCCAGGTAACATGGTGACACCCCTGATTTGTATGTTCGTTCGAGGTCATACCACCCACGAGTTCATTTATAGACTTAACCCTTAAAATGCTTTTGTCATTTCCTTCTTTTCTAAAGTATTTTTCTACACAAAGCCACTGAATATTGGGACAGCCCAACATATTTGTTCGTTTTTACTATTTTTCTTTCTCTGTTCAATACACTGGACATTTATATTCCAAAAGAGGAGTCAAGGCAGCTGTAATCTTGATTTAGTTTTATGGGCAACAGAATTATTTTACTGATTCCTCGAGTCATTGTTCCTATACATGAAAGGAAGATAATATTTTTCTCCTATCAATATACATTCTTTGAGAGGCTAAGATTATATCAGCAAGGGCTAGTTCACTGCCTCTTAAGATTCATACTTCAAAAGAAAATTTGGAATCCATAAGGGAGGTGAGGCTATGGTTCAACTAAAGAAATTGTTTTTTAAAAAGGACGATGAATTTCCTTCAAGTGCAAGGTGTGCTCTTTGAGCTGCTAAAAACTGTATTTATCACTGGAATTTTACTCTGGGTAGCAGATATTTTAATGTTGATGAATCCCAAATGCAATTCTCTTGGCTATTTTTGAAGATTATGGAACATTAGAAAGCAAAAAATATAAAGTTACCAACACAAAAAAATAAGTCAACATTACATCTGAAAGTGTTCAAAACAAAATCAGTCCATATCTTGATGCTTTGTACATTTTCTGAGAAAATAACTACAAATGGTGCCAGAGGGAAAAGGGAAAGAGCTTCTGTTGACTTCAAATAAAGGCGGTATCTGACAAAAGGGGAAGCAAATGATACCTTGATACGCCATTAACAAATGCCTTGTATATCTACAGCTGCACTCTATGAGCACTTTGGAAATTAAAGGATTGCCAGCTTTTCCACTTTGGGACAAAAAACAGTTGTGCTAAACAGCCGGTAAGTAAATGCAGTAAACATATTTTTACAGTGAATAGAATTGTTTTATATTTTGGGGACTGATTGTGAATTTCTACTGCTTCTTGATTAGCAAACATTTGGCAGTTCTCAAGTCTTTAGACATTAAAATGCCAAAACAGATTTTTATTCTCAGACTGAGCTCCTGTATTTTTTTCATTCCTCTCACAATTATCTTCAAAACATTTGAAAGCACTAAAATAAAACGTGTTCTGAAAACACATTCAGAAACGTTTTACCTGTGTGACTTTAATAAGCATGTAAATAAAAAAGTACTGGGTTGCTGTCTAACTTCCTTAGGGCAGAAAGGAGAACACAGCACATGCGTAATGATTGAACTGTTGGTGAGCATTTCCTAGGGACTTGCCTTGGGACAATGGAAGGTTTATTGCTGTACACCAGGGCTTGTATAAACAGATGTTTGTGCAAAGCCTCTTCGGTCTCTCTCTTAGGAATAACATTTCTGCTAATTTTTTTTGAAATCAATAAATTTCTAAGAGGTTTAAAAGTTCTCAGTACTCACTCTTACCCATTTTTATTTTTAAGAGTTATGTCCTTATGAAATTTTTGTGGTGTTACATTGAAATGATATCCCTTGGAATATTTTTCTTTTAAATGATAATTTTAAGTATCATAATTTTACTTTTTTTAAAAATTAGATTGACTATATTTGTTTCGCATTCATCCATTGATCATTTTTTATTATAAATTATATAGACACTTTTTTTAACATATTGACTTTATACAAAACTTGAAAATTCAGAGAAAATCAGTAAATGAAATAGTTTATTTTTTGTATTGACTCACATCTTGGTTGAAACGCAAGATTTTGCAATCTGTGTGTGTGTGTGTTGTATGTATTTGTCCATGTGTGTTTCTTGAGTGTTTGTACAAGGTGGGTTGTGGTTTTATCATTATAACTAAACTTTTTAATTAAAGTATAATGGCCATGTACTAGTTTCCTATTGCTTCTATAACAAATTACCACTAACTTAAGGGCTTAAACAGTACACCTTAACTTACAGTCCTGGAGGTGATCAGTTGGAAATGGATTTTATTGGGTTAAAAGTCAATGTGTTGGCAGAAGTACATATCTCCAGAGGCTTTCAGGAAGAATCATTTTTCTTACCTTTTCTATTTTCTAGAGGCCAATTGCTTGCATTCCTTGGTTTGCCCCATGCCCTCATCTTTAATGCCAGCAATTGCATCACTCTGACCTCTGTTTCCGTCAGCATATCTCTGACTCCTCTTCCTCTTCCTCTTGAAAGGACCCTTTTGATTACATTGGTCCCATCTGGATAATCAAGGCTAATCTCATCTCAAAATGCTTAATTTAGGCACAGCAAATTCACTTTTGCTATGTAGATTACATATTCATAGGTTCTGGGCATTAGTATATGGACAACTTGGGGGCCATCATTCAGACTACTACAGGTCTCTTAGTGGCACAAAATTCACTAATAATAAAATTTTTATTAATCACCTCTTTCTTCAGCAACTCTTCACATAATTTCTTATCTCCTCTGAACTCCAGTATTTTTACCCATATAGTTCACCTATTTGCTTAAGGAAACCATACTTGAGTATACATGCAATTGATGCTGATGCACCTTGCCCAACATCCCCTAACACACCTACTTTTGAATTTTGGACCTTTCCTTCCCCTTTATCCCCATGTGAGGTGAAACATTACTTTTAGTACAGACTTCTTTAACTTGCATATTTGTCTTCTAGTGCTGCTTCAATTCCCTGAAATGGATGCACGATTTTCTCCTGGAGGCGCCATTTTCATCAGGTAATGTTCCATTGGAAGCAAATTCATTTCTACTTCTCCTACTCAGGGCACAAGAAATAAGAAGCCTAGTCCTCATTCCTTGTGGTCTTTTCCAGACCATTATTCTACCACCACCACTTAACAATCCCTTCTTCCTTAAAGTTGATGATATCTGGTAGTTGCTTTTCTCTCCTCATTCTTGATATGATTTGCTAGCTTCAAATTCTCTTTCATATTTATCATTTTATATTTATTATTTAATTTTTATAATTTTCAGGGATTATTTCTTAGACTCTGTCTTCCACATTGCTGTCATCTACCAAACTAGCTTCACCCTCAACACTGATCATCTCCATTATAATCTCCCATGTCATCTATTTCAGATGACATTACTTTAAGCCTTGAAATTCCTTGGAAATGACTAGATAGAAGATGATGAACTCTAAGCTTCCACTTTGTAACTCTACCCTTCTCTTTCAACTATTTTCTTTCCCTTATTCTCTTTGAAGCCTGTTCAGTTTCATCTGACTCTCTCTCATCTGCACTATTCTCTCCATATTTTAGCCTCTTCTATAAGTTCTTATTCATACTCTAGAACAGTGCTTCTCAAACTATTAATATCTGTGAAGGACCAGTTTTTTTCTTCCCAACCTGCTGCCAACTTATACTTTATTAAAATACAATAAACATGAATTATTTGAGAACCAAAAAAAACCATACACTAAATATGAAAAATTTTATTATAAGATTAAATAGACAAAATTTCATTTCACTTACTATAATCAAAACAAAGAGTAGGATAAAAGAATTATAAAAATCACATATAATGCACTGATAATGTGCTTGTAAAGGACTAATATAGCCATTTTACTCATAGTTGTGTAATATTCTATAATCATAACCAATCATAAGGACAAAAAGTTTTGAGTGAAAAAGAAACTCCTCATATTAAACACCTATATGTTCATTTTGAATAAATACCACAAATATAAATTTTTAAAGTTTTTGGGGTGAAAAAAGTTTGTTTCTTGTCGATAATCTAAAGTGTATTGATAGCCATGTATTTGTAGCAACCAATGAATATCTAAATTGTTTCCGTTACCCTTTCATGACATTTATAACAAGGAAACCAGTCTAACAAAAGTACATTGGCAGTAATGGGTGAAGAGGTTTAAAGTAATTTTGGCAAATTTAGGGTGTTAGTTTTTAACTTTAATCCAAAATGAAATGAATGATGTTCTGTTTCAAAAGTTATCTTCAATCTTTCGTCAGTAGCAATTCTAACAATTTTTCTTATTAAGTTATATTTAAATTTAAGTTATATTAAATGAAAGAAGTAGATTCCAGAGCCATGAATTTCTCATTTATGTAAATTTCTATGTGTTCATCTTTTGATGAAAGATAAAATTCATAATGTTCTGTCAAATGCATGAGGTGTTTGGTGATAACTTTTCAGAGATGAACAATACCAGAATAATCACTGTTTTCAATGTAACTGCTGCTAAACCATGGAACATATCATAACAACCTATAGAAATTCTGTTCTTTCAAGTGTCAAAATTTCAATTTTTCCTTTTGATCTCATATACCATAAAAATGTTTCATTTTTTCTTTGCATGCAAGTATTAAGATAATTAAAAATATCAAATTCATCAGATAAACAAGAAAGCCTGGTTGTAAAATTCACATCTTTAGAAAGCCAGTAACAAATTGTTTTGTTTTGTTTTAATCTTGAAGATGCATCAGTTCAAACATTTTCAACAGACTTTTCTCCTTAATCATGCAATAAGAAAAAAATTTATGATCAGCTTCCGGATTATAAAATAATACAGAGTAATCTCAAATTTAACACATTAGCCTTTACATAGTTACAATTTTCACTGTGACACCAAACCTTCTGTTTAGTTCTGCTAAAATTTTTCTCATACTGTCTTTTTAAATATTTTTTATACTTTTTTAAAAAACATATTTTTTTTTAAAGAAGTTTTAGGTTCACAGCAATACTGAGCAGAAGGTACAGAGATTTCTCAAATACCCTCTGGGACCACACATGCATAGACTTCCCATTTTATCAGCCACTCCTACCAGAGTGGTACATTTGTTACAACTGATGAACCTACACTGTCCCATCATTATCACCCAAAGTCTAAAGTTTCTATTGGGGTTCACTCTGGGTGGTGTATATTCAATGAATTTGGAAAAATGTATAATGACATGTACTCACCATTATGTTACCATAGAAAGTAGTTTTACTGACATAAAAATCCGCTATGCCCTACTTAGTCATCTCCCACTTCTCAGCTTCCAGCAATCACTCATCTTTTTACCGTCTCCATAGTTCTAACATTTCCAGAATGTCATATATTTGGAATTATCCAGTATGTAGCATTTTCAGATTGCTTTTTGTCACTCAGTAATATGTATTTAAGTTTCTTTCATGTCTTTTTATGGTTTGGTAGTTCATTTCTTTTTAGCTCTGAATAATATTCCATTGCCTAAATGTACCACAGTTTATTTCTCCATTCACCTACTGAAGTACATCTTGTTTGTTTCCAAATTTTGGCAATTATACATAAAGGTACCATAAACATCTGTGTGCAGGTTTTTATGTGGACATAAGTTTTCAACTCCTTTGGGTAGATATCAAGGAGCATACTTGCTGGATAGCATGTTAAGATTTGTAAGAAACTGCCAAACTGTCTTCCAAAGTTGCTGTGCTATTTTTTATTCTCACTAGCAGCAAATACATGTTCCTGTCGCTCCATATCCTCACCAGCATTTGGTGTTGTTAGTGTTTTGGATTTTGGCCATCCTAACAGGTGTATACTGGTATTTCATTGTTGCTGAAATTTTCATTTCCCTGATGACATACAACGTGAAGCATTTCTTCATGTGCTTATTTGCCCTCTGTATGTCTTCTTTGGTGAATTATCTGTTAAGGTCTTTGCCTTATTTTTTAATCCCGTTGTTTGTTTCTTATTGTTAAGTTTTACGAGTTCTTTGAATCTTTTTGATAGCAGTCGTTTATCAGATATGTCTTTTGCAAAAGTCCTATCTTTTCATTCTCTTGCCAGTGTCTTTTGCAGAACAGAAAGTTTTAATTTTAATGAAGTCCAGCTTATCAATTCTTTCTTTGATGGATCATGCCTTTGGTGTCACAGCTAAAAAATCATTGCCAAACTCAATAGCATCTAGATTTTCTCCTATGTTATCTTCTATAAGTTTTATAACTTTTCATTTCACATTTAGGTCTGTGATCCATTTTGAGGAAATTTTTGTGATAAAGATCTGTGTTTAGATTCATTTTTTTACCATGTGGATGTTCAGTTTTACCATCCTTATTTGTTGAAAAGACAAAGACAATTTTATTTTTTCTTTCTAATTTGTATAATTTTGTTTCCTTTTCTTATCTTACTGCATTAGTTAGGACTTCCATTATGACATTGAAAAGCAGTAGTGAGAGGGAATATCCTTGCCTTGTTCCTGATCTTGGTGGGAAAGCTTCAAGTTTCTCACCATTAAGTATGATGTTAGCTATAAGGTTTTTGTAGATATTCTTTGTCAACTTGAGGAATTTTCCTCTATTCCTAATTTACTGAGAGTTTTTTATTGTGAATAGGTGTTGGCTTTTGTAGAATGCTCTTTCTGCATCTATTGATATGATCATGTAATTTTTCTTATTTAGCCTATTGATGTGAGCAAGACTATCTTGATGATGGAAGAAGCTCTGTGTTGATTTACACTTTTGGCTTAAGCTTGAAATCTAGTCAATAACCTCAGAATGTTTCCCTGTTCTTGCACCTGTGTGCAATGTGCCATAAGAACATACTTCTGCACAAAATTTAAGCTCCAAACCACATTTGCTGATTAATTTTTCATGGTTTTACTTTTATACATTTCATAGCTAGTTTTGTTTGTTGATAATGAGGCTGGAGAAAAAAAAGAAAATCTTCCTTCATATCAGTATCATATTTGAATTACACTAAAAGAATTGTCATATTAGCAATATCTGTGCATTCAGCACATTGCATTTAAAGTAGGTCACTAGCTTTATTTGATCTGTGTATCTGTCCTTCTTACCAGTAGCCAATTCTCACTTTTTGAGCTCTGGTATTATTGGAAAGTGGTACTTGAGCTACTTTCTTTGCCACAGATACACACAGTATTTTAAGGAAACATCTTTGATACAGTCTTTTAATTATAACTTAGAATTAATATAGATTTTTATTCTTAGCAAAACAAAGTGCTACTCTATAAGACATCTTGAAATTCTAATATTTAAATAGAAATTACTACACATCTACTTATTTGGAATTCAATGCTCTTTCAAAAAATTCTGTTGCTTTTATTTTTTTATTTTTTTTTATTTCATTATATTGTGGGGGTACAAATATTGTTAGGATTACATATATTGCCCCTGCCAACCCTGTTGCTTTTAATTTATTTATATTTCTCATGTATTTCCTTAATGTTGTCACCCTTTACTAGCCAGTAAATTCCTGAACAAATATACTTTGGGTTTAGCACTTTACCATCAATATGGCTACAAAACAAAATTCAATATACAAAGAATTGTATATGCTTAGTAAAACTATTATAAATTCTGTTGATCTTCACTTTTTTGAATTATTTCTATTATTATCACATGGTTTGTTGTTACAGCTGCATTTAGAAAAGATATGTCTTGACAAAAAAGTCCAATGAAGCTTATTTCACCTTTTGTAAATTATGGTTAATAGCAAATATAACTTTTATTTTCCTAAATTATGTAACAATTTTGAACCTTAACCTTTAAAACAAACTTGATTATAAATTAAAATTATGATAAAAATGACATAAAAATATAAATAATTATTTTTCTCATATTTTATATGTTCTCTCAGATTTTATAGGTTTAGTAGATGAATTAACCTTAAAGTGTCATACATTGTAATACTGTGCCACCTGTGACTTGATATGTGAGTGCTATAACACTGGTCTGATCTACTCTCTGCTCAGTGACATGAGACCACTGATCTTGCACTTGGATGTCACAGAAATGTTGAATTGCTATAAAAGTTTCTGAACATTCATTTGCAATTTTTGTACCTTTTACTGGAAAAATAACAGATGAATCTGTACCAGGTCACAGGCCCATTTTGGTGTCTCAAAATTGCTGTACATAAAAATCTCCTATGAAGTTTATTAAACTGCTTATTTGGAGTCAGTAGATCTGAAATAGAGTCCAAGAATCTGAATTCTTCAAAATCCTTTGATGTCTCTTGTAGGGGTTATGTAGACTACAACTTTCTTATGCACTCTCTAAGAAGTCTTTATCTTTTCATTTTATGCTGATCCTATTTTACCAATCCTTGGAACAGTATTTCTGAAAATATTGACTAGATACCAGCTGACATGCTCGGCAACAAAGTAGATTAATGGTCCTCATTGTAGAATCACTAATGCGGCCTGGGAATCTGCCTCTTTAAGAAGTTCCACCAGGACTCTTTATGCACACTTAAGTCTAAAACTCACCTGCTTGCACGTTGTCTACCTGCAGGCTTTCTCACCTTTTCTCCTGTATTTCTAGTCATTTTTATTCAGACACAGCATGGTATTTAATCTACTTTAGATTTCTAATTGCTTTCCCTTTTCTTTACTGACTTCTATTCCCTCCTCCCACCACCAAGATTCCTTCTTTTCTTTATTCTGTTCTTTAATGAGGTACAAGTATGATGACTTTAATATGTACCCTCTGGATAAATCAATATTTCTAATTAGGACCTCATCTTTTATTCCATCTTATATTTTCAATTCCTCTGGGCAAATCTTCCTACTTTTTTGGCATCTCAATAAAAGTATGAACATCTGTTTTACCAAGCCCTTCTATAGATTAATTTTGTTCTCATTTCATTAGTACCTGTATTTCCCCATGCATCCAGGATCAATATTTATACCTATGCTTTATTTCTTTCTGTATAGGCAGAATTCTAAAATGGCTTCTGTGGTTCTTGCCCCCTGAAATACACCCCTTCTTTTGAGTGCGGGTGGAACCTTTGACTCACTTCTAACCAGTAGAGTATGGCAAAGGTGAAGGGATTGCTTAGATGTAACTAAGGTCCTTAATCAGTTGATTTTGAGTAATAAAAGAGGAGCTTATCCTGGGTTGGCCTGACTTAAATCATGTGAGCCCTTTAAAAGAAGGTCTAACCCTTTTCTAAAATAAGACAAGAAAAACAGCAGATACCCTCTCCTTTGCTGGCTTTGAAGAAGCAAGTTGCCATGAATTTTACAGCCTCAAAGAGATGAATCCTACCAACAACCTGAGGAAGCTTAGAGGTAAATCCTTCCCTAGTCAAGCCTCCAGGTGGGAATGCAGCTCATTTTGGCTTCATGAAACCTTTAGCAGCGTACTCAGTGAAGCTGTGCCCAAACTTCTGACCTGCAGAAACAATGAGATTATAAGTATGTGTTGTTTTAAGCCCCCAACCTTGTGGTAATTTGTTATGCAGCAATATAACACTAATATACTGCCTTTCTTCAGTTTTCATATTTGCTCTTCAACCAAGTTCTGTCTCTTTGTCTATGTCATATTGCTTACTCTCATCTTTCACCTTCTCATCGCTACCACTTTGGTACAGAATCTCATTTATTCTCTTTTCTATCACTAAAATGACGTTTTAAATGGCCTTCTGTCCTCTCTAGCTCATCCTAGAAGCACTGATCATGCCTCTCTAACTGGTAGGAGGGAGTCACTGTGGTCATAAAGTAGAGGACTTGAACTGGTGGTCTTGGCAGTAGAGCACAATTAAATGATAATGCCCAGGGCAGGACTCTTAGAACATGTGGCTGGAATGGAGAGAGTAGGACTCTGAAGGCAGGTTAAGGAATTAAGAAATCACTATGTTGCATAAGTTATCCAGGTGGACATAGAAAGTGTAAAATATACTGGTTATTTTAACATTATAATGTAATAAACTGAGTATGAACCAAAGAGGCATATGCCTCTTTCATAGAAACATAGTAAATGTGCCCCCTTGGCCTTTCGAGAAGAAATCTTTAAAATCAGGCATTTTCTATAACTTCTTACAACTAACAAAGTCATGTATTTCAAAGTCCATACAAAAGAAGTTTTGATACCACATAGGAAAAAGTCCTGTAATTATCAAGCCTGCTAACAAAAAGTGACTCAGTTAAGCTCTTTCATACAAAGTTTGCTTTCTACTAGGAAAAAAAATGCCAGTGTTAATCAAACCAGCACGGAAGTTAATTAGAACCCCAAGAACAAGCGTATGGGCTTTGCACCTTGGACACATGAGTATCTTGTTTCTAAAGATGACCTCAAAAGATTGCAGAACAACCATGCCCAGCACAAGTCAAAAGCAACTAATTAACTTTTCATTTTTTCCTCAGTAATTTAGTCTTGCTCTTTAAAAATATTTTTAAACTGAGAAATCTCCATTAATTGTGCATATTGGTTCTTCAAATGAGGGTAATGACCCTTTACTTGATTGTATATACCCATCATTTAATTTATTTTTTATGTGTGCTTTAAAAACAACTCTCAAACACAAAGCAACTTTAGTTAATAGCATCATTAAATTTGAATGTAGACACAGAATTTTAGAGATTGAAAAACTTTCTAATACTGCATGGAAAATATTTTCTTATCCACCTTGCAATTAAGGGAGATGTTGTCTTAACCTGTCCTGCAGACATTGAGGATAGCTGCTTCATCATCCCAAATGTCTGGAGGCTTGTAGTGGAAATGATTGGGAATAGGACGGTACATCAAAGCAGGCTCAACAGTTTCTTTGATGTTTTTGGTTCTGCTCTCACCTTTTCTAGGTGAGAGATCTGCCCACTCATTGGTTACCCAGCCCCTGATAAAAGAGAGGTCAGGGGTCACCTCAGATGTTGCTGGGGCAGGATTATGTTATGCTATGCTATGTTACAGTAGTTTGCTTTTTTCTACAATCAATGTACTAATTTCCTGCAATTGTATTAACTGACCTGAACAAACTTGACTCTCCCTTTCCCTTACATTTTTGTATGGAACCCTAACAACTAGTCTAAACTTTCTCCAATTGATTCCCACGTGAGTCTAAGTTGCATGTGACCTCTGGATTCCCCTTTGGCTTTCTGGAACACCCCTCCTTCCTAAATCTAGAGTGAGATTCCTGCCAAGATGGACACCTCAGAAGTGACTGCTCTACAGATGACGTCTCATTTGTGTATTGAGATTTTAATTTTTTAACACTTAGAAGGTTAACCAATTACACTTCCCTCCATTCACTCATAAAGAACAACAATAACCAAAAAACAAAACAAATCTTTATTGAGCACTAACAGTGTGCAAACTGTCAGAGATACAAAAACAATAAATAGGGCTTCTGACCTTGAATGGTTGGTAAATAAAACAGATATGAAAAAAAATGAAGTAAATGAATTAGGGTTCTTGCGGCTATAGAAATAGATCATAGCTTGCAGATAACTGCTATAGGCCTGTGGAGAAATAAAACAGCACAGGTGAAGCAGAGGATTTTCATATATGGGTAGACCCTTGTCTGAGGTAATGGTAAAAGTCAGTGAGCCCTGGCTTGGGGCTGCTCTGGCTGGATTGCACTCTCCTCTACTGTTCAGCTGACCAGACTTAGGCTACTTT
Source organism: Cheirogaleus medius (assembly GCA_008086735.1). Lineage (NCBI taxonomy): Eukaryota > Metazoa > Chordata > Mammalia > Primates > Cheirogaleidae > Cheirogaleus > Cheirogaleus medius. Next base: position 8,324,869 of record VBSM01000272.1, on the reverse strand, counting down.
CCCACAAGGAACTAGAGAGGCCCTGTGGAGCTATGTTCCCTTTCTAACTTGCGTGAATCCTTTTCATTGCCTGTTCATGAGTTTTAGCAAATAAACTGAGTGCAAAAAGTGCCAAGTCCAAGTTATCTTGGTTGCCGTTGTTTGGATCTTGATCAGAGTTTGCAGTCTTCCTACCTTACTCCTGCTTCCAGTTAACCCCCAAAATGATGCAGAAAAAGCAAAAAGCATGGGTCTGAAGAACTAAAGCAAGACTGATAGAAAACACCAAGCAGAGAGAGGGGCTCTGTGCTGGTGTGGAGGGCAACAGCCAGCAGGGCCAAGAAGGTTTGCACACATAGCACGGCAACTGGCTGAGGGAAAGAGCTTGTGAGTCGTCCTTTCTCACAGTGCCACACTGGCCTGCATACAGGGCCATTGCACCCTCATTTTTGACAGAAAAGCAGCTGTGTCTGCCTAGGGCCACTGGGGTCAGCAGGGTGACATCAGAGAGGTTCAAGAGCCTCTGAACAAGCCCCATCCCTTCCCATCTCCTCTTTCTTCCCATCCCCCTCAGCTCACTCTCCCTAGCTCTAAATAACCACACCAAAGGAGGGAGGCTCTGGAAGGGAGCTGTGAGTTGTGTCACTGTGTTATGGGGATTGGGGGGAATGCTCCCTAAGAGGCAGTGCCACCTGTTGGTGGACAGAAAATAGGGAGGGAAAAGAAGACAAGAGTAAACCCAGATTATGGCTCCTCAGCCACTGCCCTGGGTATAGTCCTCCCGCCTTTAACCAAGCCAGGAGCGGCATATGCTGCCCTACTCTCTATATGTTACCAGAAAGATAATGGATATGCCCAGGGAAGGTGCGCTGGCAAAAGGAGCCAGACACTGTGGGGCAGAGTCATGAAATGGGAGAGCTAATAATAGAATGAGCAAGTCAGACTAGATGAATCAGACTCAATGAAATCAGCAGATCAAGAATTGAAAATAAAAGTACTATCCTCTACTATATGATGGAATAATAGTAAAATGAAGAAAAAGCAAGCCCTTATAAAGAAACACAAAGTGAAAAATGAGTAGAAAAAGATAATTAAAAAGAAGAAAAAAATATATCTGAAAATGAATAAATAAGATCAGATCAAGAAACTCATGAAAAGAACTAGGAGGAATTAAGAGAGAAAAATTATAAAAGTAAGATAAGTGAAATTTAGAGGTAGACACATCAAATCTAAATATTAAGAGACAAAGGAGTGGAAAATATTGCACGGAGAGGAAAGTGTTGAGGAAATAATCATTCACACTCTTTCAGAACTAAAGCAAGGATAATGAAATCATTTTGTAGCAATTCTTAGGGCACAAAATAGGGTGAATAAAGAAACATTCATATCTAAACACACTATAGTTAAATTTAAGAATATTAACAATTTCTAGAATATTACAAAAGCTTATACACAGAGCAGATATTCACAAAGGAAAAAGACTTAAATTAACTTCAGACTTCTCTATAGAGACACAAGAAGCAAGAATGAGGTCACAATTTTAAACAAAATCAATTTAAACATGGGATTTTATTCTAGTTTTATTATTAAATATTTGTGACAAAAAGAAAGATGAAAATTAATAAAATACACATTATGTATCTACTACCTAGGTTATGAAATGATAAATTATTACTTTTTTGTGGAAGCATTTTGCTTACCCACACCAAATCCAATTCCTTTCCAGTATGTTGAGTTTGGTGGGCATCCTTCCATGAATGTCTTCATATTTCTTGTGGATGTGTTCCTAAACAGTATGTCATTTTCTTGCATTTTTTAAAATAAAGAAGCCAGGTGATTTATTATCATTATTAAAATATCATTTATTTCAGGGCAGGGATATTTCTTTATTTGTACAAAATAGCAATAGCTAAGGAGATATGTGGAAAAATAAGATAATATTGTATATATGCTGATGCAGGAAGCTAAACAACACTTATCTCCACTCTGGTTATTTCCAATGGACACTTCTTTAATATACTGACAAGAACTCAGTGACAGATACATAGTTACAACATTATTTATGGTTGTTATAAATAATCATGTAAGTCTTAAAATACATGTTCTCAGAACTACTTTTTACCATAGATAGTATTTGGAACTCTGAGCATTTTAGCCAGACTTGAGTTTGAAAATCACCAGCTTATTTTGCAAAAGGTGTAAATTGCATTTATCTACAATCACTGATAAGTTAATGGAACCTTTCTTCCAAAATCATAGTTATAAAGGCAGTGTCAATTTCCCATGGATATTGCTAAAATTGTCTGTTTCAGATCTTCTCTTCATCACTAATTTAAGATATAATGCTGAGACTAAGTTATAGCATAATGATATATTTGGGGGTCCATTTTCACTCCTTAAATAGCTTTTATATATTTCCTTTATGCAGTCATCCAGGCCAGCTAACTTTCTCATGATGTGCTGGCAGGTCCGGTATCTTTGGCAAGAAGCTATTAATAACTTCTGTTACTTTTCCTGATAGAGAGAGTTCACTAGGAGCTTTCACACTTTCCAAAGCACCAAGTTAATCTTTTTTGTTCAATTTTATCCCAACTCTTAGAAGCCTAGAGTAAATGGTGTCTCACAAAGCTGTTCAAGGTTATTGATTCCCGATGTTCTGCTACAATTTTCCTTTACTATTCATTCATTTTAAATATTTTTATTATTTGGAAAAAATAATTATAGATTTACAGGAGGCTGCAAAGAAATGTATGGAAAAGTTCCATGCACTCCTCTCCCTCCTGGCAACCACTAGTCTCTTCTCAATCTCTATAATTATGTTATTTTTATGAATGTTACATAAATTAAATCATATAGTGTGTAGCCTTTAGAAATTAAATTTTTCATTTTGTATAATTTCCTTGAAGTTCATAAAGTTGTTGCCTGTACCAATATTTGTTCCTTTTTATTGTTGAGTAGTATTCCATAACATAGACATACCTCGGTTTGTTATCCTTCAACTATTAAGAATATCTGGATGGTTTCTAATCAGTTTTCTAGCCATTACAAATAAAGCTGCCAGGAACATTTGTGTACAGGCTTTTGTGTGGACATAAACTTTCATTTATCTGAGATAAATTCCCAACAATGCAATTAGTGGGTAGTATGATGAGTACATTCTCATTCTGAACTGCCAAAGTATTTCTGAGAGTGGTTGTATCATTTTACATTCCCACCAGCAATTTTTCAGCCATTATTCCTTTGAATACTTTCAGTTTTATTCGGCTTCTCTTCTGCTTCTGGAACTATAATGATATGAAATTAGAACTTGTGTTATTATTCCACTGGTTCCTAAGGTTCTATTTAGGTTTTCTTCTTTTTTGGGAGGGTCTATTTTCTCTCTGTTGGTCAAACTGAGTAAATTCTATTGATCTATTGATCTGTTGCTAAGTTCACTGATGTGATCATCTGTCATTTCCACCTTACTGTTGAGACCCTTCAGAGAATTTTTCATTTTGGTTATTGTATTTTTTTAAAACTCCTAATTATTTGCTGAGATTTCTATTTTTATTTGATTCAAAAAGTTGTAATTGATTGAGTCTTTTTTTAATAATTTTTTAAAATTTAAGCATATTACAGGGGTACAAATGTTTAGGCTATGTATATTGTCCCTGCCCCACCCAAGTCAGAGCTTCAAGCGTGTCACACCCGATGAATGTTATTACTATATGTGCACTTAAGTGTTCATCAGTTAATACCAATTTTATGGTGAGCACATGTTTATAACAGTTGCTTTAAAGTCTTTATCAGTACTAATATCTTATTCTAATATCTTATTCGTCTCAGTATTGGCTCAGTTGATTGGCTTTTCTCACTCATTTATGACTTTTTTAGTTTTTGGTATGAAAAGTGATTTTAATTGTATCCTAGACATTTTGTTTATGAAATTTGGATACTCGATCTTATTTAATTCTTCTATTTTAGCAGGTATTTAGTTTAGATTTAGTGTCTAGGGTCCAGTCAACTTTTGTGGATTTTATAATTCCAATAACAGTTCATTTTTCAGAGCCCTTGCCAGGCTGTTTCTGCTTTATTTGGGGGATTCTGCTAGAGTTCTCCTTCAATGCCTGTCTGTGGCATCTGTAGGGAGAAAAGTGCTGGGTGTCACAGGGGCACCTTTTGCCATGGGACAGGTGTAGAGGGTAGGGCTGTGCCTGAGTCTCCTTATGTATGTCACAGGGTGTAGATCTGGGAGGTGCCAGGAGCTGCTTACCTGCCCCTGTAGGTGAATACATTCAGCCCACTCAACAGCTCTTATGGGTTGGAGTCTTGCATATGCAGCTCTCCAGGCTGGCTTTGTACGCTGATAGTTCTATAGTTCTGGGGTCTCGGGTGTGGCCCATTCTCACATCTCCACTAGGCCTAGTGAGGACTCTCTGTAGTTTCTCTGCTCCTGCAGCAGGTCTCTGTCCCATCCTTGAAATCTAGGTGGAGGCAACCATCCCTCCATGGCAGAATTAGTGCCACATGGAGTCCAGCAAGGCTTATCACCTGTACTCTCCAGAGTGTGAGCTGCACCTGGGCAAGTGAGCCATGGCTGGGATGACCAAGGGGTGCTACACCAAAATGCAGGGTGTAGGGGCCTGAGGCAGCCCTGGACACTAAGCCCCAAGGTCCCGCAGTCAATCTGGGCCTCTCTGGAAACATTGCCTTCAAGGCCCTTCTCTGGGCCTGTAATAGGAAGGGCAGCATTAAAGATCTCTGAAATACCTTTGGAGTTATTCTCTCATTGTCTTTATGGGAAACACTTGGCTTCTTTTTAGCAATCCCTTTATCAAAGATTGGCTTGGCCACACTGTTGCACTCTTTTTTATTCTTCACATGGTGAGGCTGGGGATTTTCCGAATCTTTATCTCTGCTTTTTTTTTAATTATAAATTTTGTCCTTAAATCATTTTTCCTTTCTCTTGCTTTTTACTATAGACTATTAAAAGATGTTATATAGTTCCTTCAATAGTTTTCCTAGATATTAGTATTTCTTCCACCAGATATCCTAGTTTATAACTCTTAAGTTCTGCCTTCTACAAAGCCCTTGGGAATAGACACAATTCAGCCAAGATTTTGCCACCTTATAGCAAGGATGGTCTTTCTAGTTTCCACTACTTTATCCCTTACTTTCATCAGCAGCCTCATCAGAATTGCCTTTAACATCTGTATTTCTACCATTATTTTTATCATAACCACCTAAGTAATCTCTAAGATGTTTAAGATTTTTCCTACAGTTTTCCTTTTCTTCTGAGTCTGTACTGGATTATCCTTAATGCTCTATTCATGGAAATACAGGCTTTCTTCAGCATTTATTTCAAAACTATCCCAGCCTTTACCCATCACCCAGTTCCAAAGCTGCTTCCACATTTTTAGATATTTGTTATAGTAACACCCATCTATCAATTTCTATCTTAGTTTGCTTTGTGCTGCTTATAACAGGATAACTAAGTAATTTATAATAAATAGAAATGTATTGTCTCACAGTTCTAGAAGCTGAGAAGTCCAATATCAAGGTGCCAGAATCTGGTAGGGGTCTTCTTCTTTCTCATCACTTGATGGAAAGTGAGAGAGAGCCAGAGGGGGCCAAACTCACCCTTTTATAATGACAACAATCCACACCTGGACAAGTAGCAGGATTGTCTTCTCCTTCTAGTGTGATAAAGAGGATCTGTGTGGGAAGAGGAATATAGAATATTTGTGTGTGGTAGGGAGGGAAGTTAAGGAGACTCATATAGTAGAATTGCTTTTATTTATCTTTGAATTATAAGGCAAGATCATATGCTAAAGGTAAGATGTTAGTTTGGAAGTTGGGAACAGAAGCAAATCTGGAATTGTAAAAATGGCATTTTCCCCTGTATTGGAACAGAACCAGCTTCAGGATGTTCAGTAAATGACTGTGTCTCAACTACCTGAACTGCCTTCCCTATTATAAATCTTTCCTTACAAGTAGAAAGCCATGGCAAGCAACCTGTCACAGAATTCCAACTGAGTGCTAAGTGCATTTTATTCTTTAAAACCTCCTCAATGATCACTAAACAGATGGCCTTCCACAGTTAGCTTCACCAGAACATCTTGTCAGGCCAAGCTTGTTTAGCTTTGAAGATGGTATAAGTCATAGCAGTTTTACCGGCCTAACTGAATCTCACTTAGGTCTGTTCACTCATTAATTATTTAGATGAACTTAATAGCTTTCATAAAAGCTAAGTTCAGAAAAACAAGATGTGATTGCCATTTTCTCTTAATTTATTCTTTTGCTAAAATGTTATTTCTAAACTATGATTTTGATCATTCTACTCCCTTGCTTTAAAATATGCAATAGGCTTCATATCGTAAGTTGGGATAAAGACATCATATTTTCTTGTGACCTTTGAGGGCTCTGCATGACCTAGACCTCTGTCCATCCCACTGTCCCATCCCATGGTGAGAGCTCTACTCTCAAATCATCCTTCTTGGTTTTGTCTGAGCCTTTACATAATCTATTTTCTATACCTACATCACTCACCTGTACTTCCATATGCTAATTTATACTCAAGCTTCATGTCTCAGCCTAGATATCACTCCTTCTATGGGCCAAATGCTCCTACCATGTGCTCCCACATTACCCTGTGTTTCTGCTTTACGGTTGCTTCTATCTTTTCATCTACCTCTGTATTTAGTCGCTTAAGTTCTGAAAGGTCCATATCTGAGGGTCAATATTCTTCCTGTAGTACCTTATACGTAGAGGTTGGCACATAGAAGGAACCCAGAAAATACATGTTGAATTAAACCATGTTTCTACTATTTTCTAAATTTGAAAAGAGATTATATAAAAATGGTAAGATTGGAGTCTAGTGAAATGATCCAATTTTGCTGTTCCTTTTATTAGCTATGTGACCTTGCATAGTTAAACTTTTTTGATCCTTATTTTTCTTAGTTTTCAAATGGAATTAAGTTTACCTACCTACCTACCTACCTCCCTCATTGTTGTAAGAAGTAAATAAAATGATGTATATGTGTCTAATACAATGAATTGCACAAAAATAGGGAGCAAGATATGATAGATTTGATCTTATTTTTTCCAATTAAAACACCAATGCCAACTTTTGTAATTGTTTTTCTCCTTCTCTTTCCCGTTTACTCGTTTTATCAAGATGGCAACACAAAGTACATTTGAAAAGAGCTATGTATACAATTAGTGGAGATATAAATAACAACTAAAAATAGCTAACATTTATTAAGCAATTACTCTATGTTTGGCATTTTGCTAAGCAATTTATTTGTACTATATTCCTAGCACTTATTTTTATCATTTTCTTCATAATATTCAGGATTATGGAGGATGAAGTCATATGCTCTTCCTGCAGTCAATGATGACAATGGAAGATGAGACTGGGAATGTCCTTAGTTATCTTGACTTTCAAGTGGGCACTGTGCATGTCTAATATTTCTTGTGTATTCTGTAGCCTTTTCATAGTGCTAGTGCACAATAGGAAGAGAAGAGACTTATGTGGTAAAATGAACTCTCAACTGTTCCTCTCCCACACAATCTGTTAGCCTAAAGCTATTATAAATATGTGCCTTTCTTCTCAAAGATGTCATCAGTTTCTGGGCCATTCTCTTCTTGCAAGTCCTGTAAAATCCTGGACATTTTAATGTTGCTGAAACTTTGCATTGTTGTTGTGTATGGGGGATATGTATATATCCCCCATATACATAAATTATCTCTTTGTTGCCATATTTTTTTTTGTTGCCCCTGTAGGTTTTTAGTTTTTTAAAGGTAGGAACTGTGTCTTATTTGCATTAGTATCCTCACAGCCTAGCATAGTACCTACCACATAGTAGATTCCCCAAAATTACTATTGAAGGAATACATTTTGACTAAATCATCTGCCTCCACTTGCACATTCATAAGCACACATGTATACAAACACACAGATACTTTCTAGGTAATTGAGATAACTGCCACAATTTCGTTAAGAATCATACTTTAAGAGTATTTGTATCTGGTGGGGATTTATAAATATTAAGTAAAAGATACTATATGAGCAGTGCTGGCCCCTACAGAAAGTTGCTGCTCTGAGGAAAACAACTAGGAGAACAAGGGGTTTGCAAAATGAATAGGTCGTGCTTCTGTTTTAAAGATTGGATGGATGAGAAGAAAAGCGGTACTAAGTGTGCTACCATGACCTTGGCTTTTTATTCTGGACTTTGAGCTAACCTTATTCTGCCACCTCAGTCAAAATAATTTTCTCAATTAAGGTCTGTGTTCTCATCTGTCAAATAAATGTGGTAAAAAATGACCTTCATGGGATAGTCCTCAAGGAAAGCTAATAAATGATCGCAAAAATCTGAGAGAAGGAAAAGCACTGGGTAAATCTTGAATAATAAATCAGGACCTTTCTGTACTGAGTCAAACTAAGAGGCATTTAATTTGGAGTCTTCCAGTGTTTGGCTATCTGCTAAAGGAAAAAGGATCACAATAAATGCATATATAAAAGAAAAGCTGACAGTTGAAAAACTAAAATGAAAAGTAATGACATAATGTTAGGAGATGCCTTCAAGGAGACAACTTCTCAGAAAGTTGAGATCTCAATTTAGAACATTTCTTTCTCTCTAATTGTTGTTCTGTGTGCTGCTGCAATATGATGAAATGGCCATAAACTTAGTGTGATAGGCTTGCAGAATAATTTAATTATAATTTAACATTTACTTTTATGCTATGCAATTACTTACATTGCTTTTTTGCTGAAGACAATACATTTAAGCAGCTGCACACAATGAAAAAATAGCTGACAGGGTCAATTCTAAAGTTATACTAAGGTTTAGTTACATTCCTTTTTCACCCAGTGGACTTGACAAATTAGGCAATATGAGACTGCTTGAAAGAATATCAGACAAGTAATCAGAAATCCTTGATTCTACTCTAAACCCAGCTTTCTGAATTTTGTAAATTCCTTAATCTTTAGCGTGGTAAGTCACTGTTTCCTTATCTATAAACATTGTCATTGAATGGTTGCTATTTCTTTCATTCACTAACACTCTGTGAGAATGATACATGCTAATGTGGCTTACAGAATCAAAGAAAGGCTGTGCCATTAATAAGATTAAATTCATCCCAAAAGCCAAAGTCATCTGAATATATTGGGTGCCTATTGTACTATAATGTGCAAGACTGGTTCATAATATTAGACTTTTACTCTGTATGCTAAGTTCCCTTATGTTTTTTTCTTTTCCTAGACGTCTGCATCACAAGCAATTTTTGCATGAGCAGTTTACTGCAAAATATTTGTTGCTTGGTTACAAGGCAGAAATGACTATTAAAAAACATCACTTAAGATTTTTTTTTCTTAAATACCATTTCATATTCTCTCTGTGACAAGTATTAAACATTCTATGTTAATTTTAAAATTAATAGGGATATATTTTACTATCAACACATAAATTTTGACTGTGTAATTTAGAATTTGGAGTGATTCTAACAGTAAACAGGCTGGTAGAATTAGAATTTCCAAGTAAAGGCCATAACTTAGAAGCCTATAGTTTTAAAGATTGCAAGAGACAGAATTTATTTAGTTTATTTATGTATTCTTACAGTAGAACAATAGACATGTTTTAAACAGTTTTATTAAGATATAATTAGCATAAAATTCATCCATTTAAAATATACAATTTGATTTTTAAGTACATTTACATAATTGTGCAGCTATCACAATCTAATTTAGAAAATTTTTACACCTCCTAAAAGACATCCCATACAATCATCCCTAAACAATGAATTTCCATCTCCCTTCCCCATTGTCACCCTCACTCCTAAGCAACCATTAATCTACTTTCTGTTTCTGTGGGTTTGCTTATACTGGATAATCCAAATAAATGGGACCATAAATATGTGTTTTTTTGGATTTGATTATTTCATGTAGTAAAATACTTTCAAGATTTAGACATGCTGTGTGTACTATGTATTAGTACTTCATTCCTTTCTATTTCCATATTATATACATTTTATAGATATTCTACATTTTATTTACATATTTGACATTTAACATTTTCTGGTTGTTTCCAATTTTTGACTACTAGAAAATGTTGCTGTGAGCATTTATTTATAATTTTTTTGTGTGAATAATTTTTTTATGTTTTCATTTCATTAGTTGGGAATAAACTTCTGGGTTATATAGTAATTTTATGTTTAATATTTTGAGGAATGTTCAAACTGTTAAAGTAGGTGCACAATTTTGTATTCTACTAGCAATCTGTGAAGGTTCCAATTTCTCCACATCCTGGCTAACACTCGCTGTTGTATTTTTGATTGTAGCCATCCATTAAGTGAAGTGGTATCACTTTGTGGCTTTGATTTGCATATCCCTATGACTAACAGTGTTGACCATCTTTCCACAGACTCATTGGCTGTTAGTATATATTGTTTGGAGAAATGTCTACTCAAGTCCTTTGCCCAATTTTTAATTATGTTATCTTTTTATTATTGAATTGTAGAAGTTTCTTATATATTACATTTGTTATTTTCTGGATGCTTTAATGAAAACCATTCTAGTAAGTATGAAGTGATATTTCATTGTGGTTTTGATTTTCATTTCTATAATGATTAATGATGTTGAGCACCTTTCCTTGTGTTTATTGGTCATTTGTATATCTTTGAAGAAATGTCGATTTGAGTCTTTTCCCAATCTTTTATTGGATTGTTTATATTTTGTTGTTGAGTTTTATTCTTTATATATTCTGGATATTAAACCATTCAGATATGTGATTTGCAAATATTACCTTTCATTCTGCAGGTTATCTTTTGACTTTCTTAATAATTTCCTTTAAGTCACAAAAGTTTTTAATTTTGATAACATTCAACTTACCTAATTTTTTTGTTTGTTGTTCATGCTGCTAGTGTCATATCTAAATACCTAAGTATCATATCAAATAATCCATTGTCAAATCTAAATTCATGAAGATTTAAGTCTGTGTTTTCTTTTAATGGTTTTGTGGTTTTAGCTTTTATGTTATTGAGTTAGTTTTTGTATATGTTGTGGGGTAGAAGTCCAACTTCATTATTTTGCACATAGAAATTTGGTTTTTCAGTACTGCCTGTTGAAGGGATAGTTCTTTCCCTATTGAAAGGAATTTGTATCATGGTCAAAATTCAATTGACCATAGATATATGATATATGGGTTTATCTCTGAACTCTCAAGTCTATCCCATTGGTCTATATGTCTACCTGTATGCCAGTGCCACACTGTTTTGATTTTTTTTTAAATTGTTGTTGGTTTTTTTTTTTTTTTCATTTAGGGTTTGAGGTTTTTTATTGCCTGCCATATACCATGTACTTCCATTGGGACTTTTGCATATTACCTAACTTGTTTTTCTCAAATTTTCAGGGTAAGGATTATGCTATAAATTGTACATATCAAGAAACTGAGGAGCAACAAGGTAAAGTAGGTCATTCATGATGACACAGTGTTGCAATTTAAATCTAGCTCTAATTCCAAATCTTTGAAAGCTTTTTTGATTATGAACCCAGCACTGGATTCATAGGCATGAGACCTGTTTAATGGCACACACAGAGCCCAATGCTTTAATGTTGCCATCTTGAAATTTTATTATTATTATTATTATTATTATATCAGAATATTATGGGGATACAAACACTTTGGTCACATAAATTGCCTTTGTGCCACCTGAGTCAAAGCTACAGGCATGATCATCCCCCAGACAGCAGGCATCACACCCCTTAGCTGTGAATTTATGCATCCCCTCCTCCCCCTCCCACCTACTTGATCCCCATTGAATGTCACTTCCATATGTACGTGTAAGTATTGATCAATTAGTACCAATTTAATGGTGAGTACATGTTCTGTTTGTTGTCCATTCTTATGATACTTCATACGAGCTCCAGTTCCATCCAGGATAATACAAGAGGTATTAGTTCACTATTTTTTATGGCTGAATAGTACTCCATGGTATACATATACCACATTTTATTAATCCACTCATGTATCGATGGATACTTGGGTTGTTTCTACATCTTTGCAATTGTGAATTGTGCTGCCATTACATTCCAGTGCATATATCTTTTTTATAGAATGTATTTTTTTCATCTGGGTAAAAAGGTAGTGACATTGCTCATACTCTTTTGATTACTGATTGGATGGACCACTTGCATTGTAGTATGGACCTCTTACATTCCATATAAATTTGAGTATTAGTTTTTCTATTTCTGTAAAAAAGATTGTTGAAATTTGATAGAAATTGCATTTAGTCTGTAAATTGCTATGAGTAGTATTGGAATCTTAACATTAAGTCTTTCTATTCATGAACATGAGGTATATTTCTATATATTCTCTTAGCAGTATTTTGTAGTTTTCAGTGTACAAGTCTTTCTCCTCCTTGGTGAAATTTATTACTAGGTATTTTATTATTTTAGTTACTGTTGTAAATGGAATTGCTTTCTTAATTTACTTTTCAGTTTATTTACTGATGTTCCATAGAAATACAACTGATTTTTACCATTGATCTTGTATCCCCTTGCTTTGAGGCATTTATTTACTAGCTCTAGTAGTTTTTGTGCATTCTTTGGGATTTTCCATATATAGGATCACTTCATCTGTGAATAGAGATCATTTTACTTTTTTCTTTTCAATTTGAATGCCTTTTATTTCTTGTTTATCTGGCTAGAATTTCCAATACAATGTTCAATAGCAGTGGTGAAAACAGGCATCTTTGTCTGCTTCTTGATCTTAAGGGGAAATCTTTCAGTCTATCAACATTGAGTATAATGCTTGCTGTAAGTTTTTTATAAGTACCTTTTATCATGTCAAGGAACTTAGCTTCTATATATGACCTAGTAATGTTATAATTTTTGCTTTTAACTATCATATATTTTAAATAACTTAAGAAAAGAAAAATAGTATATCTACACAGATATTTACCATTTTCCTTGTTCTTCCTTCATTCTTAAAGTTGACATTTTCACTCTAAGATCATTTTCCTTCTCTCTGAAAAACTTTCTTTAGCATTTCTTTTAGAGTGGAGATACTGGCAACAAGTTCTCTTAGCTCTCCTTCACCTAAGAATATGTTTATCTTACCTTCATTCCTAAAGGTTATTTTCTCTGAATATTGAATTCTGGGTTAATAGATCTTTTAGCACTTTAAAGATGTTGTTCTAATATCCTTTGGTCTCATGGTTTCTGATGAGAAATCCACTGTTTCAAACAATTGTCTGCTGTAGATAATATGCCACTTATCTCTGGCTGTTTTTAAGATTTTTTTAATCTTAAATTTTCAGAAATGTGATTATGGTATTTCTGGACATGAATTTCTTTGCATTTATTTTAATTGAGGTTAGCTGAGCTTCTTGAATTTGAATGTTTACATATTTAACCAAATTTGATAAGTTTTCAACCATTATTCCTTCAATTTTTTTTCCTGCATATTGTTTTCTCCTTCCCTCCAGAACTCTGACCTCACAAATATACCAGTTGATGTTGTCTGACGTACCCATGAGGCTCTGTTTAATTTTTTCAATCTTTTTTCTTCTTGTTCTGAGTGGATAATTTCTATTAAACTATGTCCAATTCATTGATGCTTTCTCTGTCTTCTGTATTTGGCTATTGAGTCTTTCCAGGGAATTTTTTGTTTTAGTTTTCATATATTTTTGCTTTAAAATTTTTATTTGTTTAATCTTATTTGTTTCCTTGCAGAGACTTTCTATATTTCCCACTTTCAAAAATGTTCTCCTTTACTACTTGAGGCTTGACTATAATAGATGCTTTAATGTCTTCGTTAGAAAATTCCGACATCTGCATCGTATCAGGATTGACATCTGATTTTCTATTCTTTTGCAAGTTATTGAGATTTTCCTGCTTCTTCTTATGCTGACTAGCTTTGGACTGCATGTTGGACACTTGATACACTATGTTATGAGACCCTGGATCCTATTTAATTCTTCTGGAGGATGCTGAGTGTGTGCATGTGTGTTATCAGTTCTTACACTTGGCTAGATTCAGGCTGAAAGTCTCAAATAACCTTCTGTAGGCTATAGTTCTAAGCTGGTTCATTTTGCAAAGAGTTGGCAGTACTGTTGAATTCTGTCCTGAGTATATGACATTCAGAAGACAGTTTGAGACCTTGGGGATCATCCACCTACCTTTGATAATTTCAATTCTCAAAGTCTTTGGTATGCTATTTAGGGTCATATTCATGTATGCAGAGCTCACAGGTGAGCTCTGCAGTTCAGACACAATTTTATGGAAATATTTTCTTGACTCTCTCTTCTTGGTGGTTTCCTGACATTCTTTCGCTCCTGAAGGCCATGATTTTGCTCTTCTGTCTAGAAGAGGGTTTTAGTTTCCTTACTCTGCTGTGAGCACTCCACATCTCTGTCTGCTTCTGAGGCCAAGCAGCAGGGTATAGAGAGGGGAAGAAAGGATTGGGATACTTGCACACATTCTCAACTCAGTAGGAGAGAGAGGGTGAAGTATGCTAACTTTTATCTGACCTGGAACCAGAACCTTAAATGCATATTGAAAAGATTATATTACAATAAATTATTTCTTATTTTTATCTCACTTATTTGGTTTTTTTTCCGTATAATTTTAGGCTCACATGTTCTCAACCATTCAAGGTAAATAGCCCAAATTCCTTTTGAAAAAGCCCCTATAGAACTATATTCTAGGCTCTCTTCATGCTTTAATTACCTAATCACTAGAAATTATTTCTTTATGTTATTCCACCAAATTTTAAGTCAACTTTCTGTAGTTTTAACTATGGCATATTATTTTCTAAATAAGAAGGTGTTAGATAAGTATTTAGAGAAATTAGGAATTTTAATAAGCATATCTATTTAAATAAAAATGACCATAGGTGTATAGACACATTCAAATATATGG
>VBSM01000272.1:8291988-8309891 GCA_008086735.1 Cheirogaleus medius | reverse complement strand
GACTCTGTCTCAAAAAAAAACAAAACAACACAATAATAATGACACAATGAAGGGACAGAAAGGAAAATTAACTCCCCCTCCTGTTAAAGAAGCAGAGTAAATCTTCACCTGTTGTATGTACATATTTACAGTCCATAGAGTTTGCTGAATATATGTTTCAAAGTAACATACATATGTAGAATGCTAATTTTTAGGCAAATTCTTACTTTCAATTGACTTGACATATACCCTGGAAATCTTTTTCTGTCTAATTTTGGGTCATCACAACTCATTACATAATTTCACTTAATAATTACAGGTATACCAAAAATTTTGTGGTATTTAATAAGAAAAATGAAGTAAGTTCAGGATTAGCCTGTCAAATAAGTGTAAGGACACTGGGGTGAGAACAGAAGCAGAGGATGAAACCTTAACTCTGAAAAGAATTATATATGCCTGATCTTGTGTGCATTTAAAAAACAAAATTGATTTATAACTAAGCTAGTACGGGGAGAGGTAAAGATTTCTCAGAATCGGAAATGAAAAAAAACAAAAAAGGGTTATGTTTCCCTGAGGTGGATCTTTTTGTGGTAGACTATAACAAAGCAATTAAGAAATCGGCAATACTTGCATACCCAGTGGACTATTTAAATATTACTGTGACTGAGAACAAAAGACTTCAAAATTTCCCTAGCTCTCTTATTTAAATCTATATGGGAATACAGATTTAGAGCTAAATGGAGCACAATCACACAGGGAGCCTTTGGAGGCTACAAGGACTATGAATATTGATGGGAATTCACTTCTGTGTTGTGCTCTGAACAAACGACAACAGAGTAGTAAACAACTATTACCTTGGAGATGCAAATAGATTCCATAGACTGTGACCTGAGACTCTTTTCCACTCAGATCTTATTCAAAGCAAACTGTGTATTTAGAAGGTTACACATACCCTAACAATTAGACTGGGTATGGCAAACTAGAAGCAAAGAAACAGAATTAGTTCCAACTCATTATAACTATAAACAAGACTTTTTTTTCTCATCATCAAGTAGGCTAGAGATGGCATTATTTTTGTTTAACACTTAGAAATAAATGAATACTTTCTAGGAAACTTGCCTTTGATTATTTAGCAAGATTTTGCTGGATCTAAATTCTACAAATGCTACCTGTCAGAGTGATACAGTGTTTTCTGGAAGACTGTTGCTAATATCAGTTTTGCTCATGTTGAAAAGCTCAATTTCCAAATAGGAAAATTTTTCTCTGGGATCTGCAGAGGTTCACAAGTGACCTTATAGATACAAACTGCCATTGGGAGTAAAAGGGAAGGTCAAAAATCAAGACAGTTAGCTCAAAACCTAAAAACAATATTCTGAAGAGAAAAATAGAATCTGTTCTTTTGTGAGAGAACAGCAGAAAGGCTGCTGTATAGAAATTTGGAGAAGGAAAAATATACTCAACCTGAACGAAGATGAGCCAATCATCAGAAATAATGGGATTGAATAGTAAAACTGTCCTTATAGAATCTAGCATGATGTCTATAAATATTATTTTAAAGCATTATCTTCAAGAGCAACAGTTTTTAAAGTGCAGGCAAATTTAGGTCATTTACAAAACAGATAAAAGAAGTAAATTTATGTATTGCTTTATTTTTATGGTGGGAAAACAGTCTCAAAGTCTATTTTGGAATACCGTGAGTTCTCTGAGGACAGGGGCCATGTATTATTCTTCTTTGTGTTTCTGGGACCCAAGTTGAGATCTAAATATAGAGGCTAATCAAGAGTCTGCCTATATGGCAAGCACTGAGATGTCAGTCTATTGGGATGCTCAGACATCACTGGAAACACAAAGGGATGGGGGGAAAAATATGTGTTTTCCTGATACCCTCTTAGGTAGATCAATGCATTCTGTTAGAAGGGATTCTTTCATATGTCCATGGGGTAGGCACTGAGACCTCAGTGAAGATGCTCTAGTAATAATAGATGACTAACAAATTGCCTTCTTAGGAGCATAGTTTTTTAACTGAAGAACTTTAGTGTTCCCTAGTGGAAGATACAAGTTTGCCAGAAGAACAAGGAGCAAGATAGAAGTGGAGTTTGAGCTCTACCACAAGTAGGCCTCGTTTTCTCCTTCTGACATGAGACCATTCCTCTCTAAATAAATATTTTAAACTATTTACACAATACTTGTAAAAAGAAGAATCAAATTGTTAGCCGCCTTGAAAGCATCCACATGATTCAGTCTAGATCTCATTGCCATCACAAGTGCTGTATGCACACTGAATGCTACTTGTTTCCCATCTTGTTACAGGGTATTGTTGCTAATAGGGAATGGGAAAAGCTAACAACATCTTTTCTCTATCCACACACTTGAGAATTAGGTACTACATTTTGTTTAATAGATTCTGCTGGAAACTATTAATTTCATAAAAATTTCCTGAATCACTCCTCTGTATCTCCCTGTCATAAAATTGGGCTGACTCAGCTGCTTCAGCTTAGCCCATTCCACCTCTTCTAATAGCTCCACTCTGCAGAGATACTGTCAAATGTGCACAAGCACTCACATTCTCAGTGCCATTCCAAGATGCAGCCAAGTCCTGATGAGCTGAGGATAACAGTCAGTTCTTTTCATCTTGACATGCTGGCAGCCAGCTAACCCAACCATGGCCCTGTTTTTTCCAAAAAATACTAAAGATGTTAAGTCCCTGAGATCATCTGTTTTCTCTTTAGTCTTATCAACCCACTACTCTTTTCCCTGACTTCTCAAAATTTCAAATGTGCTTTTTGAAAAACTTCTGTTCTTTATTAGACTTCTAGTCATCCTCAATCACCTCACTGATTCTTCCTGACAATTAACTGAACATTGGCTCTTCCTAGAGGAAGTCACCTTCTTTGCATCTTTCACCAGTGGAAGGAGGGTTGTCATTCTCCTGAACTCCATTTACACTCTGGTCTGTGGTTTTGGTCCATGGCCAGAGTTTGCTGGTTGTCCCTGGACATTCATTCTCTTCATCTTCTAAGATAGTAGAATGCCCAATTTTTACCTGAGTCATAGTCATCTTGTGTAAGAATATTACTCAGAATTCTTTACAATTGGGTGGCATGAAACTAAGTGCCTAATGGAATATCAGCAAAAATAGCATATATAACTTCCTAAAGTGTCTTTCAAGGGAGGAGACCAGCACAACTTCCCATTTCTTTTTCCTGTTGGCTGGAAGGTGGATATGTTGGTGGAGCTTGCACAGCTGTGACTTGGGGGATGGAGGCCAAGAATGGCACAGCAACAGGAAGGAAAAGCCTCAGTCCTTGATATATCGAGAATTCTAACTCCTTTAGACTGCTTAATTTTGGACTCATATTTAAGAGAGAAATAAACTCTATCTTGTTATTGAATTTTTGTCACTTATCACCAAATTTAATCATAAGTGACATAGTCAGTGCTGCTTCTACTCTATTATTACAGCCAGTGATCCTGTGTGACTCATGCCATTTGTCTAAACCATCTTCCACCTTCACACCCCACTGTTAATGTCTCCTGATCTTACTCCCTCTAATCTTTTGGAGACTTCAGCAGCTATTCTCAAGGTTTTTTTCCACCCCATGTTCTGGCACAGTGACTTCAGTTTCCCTTCTATTACCACAAGAGACAAAGAGAATGAATGACCAGGGACAGCTTACAACCTGTGGCCATGGACCAAACATCCATGTGGAAAACACATTTATCACACTGGCTTCTTAGTTTCTCACCCTTCTCAATTTCTTCAACCTTTTCCCTTTGTATCAGCCAGAATAGGATGTTATGTGACAGTAAGAAACAACTCTCAAATATCAATAGCTTACAGTAACTAAGATTTAATTTTTACTCATGTTACAGGGCATTCATATATATGTCTTCTTCACTCCACTACCCATGCTGACTCGGCCTCTAATTGGGATATTGCTGCTGTTAAGGGAGAGGTAAAAAAGACATGGTGAACTACACACTGGTTCTTTTAATGTTTCTGCCCACTCAAAAATGACACATATTCCTTATACTCACATTTTAGTGGATAAAATAATTCCATGGTTAAATGGAATCTCAATAATATCAATAGGATGAGAGGTAGGCAACTTTACAAAGTATAATATTAATATATCACACTAATACCTACTGTCAAGTATATAGATAGCATGCATATTCAATAAATATTTATAAGTTGATCAATTGTAATATGAAATCATTTTTAATTACACAAATTATGTAATTTTTATTTTGAAGAAATGTGGTTCATCCAATTCAATATTTCACCCAATTCTGAAACAATTTCTATAGCATCCTGACAAGTGTTTGCTAATCTTTCTTTAAAAACTGCTTAGAAAGGAGCTTACTACCACACAACATTGTCCATTGATATTTATTTTTACATAAACACAGTTTTTTCAATGGCTCATTTGAAGGATGAAGGCAAACACGTGGTCTCAAGTCTCATCTTGAACCAAGATGTCCCTATAAATTTTGAATATCTCTTAATGTTAACTTTTCTTTGTAACAAACTGAAAATTGTCTCCCCATAAGCTCTTTCTTTTGGTTCTTAACTGAATTTAGAGATGAGTAAGACCAAGCTAGCAAAGACAGCTTGTTTGACAAATTGACAAGTACTTACTCTCTCTAAAAAAGATAATTTTTACTCAGTTTCAGACAACCATATAATTCAGGAAATTACTCCTTATTCTGCCAAAAGTTAATTTACCCTAGAAATGAGTCTGAATTAAAAAGAAAAGAAAATCACACTAACAGGTCAACCACAACATATATGCATGTTATATCTGGCCTAAGTTTCACCAGAATGTGACCACTACATTAGACTGACAGTTTAAGAATAATCTCTACACTCTGAAAATTTTTTTTTTTTAATTTGAATCTTTTTTTTATTTTTTTTTATTTTATTTTTTTTTTATTTCAACATATTATGGGGGTACAAATATTACGGTTATGTATATT
Source organism: Cheirogaleus medius (assembly GCA_008086735.1). Classification (NCBI taxonomy): domain Eukaryota; kingdom Metazoa; phylum Chordata; class Mammalia; order Primates; family Cheirogaleidae; genus Cheirogaleus; species Cheirogaleus medius. The sequence continues at coordinate 8,304,932 of VBSM01000272.1, read as the reverse complement.
CCCCATGCCCCCCTCCCCCCTCGAGGCAGAGCCTCAAGCATAACCACACCCCATACGTTGCACATCTTATTATGTTTGTATATACCCATCCCCTCCTCCCCCCTCCCACCCGCCCAACACCCAACAAATGTTATTCCTACATGTCCACACTCTGAAAATTTTTGGATCAGCTGCTTAGTTATGTCTTGCTGTCGAAAAATTGATAGAAAGTTTGAACGAAGTTTCAAGAATAGGAAGGTCAGGAACTGAGAAGTACCCACTATGTCTCTTAGATGTTCCTTGATTTATGAGCTTCACAGCAGCATGGCCAGGGACATAAGATTTTGTACATGACATAAAAACTTCCATCACATCGTCACTAGACCTGATAGGAAAAGTGACTGACATCTCTCATGCACGTGGCTACTATCTTTGAGTAGCTATAATTGTTGAATCACTAGTCAGTAGTTTCTGGACTCTGTCTTCTCAAGTTAAAAATTGGGATGTTTCCTTATTCTGTATTTTTGGAGTTTGTCATATTTGTTACAATTCTTCAATAATTACTAACAGTTGATTCTATGGTCATATTTACATATTTTGTCTTCTGGGGTAAAATTAGTAAGAACCTGGGATCTTGAATTTATTTAAAACAATTCAATGTTCCTATATTATTTTGATTTTTGTTTGTTTGTTTACCAAATATTTATTTAAGCCCTAAGTCTTTGAATCTTGATTTGGGAATGGAACTATAACAGTTAATTAGATACAGATTTTGCTTTCCAGGACGCCAAGTCTGACAATAATAATAATAGTTAAAATAATTGAGTGTTGCTTGTATGTGATGAGGACTACGTATCAAGTGTTTGCCTACTAGATGCTAATTTTTTCCTTGCAGTATCATAGAGTTGACACATTTATTTTACAGAAAAGGAAACTACTGGATAGAGAGATCCATCCAACAAGTTACTGAAGATCTCACCACTCATATGTAGAAGAATCAGTATTCAGATCTAAAGCTTGTCTTCACACCAGGTTACTACCCTGACTCAAAATCCTTACTTGAAAATCTGTCCCTCATTAACCCAGTTGACTATACCAATTTTGGTTGAAAGAACATTCATTTTAATAGAGAAGCCAAAAGTAAAATAGGGTTTAGAACTAATGCTTATTTTCTATCCCACATAGACATATATGAATTCTATCAGTATAGTATGTATTACTGCACAATATTAATAGAAGTATAATATTACTTTGCTTTTTCCTCATACTGGGACCATCTTCTTTTCCTCCTTTTTCCAACTTTTAACATAGTTGTAAATACGCTTTATGTTGTTGTTTGTCCTAAAATTCATTAACAACTATCCTGTCTACACATTTCAACATCTCTATTAAGAACATGTGGGGATCCCCCCACCTCTTTATATGTTCTACTTACTCAGAAAACCTTTAATCCAGCCATCAAAGACATCCTTGAGGAGCCGTATTTTAAATGCTTTCTTTCCTTGTGGTTTATACTTATTAGGATGATACATAACCATTACATTTTCTCTCTGGCTGAAATCATACCTAAAGGGTACAATGTGCATTGTCTGGGTGATGGGCACACTTATAACTTTGACTCAAGTAGAACAAAAGCAATCCATGTAACCAAAACACTTATGCTCCTGTAATATTCTGAAATAAAAATAATAATAATAAATATATACAGAGAATCTACCAAAAAAGTCTGTGAATGAGAATTCTTTCCCTTTCTTATACATTTTTCTTAGTATGATATTGAATAGAGGGAACACAGTATGATGAGTGCTAAAATTATTTGTAAATATCACTTATCAGATTTAGGAAGTTCCTATCTAGTCTTATTTAAAGTAGTTTTATCATAAATTGATACTGAATTTCATCAAATTGCTTTTCTGTATCTATGGATATGATCATTTGATGCCCCCCTCTTTATTCTGTTAGTATGATGCCATATATTCTTGCAATAAAATTAATTTGCCAGTGGGGGAAAAAGAAACTAAAAATAGAACTACCTACCATATGACCCAGCAATCCCACTGCTACATATATATTCAAAAGAAAGGTAATCAGCATGTTGTAAAGATATCTGTAGTCCCATGTTTATTGTAACACTATGCACAATAGCCAAGATTTGGAATCAACCCAAGTGTTCATCAACAGATAAATGGATAAAGAAGTTGTGGTACATGTTCACAATGGAATATTATTCAGCTATAAAATAGAATGAAACCCTGTCATTTGCAACAACATGGATGGAAATGGAGACCAGTATGTTAGGTGAAATGAGCCAAACACAGAAAGACAAATCTCACATTTTCTCACTCATATGTGGAGGTTAAATATTAAAATCATTGATCTCATGGAGACAGAGAGTAGAATAATGGGTACCAGAGTCTGGGAAAGGTAGTGGGGAGGGGATGATAAAGTAAGGATGGTTAATGGGTTCAAAAATATAGTTAGATAAATAGATAGAATGAACAATGTTTCATATTGTTTCATATTATTTCGTATGTACTATTGTTGATAGTACAACAAAGTTACTATAATCAATGATAAATTATAGTATACTTTAAAGTAACTAAAAGAGTGGAATTGGAATTTCCCTAACACAAGGAAATGTTAAATGCTTAAGGTATAGATACCCTAATTACCCTGATTTGATTATTACACATTGTATACCTATATCAAAATATCACATGTATCCTATAAATATATACAACTGTTATGTACCCATATAATTAAAGATAAAAAAATTAAGGAAAAAAAGAATCTGTATTGGAAAACATATTTCATTTTCTCAGTCTACTCAATGTTCTATAGCATCCAAAAATATTCTTGATGAAGTAGTGTTCTTAATTTAGAGTAAGAATATCCATGTACAAGCCTTGATATCAGTTTCCTCTTACCAGCGCTATCACCTTTTTGGAATAACTAGTCTTCTCTGAGTATTTTTACCTCCTATGAGATGAAATGGAATAATGTAAAAAAAGATATTTTAAAAATATTATAGAAATTAATCTAATAACAGTAACAGAATTTCTTATGTTTTTCCCTCCTTTTGGTATTTTTACCTAAATGAATATCCACTAAGCTAAAATCAGATAGGCCTTAGGTGGTCATATGTTAAAAACACTAGCTTTAATGAATAGTCCAGGACTTTGTTATTTCACCAAAAGGCAGAATCAAATACATCGGTGTGCATTTTTATGTGTCACAATTTAAGACGACACAATATTTCATTAACTGAAAGATTACATAAATGTCTTTCTGGTATTATAAAATAATTATGATAAATCTATTTCCTTAAAACTCAATTATATATGGAACTCTATGGTTCTATAAAATCATGACATTCTTTCAAATATTTATGTAAAACAAGATAATTTATAAGCTCATGTGCCTTGGCACCAGACTGACATGTGTTTGAATTTCGACTCTGAAAATACTAGTTATGTGATCATAGGCAAGAAGTAATTGTAACTCTCTGAGGCTCCATTAATTCATTTAAAAAATAGTGATAAATATCTTTAATTGCTGACTGTGAGGAATAAGATATTGTGATATATTGTGCATATAAAGTTCTTTACTACCTGACAATTGCTATAATTATTAAAAACATGCAAAAATCTACCATTATAAAATTAGGAGTCCATGGAAAGCTATACGACAGTGTTGCACAAGTACAGCTGGTGCCATTTCCATAGCATTTCATGTAAATGGCATGTTCTGCAGTCGCACAAGCTTTGACTTTGAACTAGAATATTCATTACTTCATTGTTTCCAGATTCCACTAATTCAGCAACTATACACAGGTATTCTGTATCTAATTGGAGAAAGGCTCTGTGCCAGATGGTAGGAAAACGAAGACAAATGAGGAAACCATCCTTTTTAATAGATCATATAATTTAATAAAATTTTGAGAGAATTATGCTAGAGAAAAGAAAAAGAAAACAAAACAAAACAAAACCAAAAGCAAGACCTTTTGCTTTCACATGCAACTCCTGAGTGTGTGTTAGGAAAGGCTTCCTTCTCAGGGTGAAGAAGTTAGAAAAAGCTGTTTCTTATAGGGTCCATGGGGCAGAGTGCAAGTTTTATGTCACCGCCCCATGGCTTCGAGAGCTAAACTCAGGCTCATTTCAACTCCCAATCATGTTTGCTGAGCAAGCTAACTTTGTATAGAGTATCACATGCACAACTGTACTTGGAGACCCTGAATTTAAGGTAATAAAAGATGAACTTTACTTTGGGGTACACTATTATAAAAGATCCACAATGACACAAATTCACTTGATCTTAGCCAAAAGGCCGAGAAGCGATTACACAATGACACAAATTAATGAAACTTTAAAATTTTACATTGTTTTTATGAAGTCAAGTTACAATGTCTTGGCTCATTATTGCATTCAATGAAATATGAGTTTGATATTTACAATAATTGAACAGCAATTTAAATCTTTACTGCAGTCTTTAGAGAAAATGCTAAAAGGGACTGCATTCATATAACAGAACTTAATTTTTTAATGTCTTTTTCTTTCAATATCTTACACCCATGGGTGGGTCAGAGTGGAGGAAATAGTCTTCTTCCCATTTCACTTTTTTAAGGCACCAGGTTTTTATACGAATTGGCTCCTTTACAGGTAGAATGAAGATGACAAGTGTTGTATTACAATGTGATTTTTAAAAATTCTCATTTGCAGACATCATTGAAGTCCACAGAGTTGGTGAGTTAAGCTGGCACATGCACACACACACACACATATGTAGATATATTTTATTTTTAATCCAATACTAGCTAAAGTTAGTAGTTTGGGATTATAAATTACTTTTCTCCCAAAAGTCTTGTAAAATATATCACAAACTAAAGTTCAAATAAAACAAGCTACTGTACTTCCTTTTGACTCCTAACCCTAAAAACTCAGGCAAAATATATGCACTTTGGGATAGGGAACACATAATTAATGGTTGCCTATAATTCTGAAGCTGAGCATGTTCAACCTGGGTAATTACACCAAATCAGGCAGAAACACTATTACCAGTTGTTAAATGCTATTGTACAACTAGGCTTTTTACCTTTGTTTTTCCACTTGAGATGAGACATGACACCTTAATTGAATATATCCTCAAGTTGATGACAAATTTTAAAATATACGAAAGTACTTTCCTCCTACTGAGTACTCAAGAGCAGTTCTAAAAGTAGCTGAGACCAATCTCACAACTCTGCAGATAAAGATGTACTTACCTGATCTTTCTAAATTCCTTTCTGTAGAGACACCAAATACCTCTATATTTATAATTCATATTTGAGGCTTTTAAAAAATGCTTTTCACATAAACTTTTAATTTTTTATTGGTATTCATCACTGCTCTGTTTGAGTGTGACAAGTCTGAGAACAAGGTTGAAAAGCAAAACATCCTAGAATTAGTCAACATATAGGGAATCGAATGGCCCAAAACCCCAGTTGGAAGATGAGGATACTGAAACTCGTTGAATTTGGGATGTTTTTTAAAAAAGTCATCTAGCTTGCTTGTGGCCTATCAAGAACTAATACCTGATTCTCCTCAAGTAGTGTGCTTTCACTACTCCCAGGACTTTGGGGGTTCAGAGCTCAATCTGATGTCAGGTATTTAACAAGAATTGAAGCAGTGAGCACTATTCTAACCGTATTTTATAATGACAATTTTATGTCCATCATTTAAACTTTAATATTGTTAAATAGTCATAGAAACTTTGAAAACACATGATGCAACAGTTAGGAGAGACTAGCCAGAGAGACAGAGAGAGAAGGGGGGGAGAGAGAGAGAGAGAAAGAAATGTATAATTTCAATGTCTTCCATAGGGGTTTTTGACCAATAGACCATGTATTCTTTTTCCTTGTATTTGACTGTCAACATGGATATAGAAGAAATAAACTAAAGAGAGAAAGTACAAACTGCCCTTTCAATTACTCTGCTTTCTTATTTAATACTTCCTAAACAGTTATCTTTTAAGAATTTTGGGGTGAAGTAAGATCAGATCTTTCTTCAAAGCTCTTCATTCAAAAGATTTGAAAATAATTATTTAGATGAAGAGTAGAGCACAACATGAAAATAATGTCTTTGTTATTATATCCATCAATGTTTATTCTAAAAAATATACTAAAGGACTAGCTTGTGAAAGGAAGAACAAGAAGCTAAAGATATTAAAGATCAATCCACATAACCATATAGGCCATTCCATATACAATGCTGGTTTGGAAAAAAATCTATTATTTCAGATTTTATACATATTTAACTTTCCATGAGGCTGAGACATCTGAAATGGAATAATAATCAGGGAGGAATCTGTCTCATAATCTCATAAATTCTAGTTAGTCATTTAGATTGTGCAAGTTTCCCAAGGGACAGTTAAACAAAGAGAGGACAAAGGGTCAAGAACTAGACTTTAGAGAATTCTCATTTTAAAAAATGAGGTTAAAGAACTGAGTAATGAGAAAAGAGAAATCAATACAAAAAGCATAGGCATTGAAAAGGAAAATAAAAATTAAGATAATGTAGTATTCCAAAAGCCAAAGCAGCAAGGCAGCTTTGGTATGACTACCCTTAAATGAGTCTAAAATACTGGAGATGGCCTGAGGAGTTCAATGAAGACAATTCACTCAGCATATCTAAGAGTCACTAGGGCTTCTATGATGTATCTATTAATAAAAATAATAAAATAATCAAATCTGTGATGAAAACTTATACACAGTCTTGACAGCACTGAGGTAGTAGACCATGAAAGAAGAAACTGTGTAACTATAGACAATGTTGAAGTAAAGATTCCCAAGATAGATTATTAATATAAAAAGCATATTAAGATCAATGTGCAAGGCAAAATATATTTTAAATATATAGATGTATTAAAAAGTCTACAAGATTATCACCAAATTTTTTAAATGGTTATATTTCTGTGAGATGGGATCACAGGTAATATTTTTTGTCTTTTAAATTTCTGTACAATGTATGGCATACAATGACCATGTATTACATTCATAGTCAAAAGGGAAAACAATAAAATGATCCAGAATGTAAAAAAGAAGGAAAGAAATCAGATTGGAAATGTCAGCATATCACTCCTACCTCCCTTTGAAACTTGCTAATTGTAACCTACTTTCTTGGTCGGAGCCCTATCTCCAAAGTGCTGGCATCATTCAGGGTTGAAATAAAGGATCACAAATATGTTCTCAAAAGTGATTTACCCATGCTATAGTTTGGATATGGTTTGTTCCCATGAAAACACATGTTGAAATTTGGTCCCCAGTGCATCAGTGTTGGGGCTTGGAACCTTTAAGAGGAGGAGCCTAGTAGGAGCTGTTTGGATGACTTGGGGCTCCGCCTGGGCTGTGAGGTGGCTTGATGCTCTTCTCATGGTAGTGAGTGAGTTCTCACTCCAGCAAGACTGGATTAGTTCTTTCAGGAATGGATTAGTTCTCCTGAGAATGGGTTGTTATAAGCCAGGATGCTCCTCAAGTTTCGCCTCTTTGCACATGTCTGCTTCCTGTTTGACCTGCTATACTGTGAGCCGTATGAAAACCAAAACCCTCACCAGAGGCTGAGCAGATGCTGGCTCCATGCTGCTGCTTTTTTTTTTTTAACAGTACCAATTTTTATTGTATAGTTTTGTAAGTCAGAAGTTTAATGAGTGTTTCTGTGGGGCAAAATTAAGGTGTCAGCAAGGCTATTGTTCCTTTCTGGAAATTCTAGAGGAGAATCCATTTCTTTGTGTTTTCCAGCTTTTAGAAACTACCCACATTCTCAGCTCTTGGCTCCATTCCATCTTCAAATCCAGCCATTTTGGTTGGTTGAGGTCTAGGTCCAGGCTTTCTCATACAGCATTACTAGATCGTCTCTTATGCCTTCTTCTCTCAGTGTAATCACAAGAACCCTTGGGGACATTTTATTTTGCTTTCCACAAGCTTGAAGAGATTTTGGCTCCATGCTTCTTGAACTTCCCAGATTGCAGAACTGTGAATTAAATAAACCTCTTTTCTTTATAAATTATCCAGTCTCAGGAATTCTGTTATAGCAACAGAAACTGAAATAAGCAATGCTAAATGGCTGTAGACGGTTACATGAGGATAAATAATCAGCATTGAAACAATTATATTTGTAATTAAATATATAGATATTTTACTTTTAATGCTCAATATTCTTTTTGAGTTATCATTTTCTTAGTTGATATGCTGACTTTTCCAATTTTATTTCTTCTTTCATGGTCTACTACCCCAGTGCTGTCAAGATTGTATGTAGTTTTTCATCCCAGATTTTTATTAACAGATCTCAGGGATAGCTTGTATATTGCCTCATATAGCCTTATTTCATGGGAAAGAAGCAGATACAGAGGCTTAGTGCTTTGCCAAAAAACACAGATAATTGGCTTCAGAGATTGTTATAGTTTCCAGAATGATATTATGGTTTAATTACAATTTCTTATATTTTAAGTGCATATTTATACTAAAAGTACAGAGATATTTTATTAGAATAATGGCTAGATCTCAGCTTTACCATTAGTGTGTGAATTTAGATAAGTTACTTCACACTTCAGCCCTCATTTTTCTCACATATTAAATAATAGGGTTTTTGTGAAGATTATTAGATAGAATAATACAAATAAACCCTTAGAACACTGTCTACAAGTAGGAAGCAGTCAATATATGTTAGCTGTTGTTGTTGTTATTCCTTGGTATGTACAAAACAAGTTTTAGGCCTAGTTTAGGGACTTAAAAATTTTATTTTAGTTTTATTCTAGCTCTGCTATGTATTATCTAAGTGCATTTGGGAAAGTTATTTGAACTGTCTGAACCTCAGTTACTTCTTTTGTAAAGGAAAGCAGAAAATGAATTACTGTGAAAATCAAACAAATAATCATATGAAAGAACTGTGTATATTATAAAGTACAGTACACATGCAAGACACTATCTATGTTGTTTGATCTCTCATGGGACACTAAATCTAATGGAATTCTATCCCACAAAATTATTGCTTAGAATAGAATTTGGAAGCATGTTGTGATATCATTCATTTTCTCTTGTGTACACATACCTGATTTCCCTCTTTTCTCCTCTTTCCCCATCCCTCCCTTCTCTCCTCCCACCCTTCACTGCCCTTTCCTCCCCACCCCATTATTTCTGGAGCTACTTTGTGCCAGGTCCTGTGCTATATATTGCAAATAATAAAATCAATTTTTCCCTCAAGGGATCTCATTATCTAGTATGGGAAATACAGTCACAAAAAAGTAATGAATTATAAGCCCAACAATAAACATATGAACTGGATAGGGAGGTTTAGTTATTGTATTGTTGTATTGGCCCTTTAGGATTGTGTCTTCATCTATTTATCTTCTCTTTTTATTACAGAATCTTAACACACAGAAAACAAACGTTGAGTCATAAACATGAAGTCATAAGTACATTGGCATAGCATTTATTATTTATTTAGAGTGCTGAATGTTTAATAAAATATGAAAATATAATAATTGTCAGATCAATTGAGATAACTATAGTTGGCAGCTTAGTCTGAGAAGGGCTGCAAAAGGAATTCCAGAAAATATTTTGAATGAGCCTTTAATCTCTCTCTTTCTTTTTTTTTTTTGCATCATATTCTTATAGTTATTATTTCGGGGTTATTTGTGGTAATTGGGTCATCTTATAACCTTTTCCCCCTTCTTAGCTGTGTCATCATTGAAAGCCGAGTCTTTTTATCCACCCATCTGTCTAACCACTCCATTCATCTCCTGCTGTGTTTCTTTCCAGTCGACTTCTAGCTCAGCTTTGCTCCCACCCACTTCTTGCTTTTATGCTCCAATGAACAGTGAGCTCTAAATGGCATCAAAATGATCTCCCTTTACTCGAAGGATCACAACACCATTGCTGCAAAATACAGGAAGTTTCTAAGTTGATTCAGTTCCTTGTCTTTCTGTCTACTAGTTAAATGCCATTTTTAAAAGAATTCAAATTACTTAATTCAGATTGTATCATTTTGAGTGACTCTTCTTTTGTGGAACTTAAAGAGTTGTTTCTAGTTCTTCTCAGGATATTATCTTATATTATATTCACACAAACTTATTGTAAATAAGGTCTACACAATGAATTTCCAAAATAAATATTACCACAAGCAATAAAAATATTTGTAGGAAAAAGTAGTCAGAATTATATCCAAAATTTCAAAAGCATATCTTTCTCTATAATGTCCTTAATTTATGAAATCAGTTTATTGATTATGATGTCTGACCACATTGACAAAATTCTAGAGAGAGGGAGGAAAAACATAAAGAGTTATGTAAGCAAAGGTTATTACAGCCATGAAGATACGCAGAATGCAGTAATAGCTAACATAATTGAGACCTAGGTGTCATGCACTGTTTTAAGTGTTTTATATGTACCTATCCTCTGAGTACCATCATTACCCATATCTTATAGTCAAGAAAACCGAGGCTGTAGATTATAAGTAACATGTCCAAAATGAGCGAACTAGTAAGAGAATACTCCAGGGTTTGAGCTCAGGCGCTCATGTTTCCCACTCACTTAACCTACCATCCACTCAGTAACAATCTTAAGCCCTCCATCTATTTTAAACAAATTTTATGTAAAACCTAATAAATGAGCTCAGCCAGAGGCACTCAATATCTCATTTCTGAAATATGTATTTTCATATGAATACTTGAAAATAACAGACTAATGTCCAACAGACCTGGCTTATATGACTTTAATCTATTTTTCTCAGGAGGCTATATAACTTCTTTGAGCCTCAGTTTTCCTGGGCTTTTAATGAGGGAAATAACAGGCCATCTTATTTGGTTATTATATGAATCCATGTAGTACTAACACAGTAGTTACACGGTAAGTACCCAATAAATAGGAGCTATTATTTTTAGTGTTATGTCATGGTAAACTGATCCATTTTAAATGACAGTCTTTTTAAAATTCATGTCTTGTATTTCAAAATTCCAATTTCATTTAGTTGTTTGCAAGGAAGATACTGAGTACAAGAAGACCATGGGCTTTCAAGAACAGTTCTTCCTAAGAACATCTGTTTCCAAATTTGCAAATGTGGAAATTTTTGTAGAAGTTCCCAGTGTTTCACCTCCTTTAGTCAAGTCATATGTTTCCTGTGGCATTTTCTCATAGAACAATTTAATTACTTTTTCTTTTCTTTTTTAACTGACATTTCTGTCTTATCTTATGAACATTTTTGTCAGAAGACAAAATATTTTACTCTGTAAATATAAATGCTGAAAGATGAGTAGAAAAATCACAAAATTACATTGAAATGTAGACACAAGGAGTTTGTTATCTAACTTACCTTTGTACCTTAGCAAAACTAACAATTACAGAATGTCACTGACCTTTCAGGTTAGCAGAAAAAAGTAGAAACTCAGAGTTAAATCTTCAAATGCCATAAGTTTAAAAATTCATTATAAACTTAGTGCTGTAAGAATGTTAAGTAATCCTAGTATATGATTGTATTTGTAGCACACCACAATTATTCAGTACATATCACATTCGATTTTCAAGTAGAGAAGATAAATGTTTTCTGTTTCTAAAACTTTTATTCAGAATGTAATGTATAGCAAAACAAACTTCATTTTGCCAATATTTTATCCTATTAAAAAAACAATTTGTTCTTTTAGAGAAGATAAAATCCATGTGTTTGTAATTAATTCATGGACAACTTCTGAAAAGTTGCTTGTGGAACTCACTACCTGATATTCAAGAATCTTTCTGGCTTTTTAGAAGCTCTCTTCTTACACAGGAAGTCATATTTTATAAGGATAAACAAATGCAATTCCCCAAAGATTAAAACCAGGTCAAAAAGGTCAGATGGGTTTCAATCTTGGCAAAATCATATTTTCCAGATGCTGTTTTACAATTTAAGGGTTGCTTTTTGTTTTTGATTTTTGTAAATAGAAATCCCTTAGTCCATCAACATCCAAATAAGCAAAATCTTAATATACAATTTAAATATCCAGTTTTAATTGTATAATATTATCTCCAGTGTAAAAATCCTAAGCATGGAGCCACCTCGATTATCTGTTTGGAAAATTTAAGTTAAAAGAACAGGAAAAATCCAGGTTTGTCTTGAATTCTTAAAAATGCTTGTTTGAACTTTCCTAAATTCTCTGGTAATATGTTAGAACTTTATTTCTATTTTGCCCTAGTTATAGTGACTAGTTTTTTATTTTTTTTGCTCTAAGACATGAAATGAATTGGAAACAAATGTATTGTGTGATAGTTTTAGGCTAGGAGGTGCAGTTTTATATTATTTCTCTAACTTTCCATTATATATTGTGTATTCTATTGTATAGCTTTAGAATGTAAGCTTACATTTTTTTGGTCTACATTGTATGTTTTATATAATTTTTATGAATGTGCCACAAATAATGGCCTATAACACACTTATTAAAACACTTTTTGGCATGCTTTTGTCAGGACAATAATTATTATAGCTTGTGTATCCATGAGATTATGCCTTTTATATTTTTGGCAAAGAGAAAATTATCATCACATTGTACCAATGTTTTATCAAACATTTTGTCAAGCATTTAGCTTTTCCTTTACTGTCAAGAGTACAGAAAAAAAGTCACTATTCATTCTCTGTTTACTTCTTCAGCTCCTGTTTAGTCTTTAGCCTCTAAAAATGGAGTCACTTCTCTTTTCCACCGAAGCTGATCTTACTACAGACACCTGTGATGTCCTACTTGACATAGCCTAGTCTTCATTTTTTCCAACTTCCTGTGGTAATGGCCATTTCTGATTCTTCTTTCTTTTCTCAAACTCTACAGTATTGCCTAGGATTCAGTCACACTGCAACCTCCAACTTTTCATCCTGTCCTTCTGGCTGTTGCTTTCCAATTTGATTCACTGGTTCATTGCTTTCTGCAGCCCATTGAAGATTCACGTTACATAGGATTCCTCTTCAGCCCCATTT
>VBSM01000272.1:8270154-8291978 GCA_008086735.1 Cheirogaleus medius | reverse complement strand
TTTTTTTGGTCCCTTTTTTACCTTAGGCAAATTCAATTTTCTCTAGAGTGTCAATGACCATATACATTCCCATGACTCCCAGTTTGTCTCCATCTTAGATTTCTATCTTTAACTCTAAATCAATATATCCAATTGTTAATTGGAATTCTTTAACTGCAACATATTTCAAATTCAACAAATATAAAATAAATTTAGCGCCATCCGTTTCAAACTTAACATACCTCTCAGACTCTTAATCTCAGTTAATAATCCCAACCAGTTGCTTTAATGAGAAACTTGGAGTCATATGAGACCCATTCTCGCCTACTTATATTATCCAATCAAGCACCAGGTCATGTTGATCTTACCCATAAGAATCTCCTGCAGACTTCTGGCACTTTGCAATCACCGTCTTCATTTAGAAACACATCATCAGTTGTCTGTACTATTGCTGTATCTTGTTTCTAGTCTTCCTCTAGTCTTTCCTCCCTTCCTTCACTTTCTTTAAAAATCTTCTTCATCTGGTTCTCACCATTGTTTTGCATCAATTACTTTCTGTATTTACTTTTAACTCTCTAAATATTGAATTTCATGTACCTTTCAAAGAATCCATGCTCTTTTGGCCACCTTTGTAATGGCACAAGCTCTTTTTTTCTTCCTTCCTTTTCCATTTCCAATGCCTACTCTCTATTATCTATCTGGCTCCCCAAATAGAGCCTCTTCTCCTTTTTTTTCACTGAAGTTGCTCTTATCCTGGACATCTTTATTGATCTATCTATCTCATGCATCTATCTATCTGCTTATATCTCTATTCTGTCTAAATTTGTGTTATGGATTCATTAGAATTTTATTAACATTTATTTGGTACCTACTGTGTGCCCAACACTGTAGTAGATATTATTAGTAGAAGTAAATGAACAGGTAGAATTCCTGAACCCAGAAGCTCAGTTTTTCTAGTAAATCTTAACTCATGTATTACTCATATCTTCTCTGAAAGCTTTTCTGACCTCTGCTTCCCCAACAGGGCCGCTGTAGGCAACTGTCACTATGCTCTGAATGTATCATCCATTCAGCCTATTTGCAGAAATTATATTCTATCAATTTCTCTGCACTATCTTGAAGGTCTTTTAGGTTCAGGGACTGTGCCCTCCATCTCTCAATTCCTGATTTAATAAGACCAACTCAATAGGTAATATTTAAAAAATAAATGAATGCAAAATTCTGAGATGTCCACAGAACTCTCTGAGCTATCTAAATTGTATTATGTCAAGATTTTAGTGTTGGATTATGCATGCCTTTATTTTTTCTATTTGACTTTCATTTTATTTTTAAGGATTCTAATTTAAAATATACCTAAATATCATTACAAATTTATTTTCTTTGAACTTTATCAGTTATTTATTAGAAATGAACACTATAGTATGTATAGGCAAGGAGAAGTAGAAATCAAAGCTATTGTTCTTGATAAGTTTATATTCTAATAAGGAACATAGAGCAGATCTTCATATTTATATTCTAGAGTCATTAAAATTTTATTTAATAAAATCTGAGGAGCGACTACTATATGTTAGACACTGTGCTAGATATTATCGATTTTTAAAGAGTAAGGTAAGGTTCTCAACCTTAAGAAATCTATTTTACAAATAAAAACCCAATGTTGCTTTACTATATCCACAACAACAAAAAAATCAATTTTCAAATTCAATAATTATGCTTTGTGAGCACTTCTATTGTTGCACACTTATTTTAGTTAAGGACTTCTACCTAGATCAAAGGTGTTAATATGGCTTCCTCATGTGAAATGAAAGACTTGTGAAATACTAAACACTTCCCTTCTTCAAAGTCCTGTAATTAAAAGAGGACTTTTTATTTAAGCAAACAATTAACTTTGATAAGGAAGTGTAAAAACAAATGCTGTAGATATTAGTAATGATAAAATCATTAGTTACATGTAAAAGGTGGCAAAACATACCACCCTAAAATATGACACTCTGTTATAAGAATAATTTTGAGCTAAAGGTAATTGAAAAATAGGAGGTACAAAAGGAACACTCTGGCCTCTTCGTATCAGGAGAAAAGAAACACTCATCACTGAAGACAGAAGAAAACTCTCATGTGAAATATGTCTCACTTTTCCAGGAAGTACCTCCCTGTACCCTCTTGTTACCAGAGAAGCAGAATCAAGGCCAAGTA
The DNA here is from genome assembly GCA_008086735.1 of Cheirogaleus medius. Classification (NCBI taxonomy): domain Eukaryota; kingdom Metazoa; phylum Chordata; class Mammalia; order Primates; family Cheirogaleidae; genus Cheirogaleus; species Cheirogaleus medius. Next base: position 8,289,806 of record VBSM01000272.1, on the reverse strand, counting down.
AAAATCTATACAAACAAACCTTGTTAAAATGACTCTTACCTTCCTTTAGCCTCTCCATTCATTTTAGTTATTTTGTCACAATTGCCACTCTTTGCTCAACCTACTCTATAAGAATTTCAATTTTGCCACTTCTTTCGGTCTTTATTTTCCTATGAGGGTTCCCATGTGTAAGTAAAAATCCATATACCTTTCTCCTGTTAATCTATTTTAGTTAATTTAATTCTGAGGCCCAGTTAGATACGCTAAGAGGATAGAGGTAAAGTTTTGCTTCCTCTACATAGTCAAAATTTTAATTAAAGTAGAAACAAATCATTTACTATATTGTTGCTTATATATATTAAATATTTTACATACATATTGTGAGATGTAAAAGCATAGCAAGTTTGGAGAAATAAATTACATTGGTATATAATCTTAAGTCTTGCCATTATATAAGATATGTAGCTATGCAGCATTTCTATTAAATATGTTGCTGTTCATTTGCTTTTAGGTTAGCAAACAAATAAGAAAAAAGCCTTAGTTTAAGACAAAATCTTTTTTCATATATATGTTTGTTGGCCATTAGTCTATCTCTTTTTGAAAAGTTTATGTTCATGTCCTTTGCCCACTTTTTTGATAGAGTTGATTTTTTTCTTGCTAATTTTCCTGTGTTCTATATAGATTCTAGTTATCAGCCCTTTATCAAATGTGTAACATACGAATATCTTCTCCCATTCTGTAGGTTGTCAGTTTGCTCTCGTGATAGTTTCCTTGGCTGTGCAGAAGATTTTTAATTTGATCAGGTCCATTTTATTTATTTTTGTTATTGTTGTGCTTGCCTTTGTGGTCTTTTTCACAAATTCTTTGCCTAGGCCAATGTCTATAAGAGGTTTTTCCAACATTTTCTTCTAGAGTTCTTGTAGTTTCATGACTTAGTTTTAAGTCTGTTATCCACCGTGAATGGATTTCTGTGAGAGGTGAAATGTGCGGATCCTGTTTAGGTCTTCTACATGTAGCTATCCAATTTTCCCAGCACCATTTATTGCATAAGGATTCTTTTCCCCAGTCTATGTTTTTGTCTGCTTTGTCAAATATTAGATGGCTATATGATGATGGTTTTGTGCTATTACAATGCTGTTTTAGTTGCTATAGCCTTGTAGTATAGCTTGAAGGCTGATAAATTGATGCCTTCCAATTTGTTCTTTTTGCTTAAGATTGCTTTGGCTATACAGGGTCTTCCCTGATTCCATACCAAATATAGAATGATTTTTTTTCTAGATCTGTGAAAAATGATGCTGGTATTTTAATAGGGATTACATTGAATCTGTAGATGACTTTGGATAGTATAGACATTTTGAAAAAATGCTCAACATCTATAATCATCAGGGAAATACAAATCGAAACCACAATGAGATATAACTTATCTCCAATGAGAATGGCCTTTATCAAAAAGTCCTGAAACAATAAATGTTGGCCTGGGTACAGAAAGATAGGAACACTCACACACTGCTTGTAGGACTGCAAACTAGTACAACCTCTGTGGAAAGTGATATGGAGATACCTCAAAGAGCTAGAGGTAGAATTAACATTTAATCCAGCAATCCCATTACTTGACATCTACCCAAAGGAACAAAAGACATTCTATAATAAAGACATCTACACTAGAATGTTTATGGTAGCAAAATTCACAATTGCAAAGATGTGGAAACAACTCAAGTGCCCATCAATACATGAGTGGATTAATAAAATGTGGTATATGTATACCATGGAGTTCTACTTAGCCACAAAAAACAATTGTAATATAGCACCTCTTGTACTATCCTGGATAGAGCTGGAACCCATTCTACTAAGTGAAGTATCCTAAGAATCGAAAAACAAACGTCACATGTACTCACTATCAAATTGGTATTAACTGATTAACACTTAAGTCCACATATAGTAATAACATTCATCAGGCGTTAAGCAGATGAGAGGGGGGAAAAAGAACAGGTATATACACACCTAATGGGTGCAGTACACACCATCTGGGGGATGGACACACTTGAAGCTCTGACTCAGGTGCGACAAAGACAAGATACATAACCTAAACATTTGTACCCCCATAATATGCTGACATAAAAAAATTAAAATAAAAAAATAGAAAATCTATGCTATAATATGACACATATGGCTAACAAACACATTGAAATTTTGTACCAGAATATTTTTTGTTCATAGTTATAGATATATTAATAAAAATGCAAGGTGGGTCTTACAAATGTTAATGTCTATCATTGCAAAAACTGATATCAATTCATGTAGTGATATAATAGCAGCATTTTATGTGTCCGAAGAAGAGGATGTGGAAACTACAAAAAGTAAAAGGTTAATGTTTCAAAGAAAAATGTATAAATTTAATATTCCATGGAGAACCATTTCTTTAAAAATGAAGTTTTGCTTAAATAAATGAATATTTCTTTTTAAATATGAGATTATGTAAAGACCCAGGTAGCTCATCTTATGAGAAAATAATACAAAGACCAAATTCTCAATTTTTTTATTTCTAGTATTAAAAACACAACCAAATGTATGGTGGTGATTATAGTCTTGTTTCTACTGTTGTAAATGCAATGTAACTTGGAATACCTCTGGCTAAATGATGAAGTTAAAGTGATATTCAATATTTCTTGTCAATTCATGTTAATTTGTAGTTTTAATTTGTTACCATTCATAGCAGAACAATTTCCTCACCAGGTTTCCTCATTGAAAACAATCCTCAATTTTCCAGAGCTCCTACCACACAATCTTTAAAACTAGAGAGGCAGAATTGATTTTCAATAAGAGAGGCAGATTACATCCTTGTACAATGTTCATTATCTTTAAAAAAATCTATAGCTTATGATAGTATTGTTTTTAATTACCTCATTACTCTTAGTTCCAGTTATTTACCATAAAATATGTACACATTTTCCTCTTTACTAAGAGAAGAGAGAGTTCATGTGATATTTACTTTCTTGACCACAAATTAGTTTCTACAAACTGACTCTGTTAGGTAAGCAAAATAGTGAACAAAAAAAGATGTTAACAATCTTTTCAAAAAGATGGGGCTAAAGATGTTGCCTTAGAACTTCCTTTCCTCATTTCTAGAATCTGTCCAAAATGATTAAAAAAGAAGGAATCAGGAAAATAAAATAACAATCAGCAATGAAATAGGGAGTAGTAACAACTATTTTCTATTAAACTTCAAAGCATTTTTTTCAGATAATCCTACCAAATTTAAACACAACTCTGGGAACTAATAATCAACTTCTTTTTTTAAATTTCAGACTATTATGGAAGTACAAACATTTTGGTTGCATATAATGCCTTTGCCTTGCCCAAGCCAAGTCTACAAGCATGCCTTTCCCCCATACAGTGCTCCATTAGTTATGAGTTTACCCAATCCCACCCCCCTCCCACCTGACCGACACCCAATGAATATTACTACCATGTGAGCACCTTAGTGTTGTTCAGTTAGTACCAATTTGATGGTGAATACATGTGGTGCTTGTTTTTCCATTCTTGTGATATCTCACTTCAAAGGATGGGCTCATTCTGTATTCAGGATAATATAACAGGTACTAGTTCACCATTGTTTTTTGAAGTTGAGTAATATTCCATGGTGTATATATATATATATATATACACCATATTTAATTGATCCACTCATGTATTGATAGGCACTCAGGTTGTTTCCACATCTTTGCAATTGTAAATTGCGCTGCCATAAACATTCAAGTGCAGATGTCTTTATTACAGAATGTCTTTTTTTTCCTTTGGGTAGATGCCTAGTAGTGGGATTGCTAGATCAAATGGTATTTCTATTTTTAGCTATTTGAGATATCTCCCAATTACTTTCCATAGGGGTCGTACTAATTTGGAGTCTCACCAGCAGTGTAAGAGTATTCCAATCTCTCCACACCCATGCCAGCATTTGTTATTTTGGGTTTTTTGATAAAGGCCATTCTCACTGGAGTTAGTTGATATCTCATTGTGGTTTTGATTTGCATTTCCATAATGATTAGCAATGTTGAGCACTTTTTTATATGTCTGCTGGCCATTATTCTGTCTTCTTTTGAAAAGTTTCTGTTCATGTCCTTTGCCCATTTATTGATGTGGTTGTTTGATTTTTTCCTTGTTAATTTTCTTAAGTTCTATGTAGATTATTGTTATCAGCCCTTTATCAGATGTGTAGCATGCAAATGATTTCCTCCCATTCTGTAGGTTGTCTATGATAATCAACTTCTTTTTTCAAGATATAAGTGCATTGTTGTTAGATATCAGTGGAGAAAATTCCTTCAAATCCTAATAAATGCCCTGATTAGGAGACCTCATAAAAAAGATGGAAACTCTAGATAAATGGCATCCTACATCTTGTGCTAGGATTGGAAGAGAGATGATCTGACCACGTCTCATTGTTTCTGGAAGTTGTTATTTTTTTTGATCTGGTGCCCTTTGGGGAAAACAAATAAACAAACAACACTTTTTGCCACACACTGCCTTCGTATAGATTGCTATATATCAAGTTCCTTAGATTTATATTGTGGGTCTTTAATGTAAAGGCAAAAAGAAAAGAGGCAAGCTGGAGTAAAGTCACAGATGTGTATGTGCTTCTTCTATACTATCCAGAGCCCTCAAAGTTAACTATCTTTGTAGAAGATGGTGCATAACAACCACTGGTCATTTGCATCACCGTCGTCCTTTCAGAGCTGCTACTAGAGTGGCTGAACTGTTTCAAGAGAGCGTAAAGAGAGAGAACAGAGACCAGAAATGGACCACTCCTACTGCCTATTAGTAATCTTCACAAATAGGATTAGTGTGCTTATAAAAGAGGCCCGAGAGAAATCTCTGCCCCTTTCCATGTGTAAGGATACAAGGAAAAGATGCCATTTATGAATTAGAAACTGGTCACTCACCAGACAGCAAATCTTCGGGTGCCTTGATTTTGGATTTTCCAGCCTCCAGGACTGTGAGAAATAAGTTTGTGTTGTTTATAAGTCACACAGCTTATGGCATTTTGTTATAGCATCCTGAGTAGACTGAGGCATAAAATTGGTACTGAGAAGTGGGTACTGCTATATAACAAATATCTAAAAATGTGGAAGAAACTTTGGAACTGGGTAATGGGTAGAAGTTGGGAGAGTTTTGAGGTGAATGCTAATAAAGGCCTGTATTGCCATGAAAGGAACACAAAGGGTGATTTTTGTCTAAGAAATGGAAAGATGACCCGTAAGGCATTTCAGAGTTCTTCGAGGCTACTCCTGTCATCACAAACCTGGAATGCCAGAGCCTGGGGTCAGAACAATTTCAAAAGCAGGGCTGCTACTGCCCAGCTGCAGCTCACATCAAGGGCTCTGCTCCTCTCACTCCACCACTGTGCTCCTTGGCTGCCCCCATTGCAGATCTGGCAAACCTGGATGCAGTGTGCATTGTGCCCCAAACAGCTATGTGGACTCAGTTGCCTTTTGCTTAGAGAGCCACAGGGTCCAGGCAGAAAACTGCCATGGTCTGGGGCCACCACAGAGAGCCTCCATTAGGGCAATGTTCAGCAGAGTTTTGGGGACAGGGCTGCTCCTCCCCAACCCTGAGTAGTAGAGCCACCTGCATGGGAATGTGATTTCCACTGGGGAGAGCCACAGATGTGACTCCAACCTTCAAGGGCTTCAGTATGGGCCGTGCCCAGCAAATCTATGAAAGCAGGACATCCAGAGTCTTAGGGGCCAGGCAAAGGTTCAGAAGCAGGATTCCAGCCCTAGTGTGTCCAGAAGGCAGGATCTCTGTCCCAGTGGGTTGGAGAAGATTATTCAAAGAAGATTATTCCCATTCCCAAGCCTTAAGGTTTAATATTGTATGCTCTGTTAAGTTTTAGACTTCATTAGGGACCTGTCCTTCCTTTCTTCTTTCCTATGTCTACCTTTTGGAATGGGAATGTCTATCTTATGCCTATCCCACCATCATATTTTGGAAGCACATAGCATGTTTGATTTCACAGGTTCACAGCTGGAGAGCAACTTGCCTCAGAATGAATCACACCTTGGGTCTCACTCATATCTGTCATACTCCATATTCCATGAATTGTTCGAAGACTTAACCATTATATGTTCTTTGTAAAATGCATGTTCTATAAGATATTCTTTGGAAATTAGCAGTTATCTGTCTTGTTGTGCCACCTTTGGTAAAATGGTATATACCCTGACTCAGTTTGCCAGGATATGCTTTAGACAAAAATTCATATTTTGTCTATTTGTCCTCCACAAATCTTATAAAGGAAAATGGGCAATTGATACATGGTATTATGTGCATGTTGGGTGTTGTTTTTTAGAAAAGAGAAGTTCTAAGATCCCACCAAATTTGTTGTGATTAGGGAGAAATATAAAAGAATCTATCTGAAGCCATTTTTTACAACAGTGGACCAAGAACAGAAAAGTGAGGAATCACCAATTGAAAACCTTATTCTGCAAATCTTGTATTTTATCAAATGTATTGCCAAAATACTGCCTTACCCTAATGCAGGAAAGTAATCTAAAATTGGAATGTACTTCGTAATAGTCTTGAAGTCCTTCCTTTTCCACTCAATCCACTCAGTTAGGCTGGGTGGGCTTCTGTTGTAAAAGTTTCAGGAAATATAGAGAAAAGGCAGAGACAAAATTGCCCAATTCCCACAATCACAAATGACATCCTGCAAATTCCTTAATTAATGTTGTTAATAATATGAGTTTACATCATGCTTAAATTTAGTAGTATCCTTCCCCCATAAAAGCATCAATTTAATGCTAAACAAAATAAAAGAAAAATAGCACACAAATAAAACCATAGACATGACCTATAAGTTAGGTAGAACATGATATGAGGTCTTTTTCTCACTATTATAAGTTTGAAATGGTAAAAAGCTATCCAATCACTTAAGAAAATAAGATAAGAGTTGAACAAGTGATATTAAATTATAATTATTTATATATGGCATGATTGCATATCAAGAAAACCAAACTATTATAATTAAAATGTGAGTTTACTAAACTGCTAAAAATAAACAAAACAACTCCCTTGAAAGCTAATGGTAATCAGTTTTAAAATACAATTAAATAAAGATCTAATCCAGAACACATAAACTTACCAAGAAATATGCAAAACATACATTAAAAAGATAAGTAAGTAGAGAAATAATTCCATATTTGGCATATTCTAGTTTGGTTTTTTATGTAAATTTTTTACATAGTTGAGATTATACCACCTATCATATTTTCCTACACTAAGCCTTTTATAATATTACTCCTATAGCATTAACATTTTCCAGTGACACAACACTTCCAACACATTTTAAATTACTGCATAATATATTATCTCATATATACATATGTAATGTCATTCCTACATATTGGTCAATTTTTGAAGTTATTTGTAGACAGAGAAGATAAGGAACCACAGGATAATGATTCTACAACTCATTATCAGGCTTGTTTATGCTGACTCTTTCCTGACTATGGAACAGACTGTGCATACTTTTCTGGTTCTGTTCCTTCCCCCCCTCCCCTCCCCACCCCTCTCCTCTCCTTTCCTTTTCTTTTCTTTTACCTAGCCCATATCAGAATCTATATCTTGATAAAATTCCTGTTTTCCTGTTTCCTGAGGCTGAGATATGGTCCCTTAAAAAAAATCACTCTATTTTTCCAGAACTATTTCTTATAGATAAAATAAAGGAGTTATATTTTATAATTATTATATATTGATATGATACTCCATAAGCCAATGAGAAAAAATACATTTGCACATAGCCTACTTTTAATTTTTCAATTATGGAAGTCAACATATGATGGTTGGAATAAAACAGAAAAAATGCATGGTTTTCATAACTTAAAAATAATTTAATTCACTTAAACAACGGAATAAATATGCCATATTGAGAACCTTCTTAGTTCATTATGTTTTAAAAATCTTAAAAGGAATGCCAGGGCTCCTTTGCACCATGCAGCAGAAATATGGCTAAAGGCTCTCTGAATAGTGGGGAACCCAACGGGAATAAAGATTGATAGGGAATACACTAAGCAGTTGTTTTATGTCTTCCTTTTGGGGAAATTCTAGAGATTATCCGAATATGGGCTATGAGAGACAGGAAAAGCAGGTAATTGGGTTGATCCTGAAGTCACTAGGAAACTCCACGCTTTTAGCACTAAGCTCTGTAAAGAGCACCTGATATTGGTTTTCAATTATAAAAATCCTTCTAGCCAGCATTTCAGCATTTTCCACACTGCCTTATTGAATCAAGATTTTAAGTTTTTAGATCTTCATCCCCAAAGTGATCAAAGGATCTGCATCATCAGATCAATCTTTATTAAGTATTAGCTGCATATTGGATCTGATGCTAAAAAAACTTTGTTCTGGTTCCTAAGAATCTTAGTGTTTTGGCAAGATAAAATACTGCTAAGTGATTTTTAAATGGCCATGGATATTAGTGCTCTACTTGACATTATTTAAATAACATAACTAAAACGGCCGAATTTTCCTTCACCGTTACCTGCCTCCTGCTATCTTTATTACTTTATTTGTATATATGGTATGTGTGTGTGTGTTTCTGTGTGTGTGTGGTGTTTGAAAAACACAATATTCTGAATATAGTCTTTATTCACTACAAACTTTTATTCAGAAAATGAAACCTCAAGGAGAGGAAACATTTGAAACCCAGATAAATTACCATCTTGTCTTTCAAGCTTATGGAAAAGTTTCCTCCCTAAATCTTCCCCGATGCATCCAGATTATGGCTTCTGGTGGAGCCGCCTAATCACACAGTGGGAAAGATACGTTAATGGAAGTTAGAAGTAGGGTACTGAATAGACTAATGGAAGCTTTTTAAGAATTCCAAGTACTCTTCATATTCGAACCTTTGTCATAAAGGTTACAATATTAACAATAATAATCCTCCTAACAAAGACTAATGTCATGTCTGGCTTCGTAAGAGCTACTGGTTCCGCTGTGCTCTGTCCATCGATGCCCTGATTTCCATTTCTTGTCCTGAGTACATATTGTTCAATTTAATAACCTAAGTTTTCACTGGAAAAACAGATCTTCAGGATGAATCCAATAATTAGCTTTCCTGTTAGGGGGCACATTTAATTTCAAAGCTAATGCTACCCACATTTCCGTTTCTAATTAATCCAAATATAAAAATGCTGTAGTAGTCAGACAACATGTTCTTTGAAGAACTGAAACTAAGACATTGTAATGATGTCAGCAAACTTCCATTAGAGATACGATTTGAGAAAACAATTGAAAACAAGTAGAAACTTTTCTCACCTCTTTCTTGAATTTTTTGTTTGGTGATTTTTAAAGCATTTGAGAAATATGCAATTTCTCCCAATATGATTTCTTGAGATTTTTTTACCATTTGTAAACAAAATAAATGCTTTCATGAGACTCAGAATAGAAGACTATGGTTTGAAATTATTTTGAGATCAATTCCCAGAAATTGTATGCAGTTATAGAAAGTTTCCTTGAGAAATATTAGAAATAAATATATGCCTACCTGGTGACATAGGGTAGCAGATTCCATTTTATTAGAGGATTTGGCACATGTGAAATTATGTAATGCTAGAATCATAACTTTATTTCTTTCTAGCAATATATCATATATAGATATAGATATAATTTGTATATTTTTGTATTTTTTATGTATGTGTACATATATATATATTTGAAGTTATATCTAGTTGTTCTTCTGTTAAAAAAATTGTTAAATAGAATATGGCATTGGCCGGCTCCCTCTCCAGCAGCAAAGAAGTTTATTTAAATGTGGTTAACTCTGCATAAGTCACATTTTCAAATTATACTGTTGGGGATTTTCTAGAAGAAGGATAGAAGTAGAGATTTGTCATTGGGTAAATATATAACTATATAATCATATATGTTATATTATATATGTTAATACATAAGAAGCAAAATGAGATAAAGACATGATTAATTGATTCAGAGAGAGTCAAAGTCATTCTAATCATTTGGAGGTCAACTTGGCCGATTTTGCCCGGAAAAAGTTTGATCAATTCACAGAAACAATAGACTTGAGGCAACTCAAAGAAAAGTGTAAGAACTATCGGATCAAAAGGAATCACAAACAGAGAAAATGAAAAGAAGCAATCAGTGAGAAATCCAAGGCCTACTACCATCAAAATGAGTACTGTTGAGTACAATGAGATAAATTGGATCCTCCTGCAGTGGTTGGAATTATGATTAGGATGGCTTCCTAAGAATGATTTTTAAATGGTTGAGGTTTTCAAGTGAGAATTATACATTAGCAGTTTTTAAAACCTTCAAAAAAATTGGTCAAGCTGTATGGATGTTTGACCTCTGCTTTCTAGAACCAAATCAAAGACAGGCTGTTTCATAAGAACAGAGCACCACCTTGTGTTGGTAAGTTATTACACCTCCTTGGGACATCTAAGGGAGGCTTTTTCCAAATAAGAGCTTGTCAGTATTGCTAGTTAGTACAATAGCCAAGTGTAATAGCTTCTCAGTCATTTTAAACTCTTAGACTTATGTAGTAGCTATGTTTATGTTCCAAGAAAGATAGAGAAAACAATATAGAGAGATGATGAGTCAGACAAAACAAAAAATATTTTTGTACCTTTTGATATAAATGATTTCATCTCAGGAAAATTCTGTAAGCTAAATTCATAGCTTTGATCTCAATTTGACTTTGCATTTAACACATTATACTCATTGTTTCTTAAACTGTGTTAAGCATCAAATTTCAACAGAGCAATTCTGAGTTTAAAATAATTTAGAAGTGCATTATTTCTGGAGTATTGAACAAATAAGTGTTATTTAGAAATCATCAAATATCAACAATCTAAGATGAAAAAATCACCTTAAATGTTTCTAGGAAAAACATAAGAACACTTATAAAGGAAGAAGAAACATTAGTCAAATAGCATTACAAACTTTCACTTTACTAGAATTACTGCTCTAAGGGTTTTATTTTTTACATAAAGTGAAAAATTAAAGCCATGCAACTGATGCAAATAGAAATCTTGATCATTCTTCAAAATTTAACTCAAATCTTAATATATAGTCTTCTGTGGCCGCCAGTATTTTCGTGGCATTTGGTGTTGTAAAATTAAAACTGTTTTGTATTAAAGTGGTTTTTGCTCATGTCTCATTTCCTCCAGTGCATCTTCAGTTCTTTAGCTACAGGGCCCTGCTCTCAACCCATTTTTATGCCCCCAAACTATCTAGAAGACTTTTTGTCCTATAGAACTTTCTGCAAATGTAGAAAGATTTTTCTCCTCTGTCCAACATAGTACACATTAGCCACATGCGGCTATTGAGCAATTGAAACGTGAATGTGGCTAGTGTGAATGAAGGACTAAATTGTACATTTTAATTAATATACACTTAAATTTAAATAGTCACATGTGGCTAGTAGCTACTGTATGGACAGGATGAGTTTATAAAAATGGCTTAGAAAAATATCTACTGAATGAATAAATGTCAAATTATTCGAACATGACGTGTTAAATTATTTCAACTACTAAAAAGTGCAAGAAATAATTACAATCTTCAGCTTCACATTTTATGTCTTATTTCAAATAAAACTTGAGAACTCAGCAACTGATTCATGTGAGCATTTTTTTATAATCTAAATTATTGAGATGGATTTGCTTCCCTCCTTTATTTACCTTCTGTCTTTTATTCTCATATGCTTTTTAAAAAGTTTCTCTTTTTTATTCTTGATGAATTCTGAAAAGTAATAAATTTAATTTTTTGTTTTCTTAGAATGACAGAGGAAAGTTTTTAAGCATATACGTAAGTAGACTTGAAATTGGTATGAGTAGACTTAAAATTCAGCACAATTTTGTCAAAGTTTCCAAAGTGAAGCCACAGTAGAAGCCTTTATCTCATGAAGTCCTTCTCTCCCTCCTACCTGACCAAAAACTTAAAATAATATGACATCCTAAAAACTTTTTTTGGATAGCAACCTGCAAGTGTATAGACATAAATTATTATTTTGCACACAACTCCAAATTTTATTTGCATTTACTTTTTTCAACAAATATTTATTATATATATATCAGTCACTCTGTCAGATACTCGGGCAGACATACAGGCAAACTCTATCCACATCCTTAAGGTTTGCAGTTTGGGGGCCAGGAAGCAGTTAATTTTAACGATTACTAGTACCTGAGTATACTGAACATCTAATTCTTCCAACAGCTCTTTGAGGTGATATCATTAACCTCAGAGAGGTTAAATTAACTTATTTAAAGTAATACTATAAAGCTGGCAAATGGAAAAGCCAGAATTTAAACTCAAGTCCTATTACTCACAAACCAGAAACTGATAATCATCATGCCATACTGAATTTTTAATAAATAATTATTTTAAACAAACATTATGGACATCTTAAGAGTTTGGTGGAAAATGCTGCTAGAGCTCAGATGAGGATATTTCTCATGAATTGGAATATATCAAATACATACTTCTTTGATTATCAAAGATGTAGATTCAAACATGAAGGAGGAAGAATTTTGTCTCATAAGCAGATAAACACATATTTGTCAGGTAATATCTAATTTGAGCTAGACATGAAACAGATCCCCTAATTACGTAGTCTAGTATTTGTTGTTGTGCAGGCATTCCTGATCATGCATTTTTATTCATCTACAGCCTTCTCTGAATCACTATAAATAAGTTATCCCTAAAGTTCATTAAATAGTTTTTTGTGGTTATTTACTAAATAGAAAATGGGAAACACATTTGTACTATCCTAGTAGAATGGCAATGAGAGGGCATATCACATTGACTTTTACTTGAAAAGGTAGACGTTTTTATATTTTATTTAATATTAAATGCATATTCCTTACCTTTTAAAAGCTAGAAGAGTCTACATTTTTTTAAATACACTTTTTATCTTTGTTTAGTATTTTTTGTTTCTAGATGTATAAACACAAAACCTTGATATCTGGGTTTTGAATTGTGATTGTAAAGATGGTAACCACCCTTTGTATAAAAACCATATTATTTTTAAGCAATGGTAATCCAAAATCCTGAGGTTAAATGTGAGAAGGTGATAATGGATTCAGTATAGCTGCATGTCAAATAGCTAATGTTTATTATTTTAAACCTATTTCTTCTATTGTTCTTGTGTGAACACTTTCCTTCTTCCTGAAGATCTGGAAATTTAATTTCAGGAAATACTCAAGTTTCTATTAAACCATTCTATTTTATTGAAATTATTTTATTTCTCTTATTTTTAATATTTTGGTATAGCTAGATTTCATGGCTAGCCAGTTAGGCTTGTTATGAAGTGGTTTTGTACTACATCCAAAACATTAGTTAGTTCTTCAGTTATTCCTTTTTATTTATTGGCAATCATCTATCTCATTAATTAATTTACAAGTATATATTTTTTGAGCATTTACAGTACATCCAGCACTGCAGCAAGGAACCACAAAAGAAATGAAAAACATGGCTATGTACTCACATAATTTGCAATTCTGCTTGGATGTTAGAATTAATTAATAGCATCAATATTATTAGGTAAAATAAAGATGAAAATAGCGTTAGGTCAATAAGTGCAAGACAAATTTTTAGAAAGAAAGGTTAGTGGGGGTTTAGTATTCTGGTCACAATATTCTTGAAGAGGTACTGAATTATTTCACTCCATTTTACAGATGAGGAAACTGCATATCAGTGAGGTTAAGTGGTTTTTCAACCTAGAAATTTGACTTGAAAGCTTATCTTCCTTATGTTGTGCCACCGTGTCAGGGAAAGCTGGAGGTGATACTCAAGCTGGGTTTTCAAAAATCTGTTGGGATGAAATAAACAAAGGGCAGGGACAACAGTAGCAGCCCAGTGAGGGAATGAGCATAGAGGGTGAGAAGATCTGCCTAATGAGCTACAGTGTGTGTTATGGAGTAAAATGAGCAGAGCTTTGGGCTAGAAACAGAAAGTCTTGGAAGCCATGCATGCTAAATAGCTGAATCTTTTTGTGATAGATTTCAGAGCTGAGCAATTGCATATATAAATGACATTTTAGAAAGATTTCTCTAGTAGGCAAAGATGGATGAGTACGGGAACAAATAATTGCAATCAGGAGGGCAACTGTCCAGAAGAAATTGTAGAGGAAATATTGCACTGGACACAGGATTTGAACAAGAAATGTCTTTTTATTCTTCCAAACTATGAAATTCTAGAACACGTGTGTATATTCATTGTATCTATTTATGTATTTCCCACTTTTCTCCTCAGCCAACTGAATGTGCCTTCCATAACTACCATTTCTAATTCTATTGCTCAGAAATAGAATAATTTGCAAGAGACCATTTATTTACTTGTTTACTGTAGGTCTTCTCCACCAGAATATAAGTGCCATGAAGAAAAAATTTATCTTGTTTATCTCAGTATCCCTTGAACCTTGAATATATCTTGGCATATATTAAATGCTCTAAGAGTGTACTTGTGGAATTTTATTGGCTTTCCTTTAAATCATTATAATATTGTTCAAGTAATATTGTGGACATATTTGCATGGTAGAAATGGAAATAGATATTATGCAATGTGTAATGCTCATGGGAGAATTGCATACTGGAGTGTAACTAAGTTTAAAATCATGGTGGCCTAATTCCAATTACTCAGAAGCTGATTAGTTTGAGAATTGTCCACAGACCCCCTGCTTCTCTTTCATATAACTGCTGCCAAATTTTGGCTAATTCCGTGCTCATTAACACTTCCTCTAGAGCTTGGGCAAAGCAAGGGTGTGACCTTTGAGTCTGTCCATTTTGCTGCTTATTAAAAACTTGGGGAATAATTTTGTGGAATAGAAATTGGAACTGTTGGCAAAGGTGAATATTTTTTGTTTATTGATGCTATTATCCTCCTTTATATATGACCTATTTAAATGATAAATGTGTAATGTGAATATAATATACATAATATTCTCTCTGATCATGAATATTTGCTGACACATCATACATGTGAATTGTAGTGGAAATAGATCTTTAAATACAAAGGTTAAATCCAATAGAGTTGTCATGACAAAGTATTCAATATAATAGTGTGTATCTTTTATGTCTCTTAATGTTCAAGGAGTTAAACAAGCTATGTAATTTCAAACATAAATATTTGTTTTAATTAAGAAGAGCCACACATATTATAAAGAGAGCCACAAATCATATTTTAATAACTTAATTTGGCCATAGATCTATTTATAGGTAATAAATATACCAAGTTCTGTATATGAATCATAATGAATTACAAAATAATATGGAAATAAAAATATCAATAGATTGATTAGAAGTTTTAGTTTTAGACTTGAAGAAATAACATAAAAACAAAAATAAATTGTAACTATAAAAATTTGTTAAGGTAGAGTTGAGACATCAGTCAAGGAAAGAAATATTTAATAATATAAATGATTTGCTGTGGGACTCATAGGACTTAAAATACACATAATAGTTGTGTTTTCTAAAGAAATGCAGTAAAAATGCTCAACTATATAGATCTATTCAATTGTCTGATGATATCTCCCCCTCATATGGTACAAACTATTATTTCATGATTCTGGATTTAGTTGGAATTTGCTACATAAACAGATCCATTATTTTAATTAGCACCAGTGTTTATGTGATGAATAGAGGTTGCGAATTATATAGGTACAAAGATCAAACTGGAATCTTTCACTGTTCCCTTTGGGGAAAGCACAGGTGGAGATAAAAACATAATCAATCATATTATTTACCTTTTTTGAAAAATTAAATACAAATGGGTTTAGGCCCCAAATGTTGCTAGATGTACAGCAAAATAATAAAGATGAAAATAAAGGGTATGGTTCAAATGAACAGAGAAAATTAGAGAATATTTGTAAAGATGTTTTATTGCCTTTGACTGCTGAGCATCATTTGAATTAGCTTTAAATGGGTACTAATGAGTAAAATCAGATCATTTACCCATGTTGTACTTATAGAATATATTTCTTAGTAGAACACTGTCGCGCCCGCCTCGCCTGCAAGGAAGACACGGCAACCGGAGTTCTTCTGACAGTGCTTTAATGGGGTTCCCTTTCTTCTTACATGTTGCGGAAGACCCTGAGCATAGATGCTCACCCCCTTATATACTCTACTAAGCTGAGGAAGTTACAGCGATAGGTTGAAAGCATGTAATGGGCAGCAGCGATTGGACAAACTGAAATCCTTCATATGCATACTTATGCAACCTGCCAGGTCCCGCTTTGCGCCTGCGCTGGACTTGTTTACCACAGGCGGGCCACTGGAACTCTACGCCATCTTGTAATGGCGTTGTCACCGCGCCTCACAGAACACAAACATACTTGTTTCAAGCTATGCCATCTTTTACTCAATACATTTTCAAGAGTCACAGTCAGTGAAGTTCTTATTTGGAAGATTATATGATCTCTTCATAGTTTACATAAAACAACCTGAGATATAAATAAAAACATATACAAGCAAGTAAATAAATAACATTGGGATTCCTGATTTTAAGTGCATCAATGCTGTAGTATTTCTCTCAGCCACTTGCCAGTGTGTTAATCACCATAAACTCTATTTGTATGGAAAATTCTGAGGGAGGAGATATTCTTTAGCACAATGTTGTTTATTTTAGTGAAGTCTTTTGACCCTTTAAAAATCTGTTGGAGAAGCATTTATGTGCCAGTGACTTACTGATGCACGTTTTTATCTTCCATTTTGTACTCATTATTCCTGGAGAGTTGTAAATAGGACTGGTATTTGACTGCTACTCACCAGTACTGGTTGTTTATGGATAGCATCTGTTCTGATGAGTCCATGCCAAAGACATACTTGCTGTTAAATATTTTGAATATCATCCTAGTTGTAAATATAATTTTACTGGCTTATGCATGTGAAAACAAGAATTTTTCCAGTTAGAGAGCAAACAATTTCTTAAAAAACATTTAATGACTATTTGTACAGCTTAGAAAATAAGTCATGTTGTTTATATTTTCTTAAAAGTTCACTTCATAAATGCATGGTTATCACAAGAAGGCAGTATCGTGATTGACAGAAGGACATCAACAGATGCATTCCAAAGACATACGATTTCTTTAATAATAAAGACCCAGACACTTTTACAGAGATGAGGCATAACTCTTGCTGCTTCGCAGGCCTCAGAGGTCCCCACAGGCACATTCAGTGTTCACGAAGCCACCTGTGTGGAATGAAGAAGCAGTCATGTGCTGGGAGCACTCCCTGTTTCACGTTTACAGAGGTGTTATATCCTCCTGAGAGTGCCTCCCGACTGCACGGCGATGCTGGCAGCATGCCTGCCTGCCACCAAGTACAGGAGCCAAGCAACCTTTGCACATTTCTCAGTCATTTCTATGTCACTATGTGAAACTGAGATCAGTTCTTTCGTAGCTGCTCTCAGCTTGCTTAGGCTTCAAGCTCCCGTGAAATCCTTCTTTATTTGAATAACAATTTTTACTACTTAGCTTGAATTATCTGTTTTGATGATGTAAATAATGGAACACATAATTCGTCTGTTAGTCAATTATCTGCTTTTCACAGCTTTGGAGAACTCTGTATTTGAGACAATGAGAAGTATCTGCCCTCATGAGTTCCTCTGTCTCCATCTGGAAGACATAATTTTCTTTGCATATGACAGCCTTTTTGGTTCAGTTCTGTGTATCTATCTATTTAGGGTTGGATGAACTATTTTTTATTTGTGATATGACATGTAGTTAAAGCAGAGGATCTTATATTCCTAAGAGCACTCTCTAGATCATACATTGTTTGTTATGGAGTCTTATAGGCTGGGAGATAGAATAAATTGAGACTTACTTTCTCATGTTATGTTATTCTGAAATTTTTTCAAAACTAACTTTGAAAAAACACACAAGAAGAATCACATATAGATATACAGATACACACCCACACCCACACCCACACCCACACCCACCTATAGGTATTTATAATAGCATCCATAAAAATCACCGTCTAGTTGTAGGGCCTTCTTTCCTGATTTTTTATTTTTCTTAGAACATGACACCCCATACATAGTCATTAACTTCTGTTTACCTTCTGCTTCTCTTGAAATTGAAAAAAAATAAGAAAGATCAGTAACCTTTCTCAGAGCACTAAGACAAAATGAAGACAAAATAAGCCCAGAACTATATAATAGATACAGGGCATCAGTAATTCATATTAAGAACATATATTAACCTAATATGCCAAAATATCTGCATCCTTTTCACCCTTAAGAGTACAAATGTCCTTGCACATACAATTAGAAGGCAGAAGTGGTTATTTTCAGCTGCATTCATCTTTACCCAGCACCTGGAGGGAAAGATCTATAGCTGCAAAATGGAAATCCTTTCATTTTTTTTTTCTCCAAATTTTAGTTCAAGTTGGGAGGAATCTATGTAAAAGCTGAAATAAAGACAGCATGTTAAGAAAACTTTTAAAACATTCAAAGCCATCTTTCTTTTTTGAATTTTTTTTAAAATTACAAAGCAATGCATACTTAGGGAATAAGTCAGATAACCAAGAGATAAAGAAAAAATTGCTAATCATTCCAGTCTGTTCTGTTAGCCCCCAACTCCCACCCCTCAAATGAAATTGACCCTAATGTGATCTTTCCACTTTATTTTTTAAAGTTATACAAACTTCATATGTATTTTGTTTTATTTCTCTCCTTCTTTTATTAAACAGATACAGGATCCTAGAAGAGAAATTAGTGTAAAACTGACTTTTAAATTTATTATGTTATGGATGTTCTTGCCAGTCTATGTATACACCTCTGATTTTCTTTCATATAACTACACAATATTCCATAGTACGGACCCTGTAAAAGCTATTTAACCATTCTTCTCTAAGTGGACATAATAGCTTTTCATTCTTCTCTAAGTGGACATAATAGCTTTTGTCACTGTTGTTATTTTCCAATATTTGTGACACTCAAGGAAAGCTGCAAATACATCTGCTGCTGTGTATCCTTACGCACTAGCAGCACTTTTATTTCTCTAGCATAGTTTCCCACAAGTGACACTGCTGAGTCAATGAATGTATATATGTTTTGTTTTTATTTATTATATAATGCTATATTATTTCATAAAAAGGTTTTATGGATTTAGTATACTAACTGGTTATTATAGTTGTTTTAATTGTTATTAATTCAATCGTTTGAAAAAACGGTACTCTGTGTTTAAATCTGTATTTTCCTCATTGCTAGAGAGGTTGAAAATATCATTTTATGTTTATTGTTCATGTGAATTTCTTCTGTGAATTCTTTCCTTATCAATTTGTAAATATTTTTGTAACTTTATACATATTAACATTTATCACATGTATTGCAAATATTTTTATTTATGGTGTTTGTTTTGATATGTGATTTTTAATTCTTATTAAGTCATATATATTTATCTTTCCTATGATTATTTTTTATTATTTGAAATTCATTTTATTGAGTTTCATCATTTACTTTAAGAAGGTTTTCTTCATTCTAAGATCAAACAAATATTTTCTAATATTTTTCTAACTTTTCCCCTAAAGTTTAGAATTTAATTCTATTTGGAGTTTTTTTTTAATGGTTTCAGGTAAGAGTACTAACTTTTTTATTACATGTGGATAGACAATTATAGCACTTTTGAAATATAATGCAATCTATGTTATTTATTGTTTTTCTAAATAGCC
>VBSM01000272.1:8228103-8266066 GCA_008086735.1 Cheirogaleus medius | reverse complement strand
GTAGGAGACCAAGATCTATGTCTCTTTCTTTGGGAGCAGGAATCCAGGGAGTTACCTTTACTCTGCCATTTTTGAACCAAATTCATTATTTTATATTCCTTGAGGTGGGCTTTTACAGCAATTTAAATAGATAAAGCTTACAATGGTGGAATCAATATATATGTTATCATTCTTTTTCAAACTACACTGTCTTCTTTTTTCCAACTTTAGAAAATTTCAATGTCATCAAATTTTTTGACCTTATTGTTGCCACATGAAATAAAAACCTTTATCGTTATTGTTTTAACAACTTTTATGATGGAACTAGCTTATTTGATCATATGCAATAACAGAATATGATATTTGACACTTTTTGGGCTCCTTTTAATAATTTTAATCACACAATGAATATCTATCATCCATTTGAGACTTGTCTGTGAGTGTTCTATTAGATAAATGAATTCAACTCATGATCAGTGAACTTTCCTACTTTTTTTTAGAAGAAAATTTACATAAACTAAATAACAGTTTTCAGTAGTTATGGTTGCCTATGAATCCAATTGAATTTCCAATCTTGTCCCAGGAGTTTTCAGTAATTTTCTCAAGGACCTATAGTAGAGCTTCCCATAATCCCTGTCATCTGCCTAGTCTTACTATTCAATAGAGTTTTTTTTTTAAAGGCTACTTCGGTGAACTCTAATTGCAAACTTTCAAAAATAGCAAGTACACTGATCTTACACTAGATATCTAAGGAAATATAATGTAAGTTTAATATTAGAAACCAAATGTTGAAAATATTTTATTGTACATAGCTATCACAGTTTTGAAATATAGGCTCCAAATTCTTTGATACTCTTCCATTTGAGATGTGGGGTTTAAGTCCTGTCCTTCCCTTGAAATTTAGGCCTTGAGACTGCTTGACCAATGGAGCACAAAGGAAGTCATGCTGGGCCAGTTTCCGGAAATTAAGAAACTGGTACTTCTACTTCCTGTCTCCTTGGGCATTCAACTTTGGAATCCTGAGGCACCATGTAAGAAATATGAGTCTGGCTACTATGAAGTGGCCACAGAGAAAGATGTTGATGTCCTATGTGGGTATTCTGTCTGAGTGCAGCTGAGGTCCTGACAGCCAGCATCAACCATCAGACATGTGAGTGAAGGAGCCTTTGAGATGATTCCAGCCCCTAGCCTTCAAGTCCTTCCAGCTGAGGCCAATATTGGGATAGCTACTCTATTATGATATGCTCTTCCCATATTCCTGAGGCATAAATTTAGCAAGTCTAATAAAGTGATTCTTTTCAGGTTCTAAGTTGTGGAGCAATATGTTACGCATAGAAATAGCAGCTAGAACAGTAAATATGCCTAAAACACACCCTTCTCAGTTTCAATGTCTCAGGATAGCAATGACAATAGTTTTAGGGGTGAGATGTGTTTGAAAATCCCTAGGGGTAGGATGTGTTTGAAAATAACTTCAGGATTCAGATATGTCTTCTGGCCTAGAGATATATTCATCCCCAAGCCCCAATATTGCAAATTGATCTATTAATAATAGAGATGTCCTTCTAAGTTTATATGCTTAGCTTTTTGTGAGATCTATTTGGATATTTCACTGTAAGGGCTACTTCTATATGTCTTGGTTTTGTCCTAAGATGTCTTATAAGAGAGGTGCCTTAGTGATGCTGACTCTCGGCCATGGCATGAAAGAAAGCATACTTAATACTAAATAGTGTTGTGTGATGATTTTGTGTTATGACCAAATTCCAATACAAGTTTCATGGCAGTTTGTACCAGCCTGTCAGTATAAGCTATTAATAACAGCAAGATTAACAGTTTGTACCTGGTTTGTGCACAATGCCAATAGACTCTGTCATTATGGCAAGTTATGTAGCAATGAAGTGACCATCTGATCAGTGGAGTACAAGCAGACCTAACTAAGGGGAGGATAGGATCATGATGGCTGACTAGACACAGGTACTATGTGCCTCCTCCATGGAGAGAAACCATAATAGTAGGCAGATTCTCACATTTAAAATAGATTTTCTAGGAAACAAACAAGAAATGCTTAAAAGTGTTGTATATGTGGAACAGAACAATCAATACCTACCAGTGTAAAAACATCCAAAACTAAAACTCACAGCTCTTGTAAAACAATAACACAAGGGAGAGAATAAAGCAACTAGGTAACAAGCAAAATGATTACCAGAACATTATCTCACACATCAATACTAACATTGAATGTGAACAATATTAATACCCCCTTAAAAAGTGTAGATTGTCTGAATGAATTAAAAGAACGCAACCCAATATATGCTGTCTCCAAGAAATGCATTTAACTCACAAACATTCTCATAGACTCAAGGTAAAGGAGTGGAAAAACATATTGCATGCAAATGTAAACCAAAGGTGAACAGGAGTAGCTATCTTCATATCAGATAAAATAGTCTTTAAATCAACAAAGATAAAAAAAGACAAAGATGGTCATTATATAATGATAAAGGGGACAATTCAACAGGAAGACTTAACAATTCTAAATATATATGCACCTAACAAAGGAGCTCCCAGATTCATAAAGCAAATTCTACTAGATCTAAGGAAAGTAATAAACAACAACATAATAGCCAGGGACTTCAACACTCCACAAACAGAACTAGAAAGATCATTGAGTCAGAAGATCAACCAGGAAATACTGGAATTAAATGAGACTCTAGAAAAAAATGGATGAAGCAGACATTTACAGAATATTTTACCCATAAACTGCAGAATATACATTTTTCTCATCAGCACATGGGACATTTTCCAAGATGGATCATATGTTATATGGATCACACAACAAGTCTCAGCAAATTTGGAAAACTCAGAAACAAAGACGTATGATCATCTCAATAGATGCAGAAAAAGAATTTAATAAAATCCAGCAACACTTCATATTAAAAATTCCTCAAAAAACTCAAGATAGAAGCAACATACCTCAAAATAATAAAAGCCATACATGACAAACCTACAGCCAACATCACACTGAATGTGGAAAAATTGAAAGCATTTCTTCTAAGAATGGAAGAAGATAAGGATGCCTACTTTCACCACTTCTATTCAACATAATACTGATACTGGAAGTCCTAGCCAGAGCAATCAGGCAAGAGATAGAAATAAAGGGAATCCAAATTGAAAACAATAAATAAGTAAAATTATCTGTGTGGTGATGATCTTTTACTTAGAAAACCTTAAGGACTCCTCCAAAAGACTCCTAAATTTGATAAATGAATTTAACAGAGTCTTGGCTCATAAAAGCAACATACAAAACTCAATAGCATTTCTATACACCAATAACAGAGCTGAGAACCAAATCAAGAAATCTATCTCATTTACAATAGCTGCAAACAAAAATTATAAAGGGATAGGAAATCTATGGCCTTCTGGATACTTGAGTGAGGTCTTTTTACTGAATTCACATTTTACAGAACAAATCTTTTTAATAAAGGTATTTGCTCTGTGAAGCTTGGATTTGGTTGACAGGCCACATTTGGGGATCTGGAGGGCCACATATGGCCTTGAGGCCACAGGTTTCCCACCCCACCTCACTAAATTAGAAAAATTCTAAAATTCATTTGGAAGTACAGTAGAGCCTGAATAGCCAAAACAATCCTACACAAAAAGAAAAAATCTGGAGGCATCACATTACCTGACTTCAAGTTATACTACAAGGATACAGTAACCAAAAGAGCATGTTAGTGTCATAAAAATAGACACATAGGTCAATGGAACAGAATAGAGAACCCAGAAATAAAAATATATACCTATAATCAACTGATCTTTGATAAAGCAGACAAAAGCATATGCTGGGGAAAGGACACACTATTCAATAAATGGTGCTGGGAACATTGGATAGCCATCTGCAGAAGAATGATACTAGATCCCTATCTCTCACCATATACAAAATTTAATTCAGGATGGATTAAAGACCTAAATGTAAGACCTGAAATCATAAGAATGTTGAAAGAAAACTTTGTAAACACCCTTTTGGACATTGGCGTAAGCAAAGTATAATGACTAAAACCCCAAAAACAAATGCAACAAAAACAAATATCAATAAATGGGATTTAATTAACCTAAAAAGCTTCTGTGCTACAAAAGAAATAGACAAAAGAGTAAATAAACAACTACAGAATGAGAGAAAATATTCACAAACTATGTATTCAACAAAGGACTAATATGTACAATCTACAAGGAATTCAAATAAATTCATAAGAAAAAAAATAACCCTACTAAAAAGTGGACAATAATATAAACAGGCATTTTTCAAAATAAGTTATACAAATGGCCAAACAAACATTTGAAAAAATGCTCACCATCACTAATCATCAGGAAAATGAAATTTAAAACCACAGTGATATACCATCTTACTCCAGATGAATGGCCATTATTAAAAAGTCAACAAACAATAATATTTCTGCAGATGGGGTGAAAATGTGAAAAGAGAACAGTTATACACTGTTGGTGGGAATGCAAATTAGTACAACCTCTATGGAGATTTCTCAAAGAATTAAAAACAGAACTACCATTTGACCTTGCAGTCCCACTACTGGATATCTACCTAAAGGAAAAATCAATCATCATGTCAAAAAGATACCTGCATTCACATACTTATCACAACATGATTCATAATTGTAAAGATATGGAATCAACCTAAGTGCCCATCAACCAATGGGTAGATAAAGAAAATATAGTATATACACGTATACCATAATGTACTACTCAGCGATAAGAAAAAATGAAATAATGTCTTTTGCAGCACCTTGGATGCAACTGGAGGTTATTATCCTAAGTGAAGTAACTCATGAACAGAAAAATAAATCCTGTATGTTCTCACTTACAAGCGGGAGCCAAGCTATTGCTATGCAAGGACACACAGAGTGATATGATAGACACTGGAGACTCAAAAGAGTGGAGGGGACAGGGGATGAGGGATGAATAATTTTCCAGACTTCACCATTATACAATATATACATGTACCAGAATTCAACTCGTATCCACTCATTCTATTAAAAAAAAAAAAAGGACCTAACCGAGACTCCACTTAGGGCTCCAATTTTCAGGGTCTTGCATCCACATGTTGAAAGTTACTGATCCAAGAGAGAAAGTGTCTGGCATGGCAGAAGGAGGATAATTGAAGCCTGCACTGAACCCCTCTGGCCCCCTTGCTGTGAGGTAACCATCGGCTGAGATGAGTATTCTTACTGGAATACTAATGTTGCACTTTATCATTTTCCTTCACTAACGTGTAGATTGTAATAATTGTGGTTGAGTACTGTGAGTCTTCTTTACTGTCTTTTCAAGTCTTCTGTAGGGGTACAACGACTTTATCCTCCTAAGTCTGAAAGCTGGATGTATGGGGGCAAAAACAGACAAGAGGCAGATTAACGGGAGAAAAGGTATACAACTATATTAATTTTTAACATTATGTGCACAGGAGCATTATAGGAAAAAGGCTAATACATTCTCACCAAAGCCATGAGATTTAAGAGCTTATATACCATCTTCACAGGGGAAGGGGAGGAAAACACAACTTCTTAGGAGAGAGTCAGTGATTTCGGGGAAAGATGAATGGGCCCTTAGAAGAATAGATGGAAGATATGATAGTTTGGGACAAATCTTGTCAGTATGTGGTGTTGATTTTCAGGCTCCACTTCTGTAATAAGAGTCGATCTTACTGGTTGATGAAACTCCCTGGGAGAGAATTTATGACAATTGAATTTCTTTTGGAGAATCTGTCTTTAGACAGATAACGGGAGTTCAAAGAAAGTATCTCTCTGCATTTGCTGTTTTCCAAATGTCTCTACCTGAAGATAATCAATATGTCAAAGCAGCATATTTTGGGTATATTTTGGTATGACATGTCCTGAACTCCTTCACAGTCATATTTTGGGATGGGATATTTTGATCTCTAAAACTTCTTTAGTGTCTGATGACCACTGTTAGCGTGGATTTCTTAAGCTATTTTTGTGCTGGTTTGACAAAACCATCATACATACATGTACATTATTAGCCTCTTTATTGGGTATGTTATCTCTTTTCTTACCCCATTTTATGATGACTTCTACTCTATTTTATTCTTGAAATCCACCATGGTTGAATAGGACAAAGGGTTGAAAAGGCTGCTGCCATAATAAAATATTAAAGTATATTTTTGAAATTGAAAAGATAAATACTGCAATACTCTGTACTACTGGGAAAATACCAGTAGCTCATTGTAAGAGATGGCTTTTTTAGTGGCAAGGCCAAAGAACATATTTCTGGAGACGTGAAGAGATATTTTGGTGTTCTACCAATGTTGCTCCACCACTCAGAATTCTCCAGTGAAATTCTCCAAACTTTAGACAAAGTTTTCTTGCTATGATCATTAAAACAATGCCAAAGTACTAAAACAAATGTAGTTGTTCACCAGTATTCTAGATATTCTTTTTCTGGGTATCACTTTTCATCACTTTGAACTTAGACACAGTCATATGACTTTTTTTCCCAAAGAAATGTCATCTAAAGTGATATAAGTCACTTCTGGATAGGAGTAATAAACAGGACACAATTTCCCAAGTTCCCTCTGGAGATAATGAAAGCACATGACAATATGGAATCTCTTTCAGCCTGGGTTCCTGAGTAACTGTAATGAGAATTAGTTCCTGAGTGACTGTATTGGATATGTAGTATGGGCAAGAATTAAACTTTTGTATGTTAAGCCATTGGTGGATGGTTTTTACTGCAGCATAAACTGGCCTAACCTAGCTAATACAGGGTGTTCCTATCTTACATCTGAACTTCTGAGTTATATCTTATATAAATTTTTGGAGAAAAGATTTGTTGACAGATTCTCCCATAAAAACTCCTCTTCCAAATTTTTAAAACTTTTCCTGTTTTGTTCATGAATTTGAAATAACATCTTTATAAATTATACTTCAATTGTTCTTTTATATATATTATATAACTAGAAATGAATCTTCCCAAAAACCTGGGTGTTGAATTCTAAGGCTAAAATGGAACATATTTATTCCTTCAGGAGCCATTTATTTCTTCTCTTGATTTCTTGCGGTGATGTGATAACTATGTTTTCAATCAATGGCCTACTTCAGTAGTTATTGGTTACACCCATTTTTGCAAGATTACAAAAGGAACACGAGCAACAATAATTTTCAAATTCATTACAATGCCAGGGTTTATATGCTCTCATTAAGCATTAATTGGTAGTTGATGGCTATTGCTATTTTTAACACCATTAGTTCATAGCAATATAATTAGTAACGCTAAGTACAGGAACCACATTAATAGCATTACTAATTGTAAATCTGGAGATAGGAACACAACATGACTGGTTAATTTCTAGGCAATATCTCATGATAATTAGCTGTAGGACATTTGTGCTGAACTAGAAAGGTAAATAATTTAAATTTTTTTTAAATTTTTTTGTGGTTTACAATACAAATACCACCCTTTAATGTATGGATCTCATTCTACCTTCTGATGTTAACATTTTTTTCTTTTTAGGGTACCTTTTGGTGTGCGCTAAGCAATGATACATTTTTCTCCTACAAGAAAAATTTATAGTCATTTTTTAAATTTTTTTTTATTTCAGCATATTACAGGGGTACAAATGTTTAGGCTACATATATTGCCTTTGCCCCAGCTGTTTTTTAAATTTATCATTCCATACCCAAGTTTCAAAAAGGAAATATCTTAAATGACTTACTGCTTATATTAATATTATATTGTAATTGGTTTCCAATGTTTAGTTTGATGGGCCCACTCTCCTCATTACTTTAGCAGCAAACTGGGTAACTTTATAATTTTCTCAAATGAAGTTTTGTGATAGTAGAATTAAGGAGAAAATGTTTTCAAGTGATGATAAGTAAATTAAAAACACAACTAGAAATTCTATACTTACATTCATGCTGTTTGACATGTACTGATTCCTTCTGCAGTTACATTATATGAGGTTTAACCAGCTATAGGATGTACAAAGATGGAGAACAATTCTTCAATTGTCCTTTTATTTGTTTGCTGAAGGGCAAGGTTTAGAAGGTAATTCTCTAACTTTTTGTCTTTTTTTTCAGAAGAATTTTGCTGGAACATGTGTAAGGAGATTGGAAACAATATGATATTCTGCTATAGTCAAAAATATTTGAGTCATTGTGTAAGAAATCATAAAATAGACGATTTAATTTTATACTAATCCTTCCAAAATTATTTTTGAGTTAAACTGTGAACTCTTCAGTGACAACATTGGTAAAATGCCATTTCAAGCATGTCTTTGTGTTTTGCTTTGGGGTTTTTGAATGAACTAGATTACATTTGAAAATATCAGTTTTCCTCTCTTGGCTTGATTTTCCTTATTCTTTTCACATCTGAGAGTCACCATGTGTATCTTGCCGCTTCATTGGTAAGGAGGGAAACAGCCAAAAATGATGACTTCAGCATGTTTAAACTGTGAAAGTGAGTAGATTCTATAATTTATGATTGGACAAAATCAGTAAAAATAAGTTGATTGTACATTCTATGATTTATGATTGGACAAAATCAGTAAAAATAAGTTGATTGCTTAGTCAATTAGTTTAGAATGTTAATACAAATTTACGCACTTTTTGTACAATGAAGGCAAGAGTAAAAAAGGCCGACACGTGATAAATGAAAACCCTCAAAGAGTTTATTTCCCATATGGGCATTTGAGGATTTTTGTGAGAGTAGTAGCTTTATTATTGTCTTTCTTGAGCTTTCAACTCTTAACAGAATGTGCGTTAACCTGTCAAAATGTGCAATGCTATTATTTAGTTGTAATTAGTTAATGATTATGTCGTTTCCTTTGGCAGGCAATGCCTTAGCTAATGAAACAGTCTTCTAGTTGCTTTAAAAAAATACATATATAAACAATAGGGGATAAAGCACTGGGAAGGCATGTGATAATTCTTTATTTTCCATCACATTAGCACATTAATGTGCAGTGAGCTTAAAGAAGTGGCATGAATAAGCTGCTACACTGTACTGTTGGTAATATTGACTTTTATGGGCAATTTAATTTTGTCTACAATATGATTTAATACAGTGCTGCTTTTCCAAAGATGCAATATAAAGGTGATCCTTGTTCGATAAAACACCAAAAGAAAATAAATTATTTCATCTCTCTTGTGATGGTTAAGGTTAGTACAAATAGTACTACTGGTTGCTTTACTTTCACCAAGTAATCATTTTTAAAGTGAAAGGTGATAATTAATTAGCTGCAGCTAATTATTACTGAAAAATCTCATGTAGCTAATTGGAAGAGGAGCATTTCAATTTAATGATAAAATTATTAAGATACTTTCCTCCTGTCATGAAAAAATTAGAGGCTTGAAGTTTAAGAAGTTTGCAAGATTATTAAATTTGTTTTATTTTTGTTTTTGCAATTTGAGAACTGAAAGAGAGTGGCTTTTTTTATTCTTGTATGTTTCAGATGATCATGCTGATCTGGAAATCCAAGGCAGGTAACAGAACAGGTGATGGCTTATTGTGAAGAGTCTGTGTACTCCAAGTGCTACAATTCTCACGCCATCTGCCCCAGAGTTCATAAGCTTCCAGAAAACCTGAGGTTTTCAGGATAATGATGGTCAGTTTTTTAAATAAATAAATACATGTATGAATCTGTTGTAAGAACAAGGCACATGTGTAATGAAGGCAAATTTTATGTGATCTGAGAAGGACTGGATCGTGAAATGATACGATATTTAGAATTTTAACAGCCATGCATTATCTGAAGCAGATGCATGTGAGGCTACAGCCTCAGAGTGAAGCTCTGGCAAATACTGAGAAGAAGACAGAATTTTATTGTTCCAGACCTTCATTTATCTGCCAGCAGATGTCTCTATAAGGCAATAATATCTTATACCTAGAACAGCTGATTATGAAAATCACAAACTAAACCGCTCATCATATTTCCAAAGATCAATGGGATTAAATCCACCATGTACTTCAAAATGTTCCCAGAGATAGATAAAATGCAATGCAGTGCAAAAGTAAATTTAGTTTACTTCTGAAAACCACATGAACAAATTTCTTTAAAAAAAAAATTCTAGGCATCCCCAACCTTTATCAGCACTAAAACCACATTCCAAAATAAAATAAAAATTTTGGTTGTGTCTGTGTTATCGGTTGTACTTTAAGTATTCATTGAATTAAAAATACTCAAGGTGCAAAAGTGATTGAATTCAATAAAATGTTTCTTTAAATTTGTGTTTGTAACTGGGAATATTCTCTTTATACATTTGAAAAATAACATAAATATTAATATATTTCCATGAGACATATTACTTAACTTGTAGACAATTCAAAATGCACATATAGATTGAGGGACTCTGACAATAACTGAGACTTTGCAGGAGTCTGTTTATAAAAGTTATGAAGCAAAGTGTCTTTTATTCTACATTTTCATTCAGCGATATGCTACTTCTTGATGGATAGCAAACACTGTAGAGAACAATTGTTGCAAATAAGTGAAAACTGGCTTACAAAGTGATTCCTTCATTGAAAAAAAATACTAAAATACAAAATCAATATCAATACTGATTAGCATTTCTATTACTATTTTTAGAAGTAAGTAGCTTCATTTGTTTTTCTCCTCTTTTGAGAAGCAACTGCTATAGAAGCCAGAGAACTGACATAGATATAATAAAAGAAATTATAGGTTCTGAAACTAAACAAACTCAAATTTCTAACTATCTTTGCCACTTTTTAGCAGTGTATGTTAGGGTAAATTACTCAACATCTAGCTTATACATCTTCATTTAAGAATAATAGTAGGTATCTCATTGAATTAGTGCACCATTAAATAAGATAATTTATGAACATGCTAGCATATTGTAAAGATTAAAAAAATGTTAGTTCCCTTCCTTCACATTCCTCAATCAGTTATTTTACATTTTAGCATCTCAGTAAATATTAGTTGACTTACTTTTCAAGAGAAGGTGCAATCACTTTCTGTTATGGGAATTAGAGAATGGGTCATGATCATAGAAGAAGCAACACTGCTGCTGAAACTATATGGATTTTGTTAGACAAAAACAGATTAAACAAAATTTAAAAGAAATATTTTGAAATAGTAGAAGTGTTTGAAACACGAATTAGAACAGGCAGTGAATGTTCTATTGCTGAGCTCTTCTGTCTCCATGGAATTCATTTACCCTAGGGACTTCCCTAGTGGTATGCTTGGTCAATATTGCAAGTCCTGGACCTACCTGGTTCATTTGTATGGACAATCCATTTCTTTCAGTGATAAGTAATTTAAAATACTATTTTATATCAAATGAAGTAAAAAAAACTTTATATGAATTTTTAAGAGAAAATACAAGTCTTAAAATAAAAATCCTGGTGACATTGAAGGAGCCCAGAACATGCCACTCCAAAATATGGCACTCTGGCATATTGATTATTTTGAATGAAAGGAATTGGAAACACAGTAGATGCAAAAAATCACTCTGCCTTCCTTCTTTTCTTCCTGAAAGCAGGAAAAAAATTTCCATTTAAAAATTGCCCTGCCAACACCTGGATGGAAGGAAGACAGATGTGACTACTTTTCTCTTGGACTACTCAGCCTTTAGAACTGTGAGCCAAATAAACTTCTATTGTTTATAAATTATACAGTCTCTGATGTTCTGTTATAGCAGTACAAAATGGACTATGGCAGTATGTGTATACAGTTGCGTGACTTTTTCTTAAAAAAATTCCTATTTTTAAGCAGTTTCTCAAAAAAGTCCATGACTGCAAAAGGATTAATAATCACAGGTCTAGACTGAGAGAACTATATATCCTTCAGAAATCTTTTTTAATTATTTTATTCCTTTTTAATCACTGTTGAATTTTTTAGAAAAAGTGGGTGGCAGGTAACACTCTGAAGCTGAGGAAGGGTTAGAATAATCTCAGAAAGGGGTAGAGAGAGAGGCAAAAATGTAATAACAAATGAAAAAAATGAGCAACATGAGAAAAACCCAAAACATGAAATTCCATATGAAGAGTGACTGTGGAGGTGGTTGGTTGCTAGGCAAAGACAGGTGTCTGGTGGTAGCTGGATGAGAAGGTGATACATAGCAGAATGAAGGTGAGAGAACCATGATGTATGGGAAGCAGTGGTAGGTTGGTAAGAGTAAGAGAATATGGGTATCCAGTGCTTACACAATGCTCTATAGGATATAACATGATAAAGACAATTTTCTCAGGAAGGCTTTCTCATTTTTTATAGTACATAATTTAAAAATTTTATAATAGCAAGTCACATTCTAATAGTAGATATTTCCAGAAAAAAGCTAGCCAGAAAACCTACTTTAACTTTGAGATTCAACAAAGCGTATAGCTAAAGGTTTTGAAGTTAATATTATCCTGCTAATAGCACACACAGAAGTAAAACTGTAAATGAAAAGCAAGATGATAAATGAGGAAAAGGGAGGAAGAAGCAAAAAAAGTTTGTTTAAAACTGAAAGCATAAGAAGAAAGAAAGAAAAAAACATTTCTTAGAAGTCTGTGTACCTAATACTTCCATCTCAGATTATATATCTTTTGGAAATTAAACTGGTCTTTACAAGTGGTTTATCATTAACAGCACAAAAGGAATGGATTATAAACTCTAAGCCATGAAGGTGAAATGAGGGAAATGAATTCCAGAGATCTGTCAGTAGACACTGAAGCAGGCTGCCAGGAATGCTCTTCTAGAAATATGGCCACTTAAAAGAGGGCAAAGCTCCAGCACCCTGGGACCATTTTCATAGCCTTCTGCCTCCCCCTTTCCCTCATCTCCCCCTCACCTCCCCTTTGACCTACCAAGGTGAAGTAATGGAAAAAGAAGAAATCACCTTTACAGCTTTCTTCCACCCTGAGATTTGGAAATTCCTTGCATTCTTACTATCTACTCTCAAAAAGGGAAGATATTTAGTCAATATTCTTTCTTTTTTTTCAGGGAGTCTTCTGGCTTTCTGGCATTTTCAAACATATAATTAAGGAATGCTTTAAAGCTTGAGCAGCTCAGTTTTCAACACATACCCTTTTCATTTGAAATGCAAAATGCAGATGCTAATGAGGGTTTCCTTGTCTATCACCAGTTCTCAAGCACAGAGATATTAGATTTCAAATATCTTCAGATTATCTTTTTACATAGATAATGAAAAATTCTGGAGATTCTAACTGTAAGATAATTGTACCATTAATTACAGGCCACAGATCTTCAAGATGAAGCTAGATTCATTATTTTTACAGTGGGGTGGTAATAATTGAGCAAACATCAAGCCTTGTTTATGGGACGGATGGAATGACCCAAATCTGTTTGAAGATTTCCTCTTGCCTCTACCCTAATCACAATATGTAGCTTGAGCCTTACCTCTAAAGGAGTGAGCAGTTTTCTTGGAAGTATTAATATGATTGGAGAGCCAGAAAGAGCAGCTTGTGCCATGGAATGGACCCTATAAAGCAGCACATTTCAAAAGGAGGTAAATGGTATTCCATTTCTAATTGCTCACTCAGCACATCTACCTCGATGCCCATGGGAACTTTGAACTCTGTATGTCCCAATCTAAGGTGTTACCTTCTCTATTCTTTATTGTATCACTCTCTGTCCAGTTACTTAGGAGCAAAACTTCAATATATCTCAGAAATGCATTGCTTTCTCTCTTTTCCCTCATTTCCAATCAGTAGTCATGGTTTCTTTCACTTCCACAATATTTTTAGATATATACTCTTCACCAGTGCCTCTACTCTTGTTCAGGTCCTCATCTCTTCTGGTTTGAATTTTGTAACTAATCTCCTAGCTACAGTTTCTTGCCCACTAGTGTACCAAATTAATGCAATTTTCTGGAGGTAATGCTTTGATCATAAACCTTCACTGATTCTCCTCTCTCCAGGAGGTGGAGCTTAATCCATCCCCGCCACCCCAACACACATACAGTTAACCTTGTATGAGATTTAAAGACTCACTTATAAAGAACAGAGTAGAGAATGGAAAAATAGTAACTTTATAGTGAATGACTTGGTTGACACTGCCTTAACCAAATGATTGAGGTTAATGCCACCAGTGATAAGTTATGTTGACTTCATATACCCCTTAGAGATAAGAAGGGCACTTCACCTCTATGGTACTCTTCTCCAAAACCCATAACCCAAGTCTAAACAAGAGGAAATTCTACAGTGAGGACATTCTCCAAAATACCAGCACCCTTCAAAATTCTCAAAGTTGTAAAAAACTGAGAAACTGCTGAAGACTAGAAGACACTAAGAAGGCATGATGATAAAAGCACTATTACATCCTTGTATTGAATTCTGGAATAGAAAAAAAAAAAAGACATTAGTAATTCACCAATGTTAGTTTTCTGGTTTTGACAATACATGAAATGTTAACATTAGAGGAAACTGAGTCAAGGTTTATGAGAACTCTTTAGTATTTTTTCAACTTTTCTCTAAATCCTGTTATTTCAATATAAAAAGGTTTATTTAAAAAATACCTCATTGATTCATGATTCTCAAATACAGTTGTGTATAAATACTATTGGGATAACTTTTCAAAAACATATGTTCCAGGGCTACATCCTTGAAGATACTGATTCTGTTGGTCTGGGCAGGGTTCAAGAAGCTGTATTTTTTTTTAGAAGATATCTAAAAGATTCCAATATTCTACTAAGTTTGGGAATCACCAACCTACATAATTAAACTGTGTAGATCCCACACTATCCCTGGAATTTGTGGGCAATTTGAGCCTTTACATGCTCACATTCTTCCCTCACAACCAGAAAATAATTCCATCTTTGCTTAGCTCACAGGGCTTTCCAGAACTCTCATATTTGCTTCAAATA
The DNA here is from genome assembly GCA_008086735.1 of Cheirogaleus medius. Lineage (NCBI taxonomy): Eukaryota > Metazoa > Chordata > Mammalia > Primates > Cheirogaleidae > Cheirogaleus > Cheirogaleus medius. Next base: position 8,251,244 of record VBSM01000272.1, on the reverse strand, counting down.
TATTATTCACTCATCATCTTTACTATCTCTTTTTCTGCTTCTTTAGAAGGAAACACAAGTTGAGATGTGAAGATTCTCAAGTAGTGGAGTCCAGCCCATTCTAAACTTAGCTCTTTCCTAATGAGGAACCCGTATTTGTAATGACAGACAGCTTAGGTTAAACAGATCAATTCTTTGAAAATAAAGATTTTGTTACTCCCAGTTTATGGATTCATCAAAGCACTGCTAAGTATTGTCCATCACACCTGCTTTAATAAATAGATAAGAACCAAAGTAAGCTGCTCTTTGATATTATAGAATTTAAGCAAATAGAAGTAGCTCTTGATTTCAGACAATCTGTAGTCCCTTGATAGCTTAAATAGTGCTCTTTTTCTTGTTAATGAAAGTAGCAAGGATTTCCACATATCTTATTTGATTTAATCCTCAGAATAACCCTGTGAAGTAGGTAGCTATCAACTTCACTTCACAATGAGGCAGTTTAGGCACGGAGAGGTTAATTAGTGTGCCTGAGGTCATACAGCTAGTAAGTGGTAAGACCAGGTGTACATCTGGGATGTTGACACCCAAGGGCTACTTTCGGATCCACTGCGATGTACTGTTGCCCTATAGAAATATGCTTGGCAAAACTTTAAAGTAGTGAAATAGAATTTGTTATACCAGCTGGGCCCAGACTATGCCCAACACCGAAATGGTTAAATCAGTGTGCATGGATGTATACCATCTGCACAACAGTTATCCTAGATGTGTAATATATTTTTCCATAGCTTATAATTTTTTAAAAAGTATGCCCAATGTTATGTATGTGTATGAGTGATTTTTCCGTCATGCCTCTTTGATATGCTATGTTTGATTCTTATACACTAGGCAACTTTCCTGGGTCTGAGAATTTCCCCAAGTGTGGGAAGATCTGGGGTTCAAGGCAGTATACTTTGAATGTCAGAATAGTTTGTCTGGTGGTAGAGAAGTAACATTTAAAAAATGGCCATTTCTTTTTAAAGTGTAAAGAAAGTTAGGTAGAAAACATCACAGTCTGACGTCAACTAACCTTCTAATTCTAGGTCTCTGCAAAACTAACTACATTAACCTCTTGTCTCTACAAAATGACTGGGTATTTTTGGTTGTGATGTGTTCTCAGTGAATTTCACAAAACAAATAAATGAAACAAGCCTGTATTGTCATTCCAGAATAACTCCAGTTTATTACAATGAGGAGAACACCTGTTTAAAAAATATTCTGGGTGATAAATCACAGAAGGTTGCATTAATCAAGGCAGCCTAAAGCTGATAAGTGCAATTATGGATTTGTCACCCTAGGGAAATATCTTGATCAAGGCTCCTCAAACCCCAGCATAAACATCCCTGTAAACCTCAAATTCTTGCCCAAAGACGGCTGCACCTAATTTGGGGACTTAGCACATCTTCTCCTTAGGGTATTGAAAGCCTTCTGGCAGGGCTTTATCCAATATCCACAGTAATGAAACCTTGTTCTGGTGATATCTATTAATGGTACAATGATGGAGTACCTCTACTACCAATTGGCAGCAGTCTTCACACATCACAAGTGAAAAGAAACAAAAATAAAAACAAAACTTGAGTCCTGTCTTCTCCTATTCTATATATTACAGGAATTTTACATGAATGAATGGATAGAAACTAGCTGTATCTCACCATTCAGATAGATGTCTACACTTACCTTAATTGATTGTTTTAAAATGCTATAAAATAGAACTTTTAAGGCAATATTCAAAAAAGTATGAACAAATATATTTAAGATTAAAATGTGAAGAATTAGCAATTATTGTTTAAGTTTTTTAGATTATGCATTTCTCATTGGTAATTGATATCAGCTATTAGCTATGATATTATCATCATTAAAATATTTTCTTATTTTTCCTGTATTAAAAAAATTAGAGAAATCTATTTGGGTGTTGAAATATTTAGAGCTCTTAAATCCTGATGGCTCATGCCTAGAATCCCAACACTCTGGAAGGTAAAGGTGGGAGGATTGCTTGAGGTTAGGAGTCTGAGACCAGCCTGGACAACGTAGCCACACCTTGTCTCTGAAATAAATAAATAAATACATTAGCCAGGCATTGTGACACCCACTCATAGGCCCAGATACTCAGGAGACTGAGGCAGGGGTATTGCTTGAGCCCAGAAGTTTGAGGTTCCAATGAGCTGTGATTGCGCCACTGCATTCCAGCCTGGGCAACAGAGTGTGACCTTGTCCAAAAAAAAAATCTCATTTCAAGGGCTATGTAAGTTTCCCTTCTGCCAAAGTTTACCCTGCACATTGCACTCTACACTGTGTTCACTTCTTTTGATATGAAAACTCATATCACTAATTGCTTCCCTCATGCTTTTGTCTTGTCATCATAGATCTCACCTGGTATTGCTGCTTGGTATTGTTTATTAGCATTTTATGTGTGCTGACCATATCATCCTAGTACCCTCTAATAACCGGTAAGTCCCTATGGGACAGGAATTACCACAGTCCTGTGTTTTCATAGTTTTTATTCCATCTCACACTCAATTTACATATGATAAGTGATAAAGTTTGCAAGAAAATTGGTGCCATTTTTGCTTCTTGGATAATATGGAATCTAAATTAAGATGTGAGGTTTCTAGAAAGAGATGCCAGTGTAGGAGAGAAAAGATTTCTTTCTCAACCACGCTAGGTTTATGGCTGAGACTCCCATAATAGAAAAAGATTAATGAGAGAAAAGCATATATATTATTTAATATAAGCTTTATGTGACATGGGAGACTTCAGAAATGGAAACCCAAAGAAACATGGAAAAATTATATTTTTGTGCTACGTTTGATAAAGAGTAGAGAGTCATGTAGAAGTATGATTGGACAGAAGAGAGTATGATTTAATGGTAATATATTGGGATAACTTAGCAAGTCCTGTTTGTTCAGATTATTGGCCTCCCTGTGTGACATTCCTCCTCTTTGGGTATAGGAAAGGATACCTGTCACATGATGGTCTTCAGGGAAGAAGAGAAGTAGAAAGTCAGAGAGTGACCTTTGTAGGTTTATGGCCTGTTTCAGGGGAGAAAGGTAAGGAGAAGATGAGAGTGGCCTTCCTGCTTTCTGCTGTTTTCTCAGTGTCAAGGTGCCATATTCTGGGTAGCATTTTTTCATATGCCATTACCAGTGTGTTTATGAATTTAGTGTATAACAAAATTAACATTTCAATTTAACAGGAAATGTTTGTTTAATAAATAATGCCAAGAAATTTTTATCCATCTAGAAAAAAATGTTTTCCTGTCCTATACTATTTTTTAAATGTCAGATCAAATTAAATATCTAAATATAAAAAATAAGATAACAATAATTTTAGAGTATTATCTAGGTGATAATATTGAACATAAGGAGCAGGGGAAAATTTTTTTCCAAGGCAGAAGATACAGAAATTTAAAAAAGGAAAGATAGAAATTATTGACTAAATTGAATTTAAGTCTTCTGCTGGACATCCCCCAGACAGTAAATAAATGATGGGCTTTAGTAAAAAAACAAAAATACTTCACATATCTTTATTGAACAAAGGGTTACTGTCTAAAATATATTTCTAAATTTATAGAATAAGAAAATAATTCCATAGAAATTCAGCAAAGACTAACTCCATGTGGCCCAAAACCTTGTGAAAACCTTATGAATAGATGTCCAAATATCCTAGTAGTAGGGACATTTAAATTGAAGTAGCAGTGGTATATCATTTTATTCTCATCAATATGGCAAAACTTAAAAGAACTATTGCTACCAGGAATATGCAGAGAAGAGGGTACTTTCATACATTTCAGCTAGTAATGTGAATAGTTACAGCCTTCTTGGAAAACAATCTGACAACAGCTGTAAAAATTCAGATTAAATATACTCTATCCCAGGAATGTAATTCATAGATTCCCAGAAATCTATTTCATAGAAATAAAAACACCAGCAAGTAAAAATACAGGTACATGGCTGTTTATTGCTAGATTGGTAAATATGATAAAAATAATGAATCAAAGAATATACTAGTGGACTTTGAGGGGTTTACCCTCTGTATTGTTGAATGAGAAAAGTAGGATGAAGAAAAGAAGGAGTGATTTGATTAAATATTTGTAAAAGAAGGACACATCTTCCTATATTTGTAGATATCATAAGTAATGGTAGGTATAAAACTTCATAGATGTATGCATTTCATATAATTATATGAACACGAAAAAATTATAAAAGGATATGTACTACACTGTTTACATGGGATGTTGTTCACTGGGGAAAAGATGAGGAGGTAAACAGAGAGGAGTGTCAAAAAAAATGTACCTCAAAAGCCAATGACAAACTTCCAAGTGTTGGAGAGTGAACATGAAGGAGATTGTTAGGTGAAGATGGGTGTCTGGTGGTAGCTGATGAGAAGGAGGATTCCATTTATATAATTATGTAAAATTATGTACACATGCATATTTATAGATTTTTTTAATGTAATGAAATATAGCAAATCTGGTCATTCTGTAAAATGTCTCAGCAGTGTCTTCATTAAATCACCAGTGGTTTCATTAACTGGTCATTCTAGCTCATTAGTTCATTCTTCTCCTGAATAGGAATAAAGGAACTCTAAGAGCTCAGCCTAATCATTTGATTTTTTTAATGTATGAAAGGCAGGGTACCTTGAACAGTAACCTCCTGGAGACAGCATGATACAGTGGAAATAATCTAGGCTTTGAAGGCAAACTTACTGATGCTCAAAACTCAGCCTACCCACTAATTAATTGTATGACCTTGGACAAGTTGCTTAATATTTCTTGTTTTCAGCTTATTCATCCATAAAATGGGGAGAAGAGAACCTATGCTGAAGGACTGTCCTAGAGACTGAATTATACAATGTGTGGGAGTGTGCCTTGCAAAGTGCTTAGCACAGTGCAGGACTCAGAAGGTTACACCCAAAATAAATCAACATAAGTTAGAGACTTGGATAGGTTGGAAGCCAGAAAAATCATGTAGTGCTGAATTTAATGGATATGTTTGATGTGGAAGCCATTTGAAAAATGATTATGCACAATTAGTTGCCTTCATTTCCTGTAACACCAAGATGCAATAAATAATCTTGGAATTGTCTGCACAGGACTCAGGTTTGCACAGTGGGATCTCTTCTCGCCTTGGTTGACTTACCCAGCCTGTTCTGAGTTGTTTTTATATATTGTACAGATGGAACATGCTTTCAGATACACCAAGTTGTCCTCTACAAAGGAAGAATTTATGAAGTCCTGTGGTTTTCATTTCATGAAAAGTGGATGCAATTTTTTTAGATCATTCAGCTAAGATTATAGGTGCTTTTCCCTAATAGAATTTTCTTCTTATGTATTGGCCTCATTTTTAAGAAAATAGGTTTACTTGTGCACTAAATCCATCTAGACAAACTGGAGGTCTGGCTATATAGGAGCCAGATAAATAAGATAGCACTGAATTTAGTGGATATTTTTAACATAGAAAGCTCTATGGAACATGATTATGCACAATTCACTTTTGAAAGAAAACTTTCACATTGAATTAAGCTGTAAACTATAAAAGCTAACATTTGGGGATGTTTAAAAATATTACCACAAAGTTTAAGTTTTCTAAACACTGGGATAAATTCAGTGGAGACTTTATGTATATGGCTCATGTGATTTTAATTTATTCTAATATATTTAAAGATTTTGTTGTAATTTATAATCCAGAAAGCTTTCTGATATTTAATTTTTCCACTTACAAAACGGGATTCACTTGTGAATCCTTTAAAACAATTTTAATAGTGATCTTCTAGGGTCTTTTAATTTAGTCTATTATAAATCATCAGTTAATCCATACCTTCTTTTTTGTTACTTCCAATTATAATTTTCCTGTGCTGTTATAGCTCCCAATCTGTAAAAACACCTTCTTCATATTTTTCTAATAACCTTGTACTGTTTCAAAATTTGTAAGCATCTCCTATAGAGCAACATTTACTGAACCAAAGAATTTGATAAGGCAAAATCTAAAACAAATACTTTCTGTAAAAACTATCCCTGGCAGTTCATAAAATCGATCTTTATTTCCTCTGTTCATTGTACCATTTTGGTAATAAATTTGGTCTACTCTGAAATGACCATATATGAATAAGACAGGCTGGTTAGCTCAGATTGCTACCTTAGACTGAGACTGAAATGCCTGCTGTACAGAAAAGAACCCTTATTTATTCCTGTACCATATTTCTTTCTTCATGTCAAGCTTCTGTGAGGTGTTTTGTTTTTTCTAAATGGCTCTCAGGCTTGCTTTTAGAAAGAAACTCCAAAATTCAACTTTCAAAATAGGATGCATGTATTGTTCTATCATTTTTTTATTTGCATGAATTTCTTTATATGATGTTTTTCAGCTTACAAAATATATACTTCCTTATTATAACTGGTGAAACAATATACAACAACGATGTGATAAAAAAGCCAATTATCACATTGTTTTTGCTCATGTTCTTATAAGATTATCAATTTTACTCTTCTACTTGTTCACACAAATGAATACAATCACATAAATGAAAAAATATAGTTTTGGGTTTGTTGGTTATCCTGTTTTCAAAATAGTAGGAAAATATACACATTTCTTTTCAGCTTGCTTTTGCTTTTGTTCACTTAATACATCATGGATAACCCTATGTATCAGTAGATATTCATCTACATTTTTCCTGTTTTGATACACACACATAAATAAATTTTAACAGAAATGGATACAAATAATACCAGCTGGCTTGATATTTTTTAGAATAGCATTTTTTTCTTTTTTGTTTAGATTTATGTCTCTTAACTTGGCAATTACCTAACATATCTTTCTCCCTTTATTGTTTTATCCAGCTTTATTGAGGTATAATTGACAAATGAAATATATATTTAAGGTGTAGAATGTGATGTTTTGATACACATATGCATTGAAAAATTATAACCATAATCAAACTAATTAGCATATCCATAATTTCACAGAGTTATCTTTTTTGTGTGTGGTGAGAATACATAAGATCTACTCTCTTAGCAAGTTTTAAGTATATACTACATTATTATTAACTTGTCACCATGCTGCACACTTCTTCTGTCTTCATCTTTAAACAAATCCTGCCTCCTTTTTTTTGGTCACCACCTTTGGGGAATGATGGGTACACTTAATATTTGAACAATCATGCCAAAGATTCCTTATTTCTTTTGACAATGCCTCATTGTCTGAATTCCCAATTAATATGAAATACCAGATAGTAATTAAAACACCCAAGAAATGGAACAGTCTCGCCGAGATTTTAATCTGATCGGCCTGTTATTCTTCAGATATCATAGGTGCTTGAAGGAAATCTCAGAGGTGAAACCTAGGGAGCTATTAAGATCACAAGAAGTTCTGATAGCTCGAATCCCTATATACTTCTCAAGCTGCTTGACATGGAGGCCGTGGTCTATGTGATTGTTCCCAGAGGAACATCATGCTCTTGAATTATACATAGGGTTAGCTCAGATCCCTGAAAGGTTAACCTACGGGAATACCAATCCTAAGAAAATGGTTTACCTCACAAAATATTTATATTTTCTTTAGGTATTCTGAACATTTTATTCCTCAAGTTTTGTCTCCCATCTTCGCTTATGCTAAATCTAGGCATCTGCAATTGCAGGGCATGTTGTGGTGGTGTGCTGGAACAGTCAGCCCTCTTCAGGAATTGTTCACCTAGGACAGCCACCTTGTCGATGGCCATGCCCTTACAGGTTTATGGGCCCAGCCCCTGCTAGCTCAGGACAGCTCTAAAGGGTCATCTGATATTCAGAACCTCCACAGGCTCAGCTGAAGCTTCCAGTGAGATACTCACATTGTCCAGCGGTCCATGCTTGCTTCATCCCTGTCCTGTCTGAAAGTGCTGCTATATAAACTAAACTCATCTTTCCCCCAAACTGACTCCTCCTTCAACTTTCTTTTCAAGAGAAACATCTTTTATCTAGGCCTGAAATCTCGTCATCATCTTCAATATTGTCTTTTCCTTCACATCTTATGCCTATCATTTAACCGGGTTTTAAAATGTATTCCTTCACAGTGTCTCTCACTGTTGTGCTTCCTTTCTCTTCACAGTTTTCTTGCTACATCTGGCAGTTGCAGTAACGGGCTTCCCTTATCTCCAGCTCTGTCCTTTGCTTCTATTTTGCACTCTACCAAGTATTTTTCCTAAACAAATTTCTAAGGACATAGAACCTGATCAAAAATATCAGACATTCTGAGTGATCATTAACGCTCTACACCAGGATGTCCAGTTCTGTGCCCTTCCTCTGGGCACACGGTAGGAATTCGCTTTTGTGAAATGAGACATGACCTTGTAACTTCCTTTGGTCAGTGAAAAGTGGGTGGAATGGATGTCACTTCTAGATGGCAGTTTTTAGGAGCCTCAGACTGTGGTGCTGTTATAACAAAATAATCACAGACTTGGTTATTTATAAAAAACAGAAATTTATTTCTCACAGTTCTGGAAGCTGCAAAGTCCAAGACCAAGGCCCAGCAGATTTGGGGAGGGCCTTTTTGCTGCATCCTCACAAGGCAGAAGGGTTAAACCCTGAGTCCTCACATGCAGGAAGGCAGAGGGCAAAAAAGGAGAATGGACTAACCCTTCTCAAGCCCTTTTATTAATATAAGACACTAATCCCTTCATGAGAGCAAAGTTCTCATGCCATAATCCCCTCCTGAAAGGCCTCACCTCTTAATTCTGTCACATCGAAGAGGTTTCAACAGGAATTTTGGAAAAGACACAAACATTCAAACTGTAGCAGAGCCTGTGTGTGCATACCTTTTTTGTCTCCCATCCATGGTGACATTTCAGATGGTGAAAACATTTTTGATGGTTCAGCCTGCATCCCTGGATGAGAAAAACATGAAACAAACCCCTCACCAACCTGAGATGAACATGTAGCAGGAACCAGCGACAGTTTTTCTTTTGTTTTAAGGCACTAAGATTTTTGTTTTAAATCTCATCGTAATTTAGTCTATCCTATGTGATACAGGTTCTTAATTAGCAGCCAGTATAAAATGGAATCTCTTGAGCTTTTCATTCAACATCCTTTATCTGGTCCTAACCCAACATTCCAAGCCTGTCTTCCACTCTTTTCGCAAATGGACCCCAGCTCTACCTCATCTGATCTCCTTGTTATTTCTCTCTATAAATTATACCAGAGTTATTTTTATCACATTCTTCTACTGCTTAGCATTTCCAACCCATTTTCCTTTCCCATTAAATTATTTGCTGTCTTCAAGGCAAGCTTAATCCTGCTTTTCCATGAAGCTTTACCTGACCACCCTGAGAGCCAGAGATTTTGAAGTGATGTGTCCTTTTGAAGTTGACTGAAATCATGTGAACTATCCATGTTACTGAATGCCTTCCTCTAAGTAGAGGATAGGAAATGATTCATCTTACCCCTGCCCCTCAGAAAACAACATTACTATAACCTGAAATAGAGTTTCAAAATTATCTGAATCCCTATGTCACTATTAGCCAGGAAATGATGTGTACATTCTTCTATCCCAAAGTATCAGTAAATGACCACCACATAAATGCATCATATCAATAAAACTAGCTAAATAAAGTGTGATTCTTATGATATATAGGGCACATTTTAATATTTACACAGAAAGCTCTTATACTGTAATTCATTATTATATTATTGTGGCTCTTAATATTATGCCAAAGAAACTACACCTTTACTAATAATTTATATCAGGCAGAAAATTGTATTTCTGTAGAATAACAAGATTGTTTCTTACATTCCTTTCATTTCTGTTAAAAGATTTTAATAATCTTAGCCATCTAACAATTTTATACTCCCTCTTTATAGGTAGTAATATTGATTTTTATCTTCTATGTGTAGGCAAAATCTTAGGAAATCTTATAGTATTTGACGTTTAAAAACTTACATATCCAATTTAAATCAAACTCAATTGAAACCAAGAAGAGTCATCATGGTCAGGTTTTACTGATTAAACATAATATTTGTAAAGTAATTTTAAAACCTGCGTATGAGTGATGCCCTTATATACTAAATAATACCTTTTGAATTAGTTTAGTTTTTGTACATATATACATGTATGAATATATATACACACACATATATTCATATGTATACACACACACACATAGAGAAGGAGAGAGAGATTGGGAGAGATAGAGATAGAGCACACAATAACTTCTATTTTCTGCTCCAAGTACTATACTATGTTAATAATCATTAATTTTAATCGAAAGTAAGAATTTAGAGTTTTTAATTTTAGATAGTATTACTGTTTCATTTTTAACTTTCTTTAAATTGCTAAAAGTGATTTGTTTTACAGTATTCGAGTATTCATTCAACAAACATTTATTGAGCACCTATTAAGTGCCAATTATTAAACAAGTCAGTAAGGCTAGAAGGATGAATAAAATATAGTGTTTAGCTTCAAACTACTCACAAGCTAATGAGATCATTAGTGAATAAAGCAATTTTAGTCTTTGCTACAATCATGTGATTTCTGGAGTACTTTACAAACTTAGAAAATTTTTTCAAAATTATGTCTGTGAAGAAGCAGAACTCTTTATTTTTGTCCATTATGGACAATTATGACATAGTAGAAATAGTACTGAACTTAGAATAACTAGAGTGGAATTTTAAATCTAGTTTAGCTACTCCCTAACTTATTGCAAAGCCATTAAACTCCCTGAGTATTTTTCACTCCTAAAAATGATGTTATATTTATCTTATAGGCTGTATAGGGGACTATAAATTAAAAGCTATGAAAATAGAATGTATTTATTATAATATTATGAAGTGTCTGATAATCTACATACTAAGTGATTTGTTTCTGTCTTGAGTTTTGTGGAAGAATAATCACATTAGGACAATTTCACTGCCTGAATTTCGTAGCTGAAATTTATCTCCTCCTCCTCCTCTTCCATCTCCTTCTTGTCCTCTTGTCTCCTTCTCTCCTCTTCTTCCTCTTCCTACTCCTCCTCTTCCTCTTCTTCTCGTTGTCATCATCAACCTAGTTTGAGATTTGTCATGCTTTCTATATACCATGCAATGAGCTAGACTATATATTTAGAGCAATATTTCTCAACCTTAGATATACATTAAAATCACATGGGTAGCTTTTGAAAAACTGAATGCCTAGGCTGTACCCTAGACCAATTATATCCAGAATCTCTGGGGGAAGGACCCAGCCATCAGTACTTGCTAAAGTTTCCCAGGTGATTATAATTAGGTTTAGAATAACTGTTTTGATTAATTATCTAATTAAATATTTATAAAAACCCTGCAAGTAGATATGTTCATATTCATTTTGTACAGAAGAAGCTTGGATTCAGCAAAATCAAAGACTTTATTCAATGTCACATACCTAGTCAGTCGCAGAGCTTGGATTCAAACCCAGGTCTCTCTGGTTTTAGAATCCATGTTCTATTTCCTATGATCTGTTAATATAATGTCAAAATATAATTTTGCCTGCATTCCAAAATGAAAGGTCTAAGATAAGAGGATTCCGAGTTCAGCTTAGCCTCACATCTTTAGGAGTTTTTCTTCTTAATATGGTATTTTGTGTTTGTGCACAGGGATTAATATTTTAAATTGATTGAGGTGTTAGAAAAGTTTAAGTATAAAAATATTCCCATTCCAGATAACAAAGCAAGGGCTTCATTATTGGATATAAATAATGGATATAATGATTCAATGTGGTATGTAAAAACGTGGGCAGAGGAGAAAAAATGGAATATAAGCTTAGTAATTGCTTTTATAAAGCAAGTAAGAATGTTGAGCTTTTAGTTATAATTTTTTTGAAAGAGATTTTTTTCTATTGCTTTATATCCAAACTTTACATGCTATTTTGCATTTGGTTGAACTCTTATACATAAAAATAACATAAAGTTGAATTTTTAAAAATTCTCTCCCTGAGTCTTAGCTTTTATTTCATTTTATTTTATTTTGTTTTTTAGTCTTAGACTTTTAATAGCTAGGTTTAACCAAGTCACATTTATTATGAGTCACATTTATATCTGTACATATTTCTGCCATATTATTTTGTGTTTTCTAATTATTATTCATCATTGCATATTTATTTCTTTTTCCCTTTTTTTCTACTTCCTTTTTGTTCTCATAAGTTTTATTTTTTCTACTTTTTTCTCTATGGTTTTGGAAATAGCACTAATTTGGATCATTATTTGCAAACTCAGAAACAAACTCTAACTGATCTAAGCAGAAAAATCATTAATGAAAGAAATATTGAGACATTCCTGAAATAGTTGAGAAGGCTAAGGTGCTAAGGGAGGAAAAGGGGCAGGACAAAAGGATGCATGGCAGCCAGGAATATAGCTAACCCATGCCCCAGATCCATTCCTTTTAGGATACCACTACCATTTTGTTGAGCACCAGATGCTACAGTTTTTATCTTCACAGTCAATAGGCCTCAATTCTAAATGCTACTACTAACATCCCCTGGAAAATGGATATTGTTTTTGCCCTGGAAAATGGATATTGCTTTTGCCCATGTCTGCTTTTTTATTTGATTACTATAGACTCACAGAACTGGGTAAGATCATATGTTTGGCAGGTCTATGTCTTATTCCTTCCCATCAGCTGCTGGAGGACATAGGAAGTCAGTAACCTGACCATTTTAACTTCTGTGATAGAAGGGAGCTCTGCCTCTACCAAGCACATATAGTCAACAATCCCTCAAAGATGGGAAAGGAGTTACGTCACTGTATAGTCAACAGCAATAATAAAGAAGATAAAGAAAGAATTAAAAAAGAGAAAGAAAGATGGTAATCAAGCATTCTATTGATATTTTCATTGGTTTTTCACAAAAAATTAAAATGTGATGTTAACATTATATTTTTTAAATATAGTCAAAGTTAACCTGTATCTGTATACTCTTTCACAAGATAAGAAACATTTTTTATTTCCTTTCACTCTTTTTCCTATCTTCTCTCTTGCCCACCTAGTTACCACGTTTTTATTTTCTGGAGCTTTACTTGAAATCACTTTAAGAAATTTTATAATTATTGCTAACTGTTATTATGTTGTGTGATCCATACTTATTGACATGTTATATAGTAGACTGGTTAACGGCAAAGGCTATAGAGCTAATGGGTTTCATTAAAATGTGTATTTTGATTCTACCAAAAAACTGTTAGATCTAATAAACAAATTCAGTAAACTTGCAGGATACAAAATCAACATATAAAATCAGTAATATTTCTATACATTAATATTGAATTATTCCTAAATAAAAGAAACCAAGAAGATAATCCTATTTACAATAGCTACAAAAAAACCTAAAATATTTTGGAATAAATTTTAAAAAAGAGGTGAAAAATACCTACACTGAAAGTATAAAACATTGATGAAAGAAATTGAAGAAGATACAAATATATGGAAAGATATTCCATGTTCATGGATTGGAAGAATAAATATTGTTAAAATGTTCATACTACTAAAAGTGATCTACAGACTCAATGCAGTCCCTATCAAAATACCAATGACATTTTTCACAGAAATAGAAAAAACAATCCTAAAATTCTTATTGAACCCCAAAAGTCCACATATAGTGAAAGTAATCTTGAGCAAAATGAACAGAGCTGGAGACATCATACTACCATCACACCACCTAACTTCAAAATATACTACAAAGCTATAGTAACGAAAACAGCATTGTATTAGCATAAAAACAAACATGTTGACCAAAGGAACAGAATAGAGAACCCAGAAATAAATTTATACAATTTACAACCAAGTGATTTTTGACAAATTTGCCAAGAACACACAATGGGGAAAGGACACTTTCTTCAAGAAATGGTTTTCTGAAAACTGGATAGCCACATGCAGAAGAATGAAATTAGATCCTGATTTCTTACTATATACAAAAATCAAATCAAAATGGATTAAAGACTTAAATGTAAGGCCCAAAACAATAAAACCACTAGAATAAAATACAGGAGAAAAAAATCTATGACATTGATTTTGGCAATAATTTTTTGGATATAACCTCAAAAGAACAGGTAACAAAAGCAAAAATAGATAAATGGCATTGCATTAAACTAAAAAGCTTCCACACAGCAAAGGATACAATAAACAGAGTGACAAGACAACCCACAGAATGGGAAAAACTATTTGCATAACATACATCTGATAAGGGGTTAATATCCAACATATATAAGTAGCTCACACAACTCAATAGCAAGAAAACAACCTGCTTAAAAAATGGACAAAAGACTTGAATAGAAATTTCTCAAAAGAAAACATACAAATTGGCCAAGAGGTATATGAAAAAATGCTCAACATCACTAATCACTAGGGAAATAGAAATCAAGATCACAATGTGATATCACCTCACTCCTGTTAGAATGCCTACTATCAAAAGACAAAAGATAACAGATGTTGGAGAAGATGTGGAGAAAAGGTAATCTTTACACACTGTTACTGGGAATGTAAAATAGTACAGCATTACAGAAAAAGTATGGAGGTTCCTCAAAAAATTAAAAATAGAACTATCATATGACCCACTAATCCCACAACTAATCCCAAAGGTAAGGAAATCAGTAAGTCAAAACAATATCTGCATTCCCATGTTTATTGCATCACTATTCACAATACCCAAGATATAGAATCAACCTAAATATTAATCAACAGATAAATACATGAAGAAAATGTGGCATATATACACAATGGAATAGTATTCAGCCATAAAAAGAATGAAATCCTGTCATTTGTGTCAACATGGATAAACTTGGAGAAAATTATGTTTAGTGAAATAAGCCAGACACAGAAGGACAAATGCCACATGGTCTCAATCATATGTGGAATCAAAAAAGTTGATCTCACAGAAATAAAGAGTAGAATGTTGGTTATCAGAGGCTGGAGTGGATAAGGGGGAAGGGGAACAAGGAGATGTTGGTCAAAGGATATATAATTACCATTAAATAGTAGGAATAAGTTCAAGGGATCTATTGTACAGCATGATGATGATAGTTAATGGCAATATATTATATACCTGAAAGTGCAAAAATTGAATGTTAAATGTTTTTACCACAAAAAAAATAATTATGTGAGGTGATGCATTTGTTAATTAGCCGGATTTAACTATTCCGAAATGTATATATACTTCAAAACATTATGTTGTAAACAATAAATACAATTTTATCTGTTATTTAAGAAATGTTTTAAATGTGTATCTTGATTCTCATCAATCACTTTAAGCTTGCAACCAGTCAGAAGATAGATACAAAAAATTAAGGAAAAAAATTAAATAAATCAGTGTTACTATCTGGTTCTAAGAATGGGAATTTAATATATGATTAAGGTTTTACCACAAATCCATGCAGAAAATATGACTGCTTAGTAGACCACTATATGAAGAAAAATAAAGCTGGATTTCTAGTTAACACTGTATACAAATGTATACTGCAACTAGATTAAAGACTGATGTGGAATATAAAACTATAAAATAAATGGAATATAATGTAGAAAAATATCTGCTTGATCTGGAGTTGCAAAGCACTTCTTTAAGAACAACCCAAAGTATAAAAGTAAAAAATTAATTACGTTAATGATGTCAAATTAAAAGTTTTTTGTTCACCTAACAACATAAAAGACAAAGACACAGATTTGGAAAAAATAAAGCCAACAGGGAACAATAACAAGTATATAGAAATAAATCTAACAAAAGATGTTAAGATCTCTTTATTAAAATTATAAAACTGTATTAAATGATATGAAACAAGACTTAAATAAACAGAGAGAATTTGATAACCCAATTATAAAATTTATATGGAATATTAAAGGGAAAAAATTGCCAGAAGAGTATTGAGAAAGAATACATGGAAGAAGGCCTTGTTTTCTAAATATAGATGCTTTTTATAAAGCTATGGTATTAAGAAAATGTGATACTGTTGCAGAGATAAACAGACTAATGGAATAGAATTGAGAGCTCAGAAGTAGACCCACACACGTGTGAAACTTTGATATATAAGAGAAATATCATGTCTGAAAAGTGGGAAAGAAGGGACTTTAAAAAGGAGCTGGGAAAATAACATACACATGGGAAAAATAAAATTGGATTGTTACCTCCCATGATATACAAAAATCAACTCCATACTTTAAATCCTTGATAGAAAAATATAGATGATTTCTTCTAAACTTTAAAGCAGGGAGATATTTCTAAAATAACATAGAATAATTGACCATAGAAAAAGTAATTAATAAATGTAACATTTCCAATAAAAACTTTCACTCACAAAATAAAAGCTT
The DNA here is from genome assembly GCA_008086735.1 of Cheirogaleus medius. Classification (NCBI taxonomy): domain Eukaryota; kingdom Metazoa; phylum Chordata; class Mammalia; order Primates; family Cheirogaleidae; genus Cheirogaleus; species Cheirogaleus medius. Next base: position 8,234,968 of record VBSM01000272.1, on the reverse strand, counting down.
AAATAAAATGAAAAGACATTTCAAACTAGGAGAATTTATTCACAATACACACAATTGTCAAAGAATTAGTATCCAAAAGGCATGAAGGTCCTTATGCCAATAAGAACTCAATCCAAAAAACATGGGCAACACACTTCAATAAAAAGAAAATACATGAGTCCGGTAAAACATAACCATAACACTGATCACCATAACATCACTGGTGATCAGGGAAATACAGAACAAGAATACAATAGGTTCGATTAGCAAAAATTATAAAGTCTAACCATACCAAGTGTCTATTCACAGTGTCTATTATATGCTACTGTTGTGAGCATAAACTGATGCAACTACTCAGAAAGTAGTTTGGGATTACTACAGTAGAACACTTACCTACTCCAGGACCCAGTAATCCTATGCCTTAGGCAAATAACCAAGAGAAATCCGGGACTTGTGGTCATGTTTAACCAGAGATATGGGTTACTGTGTATGTGTTACATATGTTACTAATATATGTTATATATGTAAAATGTCCATAGTAGGGCTGCCCACAATAATAAAACACTGGAAAAACTGAAAAGCTCATAAATAGGGTGTGTCTTATTCATATTATTCACATTCATATACTGGTAAAAGTGCATGAAATACAGTGACAAAAAATTATGTATGAAATCTTAGCAATAGAGTAACTTAATATTAGGTGAAAAAGAAATTCTCAAAGAATTACCTGCTGCATAATATCGTTTTACTAAGATAAAAATAATTTAAAATAACTATATATGCTCAGTAAATATATATAAACAGTAAAAGTATATAAAATATAATATATATAAAAGAGTAAATATATATATTTATAAACTTTAGAAGCAATAATACAATCTAAAAAGGAAAGCGAGGGAATGATGAATAAGATTCAGGATGATGGCTACCTGGTTTAAGGTAATAGGTTGGTGGTGAAGGGTATTGTACAATTAGATGTAGATTATTTAAGTCATAGATTTTGTTTGGGGTTGTGGTTTTCTAGGTTTTCTAGGTGGTTATTATGTTACCAAAATTAATAAATATGTGAAAGAAAGCAAGCATGACATACATAGACCAATTAAGGATCATGAGTAATCCAAGTTTGTGTACTTGTAGTCTAAGAAAAAAATTAAATTAAACCAACAAGAAATAACCATCTCCAGACCATACGAAGAACAGAGATTATCTGTTAATAATTTGTTACCTAACTTAGCTTAAATTTACTTTCTTTTTATAGTGATTAGGCAATTCAGATTTTTTTTTTTTTTAGAAAATCACACCTCAATGGTTTATCCCACTGTACACAAGCAATTTTGTCTGCTAATTTATCCCAAGGTTTTGGATCAGAAAATATGCTCATTGTAACTACACTTAAAAACCAAGCCCTGAATGTCAACATTTATGTCATTATAGGGTTTTCTAGAAGTGAACACTGCATAGGTCTTGACACAACCATCGCCCTACCAGGCATCCCTGAGCTGCCTATAATTCTGCCTTTCTGGCTGGATTTTATTCCAAACTCCTTGACTGACATGCTACGCTCCCTCTACTATACTTGCTTGACTAAGTCCTTTGCATCCTGTCATTTTCAATTTAGTTGTCACCTGGGAAACCTTCCCCAACCTCCCTACCACCCACTCTTGCCTGGGCTAAATTTACCTCTCTGTGCTCCAGTGTTTCTATATATTGCAGAATCTAGAAGATTAAATATTTCCAGTGTTTTTTCCAATTAGACTGTGAGCTCCCAGAGGGCAAAAATCTGTGCTTCATTCATTTTTGTATCACTGTAATCTGACTCCACATCAGATATCTATTTTTTTCTGATTTATAAGTGCATTTCTTTATGTGCAACTCATGAATCAAGCAGAAGAAAGCACCCTGCTTCTTGTACTTTTGTGCTAGTGTATTTTACAACTAAAAAAAAATATTCACAGTTATGTTTATTGGGTGAATGTTAGGTAAGTGTTGCAAATCATTTATGTTTCAGCAGCTGACTGCCAACCCCACTTTAGGCAGAAACACACATGTTATAGCTAGGCTACTATTTTATTTTACAGCAAGTCTACTCATATATCTGGAAAGGAGCTCATTTTTCAATCAGACATAATGAACACTTAAAGAACGGCAGTACCTGAAAGAAAACATTTCTTCATGGAGTTATGTCAACCCCTTGACTATATGTAAATACATAGACACTTTCTGCCTCTAGTTTCAATGGATTGGGTTTTGTTTTACATTTCTGGAAACACGTTTTAGAATTGTTTCAAAATATTAATTAGTAACAAAATACACCCTATTGCCAATTTATCTTATAATTTTAATCAGCTAAGAATAATCAAAACTCCCAGAGAGAGTAACTATACTATAAGAAGTGATTGGTGTTGAGATTTGTCTCTCTTCTGCATTGGCACATGATGGCAGTGTAAGAAACCTGGAAAATCTTGACGATTCTTTAAAAATATCTTGAATCCTATTTTTCTTCATTCTCTCAAGATATCACTTATTCTCTGCTAATAAATATACCTTGGAGAGATAGTGTGGTTAGTGGAAAGGGAATGGGATTTAAATTGAGACAGAAAACAGTTTAAATCCTGGCTTCAGTCTGTCACTTGAATTAGAGCCTCAGTTTCCCTGTCTGTCAAATGAAGATAAGGCTCCATCATTGTGAGGGCTGCAGATAATGCACTCGGACACCGGAGCAGGGTACCTGCTCAAAGATTACCTGCCATTATTACTAGATGTGACAGGAAGAGAAGGCCAATTACCTAAACCTTTGCATTCTTTTCCTTTCTTCTTTGGGTGGGCTTTGGTTTTAGATGTGCATATACGTCCTATTTTGTAATGAGTTATTTGTGACAATTAATGAAGCTTTTTGTAAACCATTACTCTCAGATGTGAAAATAACCTTTGTGTGACATGAGTGCTTTCTGATTTCTTCTGAATAACAGTTGGGGTTTATAACTGCTCTAGTTGTAAGCAGTCTGCTCAGTCTGTATAAAAGTTTACATAACCAGTAGAAACAAAGCGATTTGAGGTAAACCTGTTCCTTCATACCTTGAATGTATAGGTTGCCAAGGGAAAGGAAACATGTTCATTTTGTTTAGAATTGGGTGTATCAAAACACTGTAAACAATGAATAACTTTAAGTTTAATCTACATTTTTTTGTGCTGCTTTAGAGATACACCTTTATTTCTGAGGCTAGAAGCGAAACTTCTGATCTGTGCTCACTGTGCGTATGATACCGACAGTGCTGGGAAACAAGCCTGGTGCTGTTGTGTGTGCCTCTACTCTGGCCTGGGAGATGTTTGTTTCTTTACGCAGATTCGAAATCCTTTCTCCAAGGCTAGAATTTCCAACCAAAAATAATCTTTTAGATTTTCTTTAGCTCCCATCTAGACACTTCAAATATGTAGGTGTTTTTTTTCTTTTTATAAAATAAACTTTCTCCCTGATTCTGAATGAGGATTTAGTTAAATGCCTGTTTAAGAATTGATGAGTAATTTAAAGGATTTAGGAGAACATTCTGTGCTATTATATGCAAATACATGCCATGCGTGGCTCCCTATGTCATTAACCTGGCAGTCATTTCATGCATGACTCCCCATCTTATTAAGCTAGCAGTATGGAATATTTGATTTACTAAACTGGTTTGAACTACTTAGTGTGCTAATATAGGAATATAACTTTCAAATTTCTTTGGAATAACTATCTTCGAAACAGATTCTTGAAGACGATAACATTATTTTGACAGCTGTGCTTGGTTTCTAAAAGTCTATTTTAGGAAGCTTCTTATGACTGGTGGAAATGTACCTGTGTGATTTGAATGAACCATACAATAATTGAAAATGAAAACCACCATAGCAATAACAAGCCCTTAGAATTCTGTAGCAAGTGATTCGACAACACAGGTAAATAAATTTGGTGAAAGCGTTTACTCCTAGACAGGATGTGTAACAGTATGTGGTTGCTGAGAGTCTGCCACTAGGCTCCCAGTTACCATGATGTTCTAAAAACTCTTTTTATAGCCAAGGCCCCCCTGGCTTTCCTGGCTTTCGTTGCCATAGTAGCATTCATTGGCCATGGGATTTATAGGGGGGAAAAAAAGATGGGAGAAGAGGACTGCATAATTGTAAAGTTGGTGCAGTGCCAAATGTAGCAGGAATTATAAATTCAGGATGCTGGATTCTTCCTTTAGTGTCCATTTCAGCTGGCGCCTAATGTCACCCACATAATCACAAACCGCTCTGTCATCATTCAGACCAGCTGCATGAAATGAGACAAAGGGAAATTTAGCTGCGATGGAGGGAATGGTAATTTAAAAGGTTTTTAAATGATGTTTTCTACGTTTTTCAATCAACAATATTTTAAAACCTTTAATTTTTTTTCCCTACAATAAAATTTCCTTGTTGTGCTGGCTTGACTGATGATGTATTAGCACTAAGTTGGTCAAAAAAGTGTCAGAGACTAGAAAGGAGGTCAAACAGATAAATCCAAAAGGAGTTAAAAAGGAAATATTTATAGTAGTCTTCATTTCTGTTAGACTTTTTGCATTTAAATGACATAGGTAAATTTCTCTTCACTCTTTGACTAAGGTACAATTTTCAACCAGAATGTTCACTGTTTATCAAATATGTTCTTCAATAAATACTTCCAGGTTTCTGATATTATGTTTATTGTTTCTTCAGTCATGACACGTATTTCAGAGTTCACAAGGCAGCAGGAAAAAAATGTTCATGGGGGAAGAAAACCAAGTGAATAATCCAGGGAAGTTGGTGAACTGTGACATGTGCTGGGCTCATGTGGGCCATGAATATGTAAGGGGGGCTGGCTAGACCAGGAGGGGGGAGGGGAGAACATGTCAGGTGGGGAACTGGTCCAAGAGAGAGGGAATATACAATGTGTTTGTTTGCAGCAATTCCAGGATTTTGGCTAGGATATACAAATGGATGAAGTAATCTGTTAAAGCTGGAATTGTTTATTCCTAGATGGTTAGAAATATAGAAATCTGCTATAAGAGAGCCATTAATGTTTGGCTAATCCTTAGTTTAAACATTTTCTGTATGATTTCTTCTTCTCAAATTGTAAATAGTGCCTGTGTATATGGGTAGACAATTAGGTACACAGAATAAAGTAGCAATCTCAGACATCAACTTGCCATTATCTGGGAAACTGGTAAACCACAGATGTGGCTTTACAAATTAGAGGGAAAGAAGAAATTTCAATTTTCTGTTTTGGGACAATTTGATTATCTATATGGAAAAAAATTAAGAGAAGATTCATGTGTCACACAATAGAAAAAATAGAATTAAAATTTGAATAAAATAAAAAATCTTTAAGAAAAATATGGATGAGTCATTTCATAAGTTTAAGGGGAGTAAATGTTTTTAAACATGCTATGAATGTACAAATTTTAAGGGAGAAAGAACATGTTAGTTTGAAAATAGGCAACATAAACTCAATGGGAAGAAAAGTTAAAGTCTGGGAGAAGATATTTTCAATGTGACTGCTGACAGAGGATTGTTTTTCAGAATAAATGAAGCACTCTGATAAATTAATAAAAAAATTGTAACTTGGATAAAAATACCTACACAATATAAACAGGTCACTCCTAGAAAAAGAACCCTGAACTACCAACAAACATATCAGGATGCTCAAACTCTAGTAGGGAAATGCAAAGGAAAATGATAAACTACTTGAAAAATATCAGATTGACAAAAATTTTAAATCTGACAATGCCAAGTTATTAGTGTATCTTTGGGAAAACAATGAGGTGGGAGTTTAAAATGTTATCAAAGCTCTCTGGGAAAAAAAAATTGGCAAGATATTGTAAAGTTTAAAATGTGCCTCCTATAGGACTGAGTAATTCTAAATCTAGGTATATACATGTGCACAAAAGAATATTACAGCATTAATTAAATGGGAAACAAATATATTATGGCATATTCTTATGATGGGATACTGCATACCTATTAAATGAATAAAACTGGTAAATGTTTAACTTGAATAAATGAGGGGAAAAATGTGTGGGAAAAGTAAGTTTTAGTATCATACATAAAATATGATACCATTTATGATAAAATAAATGTTTTGTTAATATAAGAGAGGCTATTTATGGATAAATGATAATATATTAAGGCATAAAATCTGGAATAGGAAATATATGCTCCTGGTAAAGGAAAAATGGGCAAAGAATTAAAAGAGGGGCAAAGAGAACACATGAACTCAATCTTTAATGATAATACTTTACCACTTCTGAAGTAGTGCTGCCAAAAGAAAAACAATCAGGTACTGAATCTGATTAAACCTTGAGTCTCAACTCAACAACAAATTTATAGGGAATACAGGGAACAGAGGAACATTTCAAACAACACAATGGGGTTATAATCAGTTAAATTCAGACTATGGGAAACTCTGTAGGCAAACAACCTAGTTTCTTCAACAAAATAATTGCAAGCCAAAATCAAAAGCCAAAAAAAAAAAAAAAGAAAGAAAGAAAAGAAAGATGTAGAGGAATGATGTTTAAAAGAAACTTAAAAGTCCTATCAGCCAGTGTCAATGTGAGGCCTTATTTGAATCCTGATTCAAACAAAACTGTAAAAAGTTACATTTATGAGATAATCGAAAATGTAAATATCTACTGCATATTTCATATTATTTTAAATGTGCAATCGGTAATAAAATATATTTAAGACTGTATCATAAATAGTTAAAGAAAACAGTGGAAAAGGCAAGCAGTCCCTGTTCTTATTTTACTATAAATTAAGAACAGGGAACAATCAGCTCTGAACACATCTCTAGAGTGGTCAGAAAAGATCCCATTTGTTTATTTTTGATGCAGCAGTGATTGCCTTGGGGGTCTTCCTC
>VBSM01000272.1:8196215-8228003 GCA_008086735.1 Cheirogaleus medius | reverse complement strand
ATATGATGAAATAAAAAAAAAAGGAAATAAAACCAATACCCTTTTCACTAAAGCCAAAAAAAAAGAAAAGAAAAGAAAAGAAAAGGATCATTCTTTTAACAAATATGTAGAGAAGCTATCATACATCACAGATGATACTCTTAAATATTGGAGATAAGTCAGTAAACTAAATAGAGGAATATCCCTTGTGGAGCTTACACTCTATGAGGGAAAAAAGACAGTAAACAAACATGTAAATAAATGATATGTCATCTAGTAATAAGTAGTAGATAGAAAAATAAAGCAGGTAAGAGCACAGGCAGGGGAGGGCTTTTAATCTATATTGTGTCAGAGAAAGCCTCACTAATAAGATGCTATTTAAACAGAAAGATCTGAAAGAGTCATAGACATGCCAATAGCTGGGGAGTGGAGGTGGAACATTCCAAGCCAGGGGAGAGGAGTGTGAAGGGCCTGAGATAGGATCACAGGTGTGGATCTTTTAAGAGTGAGGAGGTCAGGTTTGGCTGGAGTACAGGGAGTAAGGTGAGAAAGAGTCAGAGATCCCAGGAAGATAGGTCACAGGGAGCCCGGTGCAGACGTGTTTTAAAACTTTACATTTTACTTTGAACTAGATGCGGAACTAATGAAGGTTTTCAGTGGCAGTGTAAACACTCTGACTTAAATTTGTAAAGGTTATTCTTTTGCTGTTTTGCAATTAGACCTTAAGGCAAGAGTAGAAGCAGGAAAAGCAGTTAGTCAATTGCAACAATCCAATTGTTCATTTCACCTCAATCTCAACAAAATCTCATAACCCAATTTCTGATTTTCATCCCAAGTCTCCAATTCCTGCAGTTTCTCTATTTTATTTGCTCAAACCCCAAAACTCTTTTTTTCACATTTACATAAAATCCTCCAGTTTTGGGGCTCTACCCTCCAAATATATTCAGACTGAAGCACAGTTTTTTCATTGTGATAACATGTATAGCAAAAGTTACTGTTTCAACAATTGTAAGTGTATACAATTGTAAGTGTGGCATTAAGTACAATTACATTATTGCAAACCATCACCACCATCCATCTCCAGAACTTTTTCATCTTCCCCAACTGAAACTCTGTATTCATTAAACACCAATTCTCAATCTCTCTCCTTCAGCAGCCCCTGGTTACCATCATTCTACTTTCTGTATCCATGCATTTGACTACCTAAGTACCTCATATAAATAATATAATATTTGTTTTTTTGTGACTGGCTTATTTACTTAGCATGATGTCTTCAAGGTTGATCCATATTGTAGGATGTGCCATAATTTCTTTCTGTAATATTTTAAGGCTCAATGATATTCCATTGCATGTATATCCACATTTTGTTGATCCATTCACACTTCAATGAACACAAAAGGTGAGCTGCTTCTGCCTTTTGGCTATTGTTAATAGTGCTGCTATGAACATGGGTGTACAAATACCTACTAGAGTCTCTCCTTTTAATTCTTTTGGGTATATATTCAGAAACAGAATTACCAGATCATAATTCTATGTTTAAGTTTTTGAGGACTTGCCATGCCATTTTCTTTAGCAGCTGCACTATTTTACATTTCTACTGGAAATTTTCAAGGGTTCCAATATATCTACATCTACACCAACATTTGTCATTTTTTAATTTTTTTATAATAGGCACCCTAATGGATATAAAGTATAATAATATTCATTGTGGTTTTGATTTGTATTTCTGAAATGACTGTGATGTTGAATACCTTTTCATGTATTTATTGGCCATTTGTATATTTCTTTGGAGAAATATCTTTTCAAGAACTTTGCCCACTTTTTAATCAGGTTGTGGAGTTTTGTTTTGTTTTGTTTTTGTCATTGCTAAGTCATAGGAGTTCTTTATATAGTGAATATTAATCCTTTATTATATATGATTTACAAATATTTTCTTCCATTCTGTGGATTGCGTTTTCACCCTGTTTATTGTGGCATTGACACACCAGTTTTTAAGTTTGATGTAATGTAATTTGTCTATTTTTTTCTTTTGTTTCCTATTTTTTTGGTGTCATATCCAATAAATTATTGCTAAATCCAATGCCATGCAGCTTTTCCCCTAAGTTTTCTTCTGTGAGTTTTAGGGTTTTTAGGTTTTACTTGTAGGTCTTTGATCCATTTTGAGTTAATCTTTGTACATGATTTAAGGTAAAGGAAAGAAAGGCCTGACTTCAATTTTTCACATGTGAATATCCACTTTTCCCAGCACTTTGTTGAAAAAAAGTGTCCTTTCTCCATTAAATGGTTTGGGCACCCTTGTTAAAAATCATTTAACCATACGTGCAAGTGTTTATTTCTGGATTTTCTATTCTATTCCATGGGTTTCTATATTTGTCTTTATACCACAGAATGCAACATGTTCTTGCCAGTTCTACTTGCTACCAGGATTATGGCATAGCCTCCTAACTGCTTTTGCCTTGACCTCTGCATTCTATTCTCAAAGAACTGCCAGACTGATCTCTTACCACTCCTTTCTTAGAAGCCATGAAAAAGCAAAAGAGTGGATGATTGAAGTAGAACCAAGAGAACCAAGAGAGAGTTTTGTCCAGGGAGTCAAGTAAAGAAAATGAGTGCATCAAGAATTAGGGAATGATCAATGATATCAACTGCTACTATAATAAATAGTTAAAATGAGAAGCAAATATTTCTCATTGTGCTTAGCAATGTGGGGTCATTAGTAACTTTGATAAGAAATGTCTCAGTGGGGTAGAAGGAGTACAATCCTGATTTGCATGTCTTCAAGTGACCATGAATGTATAAGAATTGGTGATAATGGGAATAGACAACTTTTATTTTAAAGGGAAATAGAGAAATGAGACTGTTCTAGAATTTTACTGTAGAATAGGCATTTTTAGTTGGTAATTGTTCAGGTAAAGAGGAAGGGAAATATGGCTAGAACTATGTGAGAAGCCACTAATCTTGAGAATAAATATTGGAGATCAAAGGTAGCAGTATCTGGATCTTTTTTTGAGGAGACGAGGTGTTAGGAAATAAGGTAGTATGGGGATATGGATTATTGATTTTCAGTTCTAGGCAGATAATTTCATATGTTTTTAGTGGACAATTTGGAGTTATTACATATTCAGGAGCAAGGAACATACATAAAATCAGAGTTTCAAGATTAGTCTTTCAGAAAAATGTGTTTTGTCAACACTTGATAATTACATTCATCTGAAGGTTTCTGTGTTGACCAATGAATCTGATGTTATTCAGCATTAGTTATTGAGAGGATATAAAGATGAATAAGAATGAATCCTGAATTGATAGAGCTGGAGTGTATAGAGTATATCACCTTCGTGTTTAAATATGTATTTCTTCTGGTCACCTGCAATGTTTTTTTCCCCTTCACTATCTTATTTCATTGCTTTGCTTTGTCTCTATTCATTCTCTTTTCTTCCCTTAAGTTGACGGTATTTGTTCTTAAACTCTTAAATGATTTTACTTACTGTCAAAGTTAAGGCTAAAATGTGAAGTCATTGCTTTATTAAAAACCAAATAGACTATTGTTATATTTTTATTGTTAAGTGTTTTGATGCACAAGACAATTTGCTATCTATCAGAGTGTTCCTGAAAAATATAGTTCATTTACTGTTTTCAATAAATGTGAAGTCTAGTTTGGGACATGAAAATAGATGGGAGAAATCCCATGGTTAAATAATGCCTAAGGAAATGACATAATATCACTATTAAACCCTAGGACAGAGATGGAGCGATCCAACTGGAGAATAAACTTATACATAAACATAGTCTCTGAGTCTCTGTGGCAGCCATTAGCTGCCATTAGCTGTTTGCCAAATACTCTTAGTTCTCCACAGTCTAGCCTCATGGTAAAAGTGCAATTGATGACTTCTTTTTGATTGAGTGAAACTATGTAACCAGTCCTGGTCAATGAGTTGTGAGAGGATATAACATGGGCCCTGTCCATGCCAGAGCATTTAATGCTTGTGTGAGACCCTTGGGGGCTCTCTTTTCCCTCTGACATGAAGATTTCAAGATTCTGGTTACTGAGTTCTGAGGCCCTGAAAAAAAACAAAATTAAGCAAAGCCTCTTTGTTAACCTGGTATGAACGTGTCGCAGAAAGAAGATACATTTTGTTTGTTTAAACCATTGAGTTTTGAGGATTATCTGTTACTGTCTATATTGACTGTTGCTCCTGCTAAGACTTATTTTGAACTAGCTGATGCCTACATTTTCAGAGAAATGAGAGAGGGAAATTTGGCAGGGCAGGGAAAATTGCAAGGGCAGGGAAAATTGTAAAGTTTTTATCCTGCTTAAAGGAACCTGATTGATGGAAGGGAGGCTAAAATCCTTTCTGTGTGTTAGGGCAAGTCTGCATCAGCCTCGAGACCTGGACGAGGTGAGTTCAGAGATGGTTGGGATTTGGGAAGCCAGATAGGAAGGCAAGATCAAGTAGATGACCAATGACTTACTGTGTATTCTCTCAATGTATATTACTGAGTATGTTACGATGTATAATATATATTATCACAATGGCAATGAGCCTGAGAAAAACTTGTTCTGGGAGCTATGTGTGGTTTGGATTTAAGCAGAAATATTTTAGAGGAGCTGGGTACAGTATTCAGGGTAAAGGTAACCTGACCCTCACTATGACAGTGATTGAAAATGGAAAAGAAAACTAAACTCTGTTTCTTTTCCCCACCTCCTCCTCTAACTCCCCTCCCCCATATTTCTGTATCTCAATGACATGGCTATCCTTCAAATTCCTGGAAGTCATAAGGCTTCGTGCCATAGATAGTCCCTCATTCCATTATGTTCCCTTTCCTTCATTCTTCCTGCTCATTTCCTCTTGGCTGTCTCTTGGAATTCCCTAGACGAAGTTGGCCATCACCAATTATGGTGTCATATGGTATGAGTCAACTTTATTCCTTCTCAGTTGCACTCATCACAATTATTAATATAAGTAATTACCTGATTATATCTTTTTTTTTTTCCTTTTGCTAATATACTGACATCTTTAAGTGAAGGGATCGGGTAAGTCCTGTTCATACTTCAAGTTCCAAGCTTATTACATGTGTGAAACCTTAAGAAAAATATATAAAATAAGTAGAATAAGATTTCATCTTTATATTTTCCAATACATATATCATTGTAGCTGAAGGGTGAAAATGATAATTCCATTTAGAGTTTTAAATGGTCATCAAAATTTTTAAAAGTTTTAAAAGTCACATGCTTTGTATTGTGCTCATTTAGAAAGTTGATGATAGTTCTATATGAAACCTCAGCAATCATTAGGTTGACTAATATAAAACTTTAGATTATGTAATATTTTACAAAAAAAGTTAACAATTCTCTAAACAATGCCCACGTATTATACTGTAAATCCTAAGCAGTAGAAAAGTTCATAATTTAAAAAAATATATGTTTTTAAAGGAAAACCAGGTCATTCTATTAAAGTGATGCTTTATTTTTAAGATTCCAAACTTGTAAAAAAATTTTAAATTTCTGCATTTAGTAACATCATACACTTAACTTGGCTGCATTCTGTTTTTTAATAAAGATTAGTGTATTGCTAAATTATATTGCATTATGTTTGATTTCCTCAATCTAAGTATTGAAAATATTTTTAAAAAGTTCTAATCACTTTTGTCAAAACAAATTTCCAATTCTTTACTATTGCATGTGTGAACTCATTGGAAATATTCATTAATCTAGAAGTTCATGATTTTAATTTACAGATGAAATGATAAGCATTTTTGAGTTTTTTATATTCAAACCACAAACATAAGCTCTTTTCCAGGGTCTCTGGTGGCAAATAATTTAGACCTAATATTTTGCTAAGTTAACCACTATGCTGTCTACGTAACTCATTTAAAACATTCTCTCTGACACTATATTATTATTTTTAAAATTTTTGTTTTTAACATAAACCTACTTATTTGGACTAATGGCATGTATATGACATATCTTAGAGAGTTCTCTTATTTCATTTAAGTTTTTATGTTTCTGACTTCTCTTATTTATTTCTTATTTATTTTAAATTGATTATATGAAAATACTGGATACTATTCAGAGGAATTCACTGGTGCAATGTTAAATCCAAATAATCATATTATTTTTTAATTACTTTATTCTCTTCTTTCCAGAAAGGAGTTTGAGGAAACATAAAATCAGCATACTCTCATTAACAAAAGAAATATTTAATATATTAAAACAGTGTTAGTTAGAGAAGAGCAATAAGGGTGACTATAATACAAGAATATTCCCATTACACTCAGGGAATGCATTCATGGAAATAGGAACAGTTATTAAATTAATCTTTTATGGGAAAAGTCCTAATGGAGATGATTTTCCATTGAATCATGAAGTCATGACTTGCTTTGCTTAATCCTAAATGAATGCTGTGCTATATATAGTACTCTTCACAATGTCAAAGAAATTCTACCAATTTTAGTTAAAATGAAAAATATGTCATTGAAAATGTATATGATGTAAATGTGTGGTTTAAAAATAATAACCAATAAATAAATAAGTATCCATGTATGTGTCACCCAGCTGAAGAAAGAGCTGAAGCCTCCTGTGAGCCCCTTTCCATCACATCTCCCTCCCTCCCACTCACAGGCAACCAGCAGTTTGAATTTGGCATAGTCCTATTCATTTGATTTTCTTTAAAATGTAGCCATATATACTATAAATGTATTCCTAAAGTGGATATTGCTTACTTTTTCATTTTTTAACATTTATATTGGATCATACCATATTTCTTTTCTGTGACTTACTTTCCTCACAAATATGTAGTGGTATATATAGCTGGTTAGTACTGCATTCTATTGTATGAATCTATCACCATTATTTATCCATTCAAGTTTCTGATTTTTTTTTGTTATTATAAGCAATGTGATTCAGAACAGTTTGAACATATGTTGAGGTTCATGTGCAATTTCTGTAGGATACATACTTGAGAGTAGAATTATTGGGTCATAGATTATGTGTCAGTGAAACTTTACAAAGTGATGAGAAGTTATTTTCTAAAGTAGTATTATTAATTCATATTTCCTTTATTACTAATGAGACTAACCAACTTTCAATAGGTTTATGTGCTCTGTGTTTTTTGTTCTGTAAATTTCTGTTCTTGACTGGGGTAAGTAACCTCTAAGATGGACTCCAGTGATACTTGCCTCATTGTGTAATCTTCTCCCTGAATAAAGGTTAGACCCAATAATTTGCTTGTAACAAATAAAACATGGCAAAAAATGATTAGATGTCAATTCTGAGATTAGGTTACCAAGAGACCATGGCTTCAGCTTGCTGTTTCATCCTTTCACACACTCACACTGAGGGAAGCCAGAGACCAGGTTGTGAGTTACCATATGCAGAGGCCCACATGTTAAAGAACTGAGGAAGGCCTCTGGCCAAGAGCTGGAAAAATTGAGGCTCTTGGTCCAATGAGCTGGTAAGAACCACTATATGAGTTAGCATGGCAGTGAGTTTTTCCCTACCAGAACCTTCAAATGAAGCTGAAGCATCTCCTGATACTTTGATGGCAGCTTTGTGAGAGACCCTGGGTCAGAGATACCCAGCTAAGTCTTACCTGAATTCCTGACCCACAGAAACTGAGATACATGTTTGCTGATTTATAGTTGCTAAGTTTTGGGGTAATATTGTTATCTAAAAAGTAGGTAATTAATACAGTCAATTTTGAGGCTCTTTCTTAATGACTTCATAGGGGTTCTTTATATATTCTGGGTGTAATCATTGTCAGTTCTATATGTTGCACTAATATTTTCCAAAATTGAATTTGTAACACCTTTTCTATTTTATCTTTTGAAGAAAGATGAAAGACTCTATTTTTTATATAGATTCATATGCATGTTTAGATATATTTATATAATAGATATATTAGATATCTAATATATAAAGATATATATATATCTTTACTTATATATCTTTACCTGTCAAAATTCATTTGCATAGCCATGAACAGGAATCATTTTGCATTACCTTGGGAAGGAAACAAGTGACACCTGTGAACTCAACATAAGTTAAACTCTCTGCAGAGAAATAAGCCATCTAAATATTACCAAACATGCACACACTTATGGAATTAGACAATTTCCAAAAGGTTGGCTACACAATGCCCAGCATCTCATTGAAATGACATCTAGTAGTCTCTTTTGTAACATTTAAAAAGTCATCCTCAATTTTTCCTGGCAGTCACTCTCCCACCTTGTGATCATAAATAATGTCTCTCTCAAGATTATTCTTATTCATGAAAAAGCTTGTCCCATTTATATATGTGATGATTATTTACATAAGTGCAGCAAAAGTAGTAATTAGTTATGTAGGCCTCTTTTAGTTGATTTGCAAATGTATTGGCATGCAGTATTGAGCAACCACTAAAGCCACTGAATTAACATGTTTGGAAGTTTTCATAGGAAATCTCACACTGAACTTTTAAAAGCCTCTATTTTGGATATTGCAAGGCTAGTAAACTAAACCCCAAAAAACTTTCTTCGCTGGACTTCATCTGTAGCATCTCCAAATTGGGAGGAATTTTCCTCTTTTTGAGGTTCCCAAAATTTGCTAGGGCTACTAACCTGACAGGAGCTGACCTTCCTTACTACCTATAAGATTGAGAACCTGTTAGTCGGGAATATCAGTATCCCTGGGAGATTATTTGAGGCCCTATCTCTATGTATAAAGTCAATCATATTCTTTACTAGTGCCTTGTCATAACTAAATGAGAATTAGTCTCAAATATGCCACTGAAGGTAAGGTCTTGGTTTCATAATCACTTCGTGCAATTCTATTCTGATAAAAAGGAGGATAGATTCTACTTGAACCTATGCAAATGACTCTGTTGCCATGAAAATAATAAGGATATTCAGTAACAGTTTCTGAACTCTGGGGTTTCACTGAGGACCAGATGTCACTTTAAAATGTTTTATTTCAGTTTAAAAAAGCAATCTATTAACTTAAGAGTCAGAAATACTTTAAGAAGAGAAAGATTTCCTCATATAGCCATAAAAAAATTAAAACACTAAAATAACATCAACAATATTTCAAACAACCATCATAAAAAATTTCTAGTTAGTTTAGTGAGTGCTACTTAATTAATTTTTGTTTGCTGAATTTGCTTCGGCAGTCTGATTTCATGAAGCCTTTTACCTCTGGATTGAAAAGTGTCCTGGAAATTCTCACTCAGTAGGGTGGTATGGTCTGAAAGATATCTAAGCAATGTCAGCTCTGGAGCTTATACTGGAGTCTATTCTTTGACGTATGAATTGCTTGGAGTACAGTAGCACTCCTATGTCTGTGGGGATCATTCCAAGGCACCCAGGGGATACCTGAAACCACAGAAAGTATTGAACCCTAAAAGTGTTATGTTTTTTTCTTATTACATAGAGAACTTTCACCTTTTCACTTAAAAGAAGCACTTTACGGTTTCTCTTTTGTGTATCCGAACTGACAGCATCACTACTCTTGGGCTTTGGGGCCATTATTAACTGAAATAAGGGTTACTTGAACATAACTGCTACCATACCATGACAGCCAATCTGATAATCCAGACAGCGACTATGTGACTAAGGGGCAGGTAGCATAGACAGTGTGGATCTGCTGGACAATGGAATAATTCATGTACCAGGTAGGATGGAGCTGGACAGTTTGAGATTTCACCTTCACCACACTACTCAGAATTGTGTGCAATTTTAAACTTATGAGTTGTTTATTTATAGAATTTTCCATTTAATATTTTTGGGCAGTGATTGACCATGGGCGACTGAACCCGTGGAAAGTGAACTACAGATGAGGGGACTGCTATTTTCGAAGACAAAAACTCAGGTCTGTAACTTATAGCAGAGCCTTCAGAAACAAATTAGAACAGGGGTTCCCAACCTTCTTGGCACCACGGACTGGTTTCATGGAAGATAATTTTTCCACGGGCGGTAGGGGGGAGGTGGAGCTCAGGCAGTGATGTGAGCGATGGGGAGGATGGGGAGCAGCTTGAAAACAAAGATGAAGCTTGGAAGCTTCACCTGATGCTCACGTCCTGCTGTGCGGCCCAGTTCCTAACAGGCCATGGACTGGTACTGGTCTGCGGCCGAGGCCTGGGGACTGTAGCATTAGTGTATATCCAAACTTATCTGTAGATAATAAATATTTAATGACTGTGGTTCATTTAAAACTGCAACTAGTAATATTGGAATAGAGGACAGTGATATTCTCTAATTGGATAAAACAAATGGCTATTTTATAAGGATTTTAACCAGTCTTTCTTCTGAGGGTAAAAACATAAGGCTCAGGAAGGGCACTGAGAAAGCTTCAGGGCTTTCTTATAAAGGTTGCAAATATAACCTAAGGAAGGCTAAGTGTGTCTTCTGGTTTGACAACTCTTCCCATACGGTTCTTACGTTGTGGATCTAATTAATAAATGAGATGTAAATTTAGGTCCAACAATGGGAAAGCAAATTAAAGTTATTGTAGGGCATATGGGCATTTTATTAAGATAGATTGGATCATGAGGGCCTAAAAAACAATACTTAGCTATCTATTTAATCAAAGTGACATATAACATTTAAAAATAAATATGCGAGAGAATACTATTGTAAGAAATCTTAACTTTTTCACCAACAAGAAAACTGTTTCTTTTTTGTTAATAGTCAAGGACATGGTAAAGATAACATAAAGTACAAACAATGATTCTTATAAGAAACAGAATCTTTGCCCTTTCTGTAAATTACATAGAAACGAAAAGATAACCTTTTATATTTTAGCTAAGGGGTTGGCAAACATTTTTTATAAAGAGTAAGATAGCGAATATTTTAGACTTTACAGGCCATGCAGTGTCTATTGCACCACTCAGCTTTTGTACCATGAAGGCATCCATAGATAAGACGTAAATGAATGGGTGTGCTTGTGTTCCAATAAAATGTTATTTACAAAATCAAGTGACTGATCAGACTGTTCAAGGTAAAAGCATTACTCAGAAAGCCAAGTGATATAGTTTGGATACTTGTCCCCTCCAAATTTCATGTTGAAATTGGATCCCTGTTGTTAGAGGTGGGGCCTGGTAGGAAGTGTTTTGGTCATGGGGCCAGATCCTCCATGAATGCCTGGTTGCTCTCCTGTCCTGTGAATGAGTTCTCACTTTCTTAGTTCACTTGAGAGCTGGTTGTTTAAAAGAGTGTGAAGATCCCTTCATCTCTCTCTTGCTCTGTCTCTTGTCATGTGACACGCCTGTTCCCCTTCACTTTCTGCCTTGATTGGAAGCTCCCTGAAGCCCTCACCAGAAGCAGATGCTGGAGCCATGCTTCTTGTACAGCCTAAAGAACCATGAGCCAAAAAACCTCTTCATAAATTACCCAATCTCAGGTATTCTTTTATAGCAACACAAAACAGACTAACACATCAAGAAAGAAAAGCTGTTCAACAAAGAGTGAATTTGCTAAAATTACAACACATTTTATAGCTTCTTTTCAGACTCCAGTATTATTACTCAAAGCAAATAAATTTATGCCTCAAAGATATAAAAACTGTGTTCCATATAAAAACAAGAAACAAAAGTGTATAAAATAAATTAGTCTTATGATCAGTGTTTCAGTATTTCATCTCGCTTAGAAAATAGTTACATATCTAAGAATCATCTATTAATTTGCTCAATTTAACATTAATACAAGATCTTAAAGATTATATTTAAAGTGACACACTATAAATTACTGCTAGTATAAAAAGTTTATAAGCATAATGATTTCATTTAGTTAAAAACAAACTTAGATTTTTCATAATGTTAATATGATGGAGAAGTATTGTTGCTGTCAGTTTTATAACCTGTAAACCTGTATGCTTAGGATTTTCAGAGTAACATTTTGTATGTGATGAAAACCCAAGTAAAACAAAATGTTTGCCTGCATAATATTAATACTTAACACTGATAAATCAGGGAAAGGTAACAGCTGTCTATTTTTAAATAAAAAATTTTATACTAGTCTCATTTTCCAAAATGTTTTTGTGGTAGCACTTACTGTAAGAAAGATTTTTTTAAAGTCTAGCTCATTTAAAATATTAGAAATTTAATTCTCTTATTTTCTGGAAATTTAAAAAATATTTTATTTGTATGAATGCTTATTTATGTCCATAAATCAATCCCAACAGAGTTCTTTTAATTTAAGAGATAAAATAATGTAGCTGACTAAAAGCTTCCAGAGTTAGGAAACAATAAGAGGGAAAGCATTGCTTAAGTACAAAAAAAGAGACATATAGACAAATAGAAGCAGAGAGAACATATAGCTTTAGTTGTACAATTTCAGCCATAGGCAGGTCAAAAATAAACACAAACATAAAAACACATTGTTCCATACATCAATATATCTGTTCTTCCCAATGGGTACAGAATTTTTAAATTAATTACTATTATTTATTTTTAGACACAGGATCCTGCTATGTTGCCCAGGCTGGTCTCAATTCCTGGCCTCAAGTGGTCCTCCCACCTCAGCCTTCCATAGGGTTGGGATTATAGGCGTGGGCCACCACATCTGGCTGGAAGTTTTAAATTAATATGAGCTCAGATAGAAAATAAAGAAGACTAAAAGCCAAATTCTCTGGTCTCCCATCCAACAGAGAATAGATGTCTATCTAATCTACCAAATATAATCATCAAATGTTAAATCACAGGTTGACAAACTGTGTGGTCTCTGGGTTTACTGTCTATTTTTGCATAGTCCACAAAGAAGAGATTTTACATTTTTAAATGGTTGAAAAAAATCAAAACAATAATATTTTAGGACATATGAGAAGAATAAGAAATTAACATTTTTGTTCTATACCTACGGTTTGTTGGACTCAGCCAATAGGTAGATACACAGGCTTTATCAGATTCACTAGTTTTCATTTTTTCTTCACTTTTTGATGTCAGTGGTCATCTGTAGATATTTTTTAACACATTAACAATTTTTTTTACACATTCACCATTAAAAAATTGGGTATATTTGCTTTCCCCTTGAATCTTAATTTAGTGATTTTCTTGTAATCAATGGAATATAATGGAAGTAGTGCTGTGAGACATTCGAAGATAGATCAGAAAAAATCATGCAGCTTCCTCCTGACTCTTTTTGGATGCTCACTATAGGGCAATAATTCCCTACCAAGAGTGATATAACCTTCCCTTGGGGACATTTGGAAATGTCTGGAGATATGATAATTTGGGTTGCCGCAACTGGGAGAGTGGTGCTACTGCCATCTAGTGGGTAGAAGCAGCGATACTGCTAAACATCCCACAATTTGTCAATAATGCCAAGATTGCGAAACCCTACTCTAAGGGAATCCAGATGCTATATAACAAGTCTGATTGCTCTGAAACTGCTATGTTGGAGAATCCACTACTACATACTCCAGTCAATTCCCGTTAAGAGCTTTCAGTTTTGAGACAGCTTCAACTTTTAGCTGTATGAGTGAGCTATTTTGAATATTCAGTCCAGTTGAATCTTCAGATTACTGTAGCTTCATCTGACATTTGCTTAAAATGCCCGAGAGACACCAAGTGAGAAATTCTCAGCCAAGTTTTTCCCAAATTCCTGACTCACAAAATCACAAGCAAAATAAAAGGTTGTTTAAATCCAGTAAGGACTAGGGTAACTTGTTAAATAGCATTAGTAGCAGGAACTAATCAATGTTCAAACCTATTTATAGATTAGGAGTTGCATAATAGATGTAATATAAGTCTACCATTCTTTCTTCATTCATTAATTGGAATATTTTTATAAAGAGAAATTTCCCATGATTGACTACTTGATTACCAGAAAGTACTGTTTGTATAAGAAACTCAGTATAAATGCTTGACTTTAAAATTTAGTAAAACTGCAAAAAAAATAAATACAATGAAAGAAGAGGAGAAAATCTTCTTGCTTCTTGAAAGCAAGAAGTAGGGGTTGATTGATTATGTTGAATAGTTACATTGACAGCTGACTATTAAACATTGCAATGGAAGGCAGATATCAATGGATGATGGTTTTAATTTGCTGAAAGGAAAGAACTGCGATATTAGAATTCTATACCCAGTGAAAATATTCACGAATGTGAAATAATAATCATATTGAAATTAATGATTACAATAAAAAGTGAATGTTTGTAGCAGCTACCACACTATGAGATCACTACATTATTATTCTTTTTTCTAGTCAAATAAAAAGACAGTTGTTCTCAGCTTTACTGACATCTAGGTGGGACCAGGTGACTAAGTTATGGCCAATAAGAAGTGGACACAAATGATGCACTAATTCTAGAATTAGGCATAAAATGTCCTGTGACCTTCCCATGTTCCTTTTTTCTTCTCTGTGACTGGAAATAAAAAACTAAATCCCTGAGTCAAACTTCTAGGAAACTTTAGGACTGCTGCCAAACTCAGTCTCTAACAGGAGCAAAATGTACATTTTTTGAAGTGTTAAGCTTCTGAAATTTAGGGTGTTGTTTGTTAAAAATAGAGGTATTAATTTCCCATGTTAATGTAGGCATGACAATTGGTGAGGAGGAGACTAACATCAAAGGCTGGAAAACATGGAATGTCATGTTGTTTGATGAAAATCCATTTGGCAAACTCTTACCAGTAGTAACTTGAGAAGCAAAGTTCATATCTACTGAGAATTTAGTTCAATAAAGTAATTCAGGGCCTAGATCACAGAAAGATATGATGTTTTCATTTGTATGTTCCAGATGGCTTCATGGTCACCATGATTACATTAAGAATGAAAGTCATTGGGTTAAGGATACAAAACAAAGCTCAGAAGAATATTGGGTGGTTATTAGTGTATGAAACTGACCAGAAGCAAACAGAACTAAATTTTTGAAAGAAGTGTATTGCTGAAAAAAATATCAGCCCTTACTTAAAAGTCTTTTGACTTTTTTGGACATAAAACTACATTTGCTACCCAAGCGTAAGGAGAAAGTAGACTGTAAAATATGTATAGCTGCAAATAGGGCATATTTTCCAGCACTCATTTCAAACATGTTCAAGAAAGATAGCTGAAAAATCTTGCAGAAAGCAAAACAAGGCCTATAATGAATAGTGGAAAAGGCCCCAGAGAGTATGATTAGAACAGAGATTAGAGTCTGTTCCAATCATGAAAATTCCCATTCCTAGGATGGTGGACTTTCATAATGCCTGATCCTGGGGGGGTTCCTACATTGTCATGGGCCACTGACTGCATTGTTTCTTCCATTGTTTCTTTTTCTAAATGACAATCCTCATTGCAATCATTCTGTCCCTGTTACACCATAGTATGCTGAGTATATGAAAGCAGGGGAAGATAACTATTCTTGCAGGTATTACCTTGGTTCCAAAAACAAGGCAATCTACAAAAAAACTTGATAAAAAAGGCTGTGCATAACCCAGTGCACAAAAACCTTCCTGATCAATGTCTGCCTTGGATGTAGGAGTTGAGAGTGGCATGCCCTTTGTAGTCCTCAGCTAGACATATTTCTTCATTTTACATATAAGGAAACTGATTTAATATGTAACTTTTTAATGATATATTAAACGACTTTTTTTCCCACCACACATTGAGAGTATTATAGTTAGAATGCAGTTGAATAATGGAAAAATTTGATAGATATATTGATGCAGTTTGATACCAATATAAATTAAATAAGTTAGTTTAAAAACTAGATAATAATAAATTGAGTTTAATTATTGCTAAGAAAGTTGAAGTTTTCTGTTTTCACTTTTCAGCTTTTTGTGCTACTACTAGATTATTGTCAATGAGTCATTATAAGCCAAGCAAAGTCGACTGCAGGTGTTGATAATGATCACTTATGTATTTTCACACTGTTCCAAAGCTGTACTTTGTTACTTATTCCAGATTTAGCTATTTTTATTTTAATTGGTACTTTTAGAGATTTGGTACCTAACCAGCTGGCACAGTCCATCAGGTAAGGCAGAGAAAGAGCACTTCTGTTATGGTAAAAATGAAAGAAAATTGACTAACATCTATCAATGATAATTTGAAATTGGCCGCTGCTCCTCTGTTGACTCACATATTTATAAGATAATGGCTGAGGGTATTGTGCTCTGGAAGGACATGTACTTTTATCACATAAGGAGATATTGAAAAACACCCACAAAATAGCATTAGGAGCAAATAAGAAGTCCTAATGTAGTTTAATTCTTATAGATTGTGGTGTCCTATCCACTACTAATGAAGTTAAAAGTTATTGGTCAAATCAATAAACTGGTGGTCTAGAAACAAATAACAACATAAAAATAATGTTTCTAATTTGATGATCATTGAAAAAGTTTGCACATTTACTTTGTATCTTGGGCCATTTCCCATGTACAAGCTCTTAAGACAGGTTATATAACTAACATTAGCATAATGTTTTACATAAGAACTTGATACATGGATCTTGCAAATAATAGGTACTCCATACATACTTATTGATGATGCAGAACAAAGCTTTATTCATAAATAGATAATTTGTTATCTTTTAGTACACCCACATATGCCATGCTCCATAATGAAATTTTAGGTTACTTAGCCATGACTTTCAATAGTCCTGCTTCATAGTTGTTTCATTTTTTTGTTGGCTATATTAGGGAAGCTGTATTCTCTGATTTGTTAGTTTGCTACAAAATGTTGACATGTTACTGTAGGTGAATTTTAATACCAGGTTCCTTCTTCAGTCAGTATAAAACAACTGATTTTTTTTAAACTGGAAATTTCCATAAATGACAAGGAGGTAGGAACTTACTAATCCAAAGGAACACCATACAGTCTTTGCTTATTATTAAATCTTATTTAGAAATAATATTGATAGATTGTTTTTGTTAAGGTGCTTTGTTGCTATTAGGATAACAAGCTTGAGCCCTTTCTGTTAACTGCCTTTGACTAGGTGAATGAGTCAGGATTATAGCTTAAATTCAAACAAAAGGAGAATGCTAGGTAGAATTATGTGTAACATGCCAGAATTGAACAAATGGACCTGAGAATTTGAGATGTTGTAAACAGAAAATTACAAATATATGTATATATGTGTATGTATATGTGTGTATATATGTGTTTAAATATACAAAGACACAATATTAGCTGAAAAATATATATAATTATATATAACATTAAATATTGAATTCAATACATAATTTATAGCAGCATATACCTAGTGTTGTGGATTGAATTACTGTATGTCTCCCAAAAAGTTATGTTGAAGTTCTGACCCCAAATACTTGTGAATGTGAACTTATTTAGAAATAGGGTTTTTACAGATGTAACAAAGTTAAAATGAGCTCATTAGGTGGACCCATAATCCAATATAATTAGGATTATTATAAAAAGATAAAAGAGACACAGAGAGAACACTATGTGACAACAGGCAGAGATTGAAGTGCTGCAGCTGCAAGCTGAGGAATGCCAAAGAACACTAAGGACTGCCAGCAAACTACCAGAAGCTAGAATGAGGCAAACAAAGATTTTCTGCTAAAGCTTTCAGAGGGGGCATGGCCATGCAGACACCTTGATTTTGGACTTCTAGCCTCCATAACTGAGATAATACATTCTGTTGTTGTAAGCCATCTAGTTTGTAGTACTTTATTACAGCATCCCTAGGAAAGTAATATACCTAGCTAACAAATATCAGAGAAAGAACTAAGCTTTAAAGGTGCTTAGTTAAAAGTGTTAAATAAGTTCATACTATGATAATGCCTTTTGTTCCAAACATTTATCAATATGAGTAAAATATAAAATAAGAAAATTAGAAGGACGTGGCCTTTCTCAAATAGAAAGGCAACATCTTTTTAGGCCAGAAACCGAAAAGCAATGCAAAATTGTGAGCAGAACAGATGATATGGCCTTCCTGGGGAACTTTAGGTTCCCAATAGGCAGAAGTTTCCAGAGTCTAAAGTACACCCTCAAGAAAGGGTACCAAAGTGAGCTTTGGTAGTTGAAGTCTGGAGGTGGTTATAACTCCTGGAGAAATACAGAGTAGATACAGTCACAGCCTCATGACCAGAAGATGAATAAAGCCACAACCAAAGAAACTAAGCTGAGAAGATGTTTTACCAGGCTTTCAAAGGGCCAAACATACTTATTCTACCTGCCATTTTGGAAAAAAGCAAAAGCCTAAAAGCTACTTAAACTCATCTCATTGGAGCAAATGGATCCAAAAATCTTCAATAAAGTACTATTAAACCAATTTTTAGCAGCAAAAAAATAAATACATTTTCACTAATTAGGATATTTTCCAAGAAGACAAAGATAGTTCAACTTCAGAAAATTCATTACTTTAAAATGCCATAATAACTAGTCAGAGAAGAAAATAAACTATATGAAGATAGATGCTGAAAACTCCTTTAACAAATTCCCAAACTCACTTTTGATTTAAAGAAAACCACTCAGATGCAAACTATAAATAGAAAAGAATTTTCCTAACCTACTTGAAGTCATCAATCAAAAACCTACAAGAAAATAGCATTTTCATTAAGTTAGGAATAAGAAAAGGAGGCCTACTCTCCTGCCTTCTAAACAACAGTAAAATGTAGGTAGTGGTCAATGCAATATTAAAAAATGATTATAGGAAGAAAGAAAGAGAAAGAAACTAGAGAAATAATACTTACAAAGGGAGATAAAAAACTGTTCTTATTTGTCAATTATAGGATTACCTACATTGAAAGTTCAAGGGACTCTGTAGAAATATTTTTAGAACTAACCAACATCCATATGTCAATATCAGTCCTAATAATAAATATACTAATAATTTACAAAAATAATAAAAATTTGTTATTTAAAGTAGAAAAAGTTATACAGAATGTAAATTTGATGGAGAAAAATTATTAGAGATCATAAAAGAATAAATAGAAAGTTACAGTCATATGTTAGTTGGGAAAACTCTGATGATGTACTCCAGATTAATCTTAGATCTAATATAATTCTAATAATGTTTTAGGATCTTTCATGGAACTTGAAAATTACAAATGCAAAAGCACATGGCCAAAAATAAATATGACAAATTGAAGGTAAACTGGGATAGTAGACTTGACTTAACAAATATCAGAAATTTTAATATTGAATAATAATGATATGGTACAGTAAGAATAAATACATTAATGGAATATAAAGAGCCTAGAAAGTGACCCACTCATATATGATGATGGATGAGAAGTATGACATTACGAATGAATGGGAGAAAGGCCAGGCTATTAGATAAATGGTGCTGGGACAATTGTTTATCTATATGAGAAAAGTTAAATTAGATCCTTTAAAACTTTTTTAGGAAAATATATAGAATAATATCAGATAAGAAAGGACTTGTTTACTCAAGATACAAAAAAGTGAAAATGATAAAAAAAATTCTGATATATTTGCTACATCAGAAGTGAACTTTTTGTGCAAAAGAAACTATAAACAAAGTGAAAAACTAGTCACAGACTAAAAGAAAATATTTGTGGCCCACGTGAGTGACAAACAGAATTATCAACTGCCCAATTAATTTATGCAAAGGATATGAATAGGTAATTTACAGGAAAAAAATAAAAGTGGTTAATAAATGAATGAAAAGATGCTCAAATGCATTAGTAATCAGAGGAAGAAAATTAAAACCATAAAAGAATTTTTATACCTGTCGGTGGCAAAAATGAAAAACAATCTGACGATAACTAGTGTTAGGGAAACAGAAACTCTCAGATACTCCTAGAAGGAGTGTTAAATAGTCCAGATTCTCTGGAGATTAGTATGGTATACAGTAAAGTTGATGTATCTCATGACACAGAAATTTTTCCTTTGGATGTACATTTTGGAGAACTCTCATATAAAGTAATAAGAAGACATGTACAATAATAATAATTGCAGCATAATTCATAATAGTAGAAAATAGAGTTGGTAAAATGTACAATTAGAAAACATATGAATAAATATTGTTCATTCATCTAACAGAACAACACATAGATTTCAAAATAAACAAAGGATGTGTGTGTCTGTATGTGTGTGTGTGTGTATAAACATAGATAAATCTTTTTAAAAATCCAGTAAAAAAATGAATTATTGAATGTGAAGAATTATATTTACCACATATACACATTTAAAAATCCTTCCATGTAGTCTATAATCAAAATAAATAATATAATGATATTATAAAATAAAAATATAAAACAAAATAAGATTTTTTAAAAGTATCATTAATTTGTTTTTAGATAAATATTTTCATAGCATTTGAAATATATTTGAAGTAGCTTTTTAGAGTTACTGCTAGGGAAATAAAATATTATTAGTTAAAAGAGACAAATTAAAAAAGAAAAAAAATTAATGCCACATATAAATCTACAAATAATCCAAGCTAGTTCTTCCAAATTCTCTCTTATGAGACTTTGTTAGGATTCGAAATAAGATGCAACATAGCACATTTTCATTTCTTTTTACTTTCTTTATCCACCATTCAGCAGGGAGGCTAATTGACAGTGAAATGATCAAAACCCAGGCACTAGAGAGAATAAAACAGACTCCAAAGAATCCCCAATAATTTGCAAACTAGATAATCAACTCTTGACTAATCAGGATTTGACTTTAATAAATACCAATTCATACAGTGAAATTAAATTAAATATTTAAAACTGTTCTACATTTGTTCTTTTGAATCAATTTGGCCTCATTGAGTAGCATATATTCCCACCACTGTCATTATCAGGGCATGGTACAGGAACATAGCTATTATTTTCCTACCTTTCAGCTTTTCAATATAACAAATATATATAGACATCTATTTCTATGATTTTAATTTGGGGACTCATTGTAGGACAATATAGCTGCTATTTTCCAAATAATATGGGGGTTATGTGTTTGTTTGGACTCCTCTTTCAAATCCTAGAAATTTACTTTTGTTTTAACATTCTTATTTGCTGTCTTGAACTAAAAAGTAGAGCAAAATAAGTCATATCAACTCTTTTTCTTTATTACCTTTCCCAATTATTTCATTAAGAAACTTCGGAATGAGCCATTTTAACCATTAAACATTATAAGTGGGGTATTTTGTAGAAAGTAACAGTGAACTCCACTAAAACAATGACCTATTATTACTGCCAAACTTCAAAGCTGTCTTCCTGCATAAAAGTGTGCATTTTTCAGGAAGAATGAGTTCATATTAAGGTTGTTGTGGAGCATTTACAAGGGAGCAGCTGATGTATGATTGCAGATTTATGCCTGATAATTATAGAGAACTTTACAATTTTAAAAATGCTTTCATATTTGCTATGTCATTGAGTTCTTAAAATAATTCTGTAAGGTTACAAATGCAGCATTTCTCATTTTACAGATGAGAAAATCGAGGTCTCAAAAAGCTATCTGACTTGACAAGATCATCTAGCTAGTAGGTTACAGATAGGGCCCCTTCAAATTTAGGCCTTCTGAGTCTAACTGCAGGGCTCCTTTTATATACTTGGATGCCCAATTTTATTTTAGAAAGTCTAAATAGACATCTTGACACTGTAAAATCATTTAAAAAATATATCTTTGGTAGATGTTATCATTACATTCAGGAAAGAAAAATTGGAATAAGTATTATCATATTCCAGAGTTTAGGAGGAAGTTAGTATTAATAAAATACTTCATGTGGGAAGATCTAATAGAAATTCATAGAAACTTAGAAGAAATTATACGTAGTAGAAAAAATATTTGTGTAAAGATCTAATAGAAATTAGTATAAATAAAGTAGAAATTCAATAAATATGTGACAGGGGCTACAGAGTCCATTGCCATCCTAGTTTAGTGGGTTATTTCAAAATAGCTCCTTTAGACTCATCCAGGTAGAGGGAAACACTTTCCCTATGTGACATCACCTCCTCACTCTGAGGCTTCACCCTTCTTTTGGAGGATTATACAAGAGTCCTAGGCTGCTGGGTGTGATTTTACCAACATTGGGGCAGGGGGTGTAGACTAGGGACCTGCATGGAGTCTGATGGAACAGATAAGCATCTGGCCAAATTGAGTGATTATCAGAGACGGGCTGACCTCTGGGTCCAGACTGCTCGGGTTTCTGGCTTTCTCTGAGGAGGTGGTGTGAGTGGTGCTTGCTCTGGCACTTACATACTCATATGCTGCCTGCATGATACCAAACTCCACTCTCCTGTGCATGGCATCTTTTGATCTAGTCTTTAGAAGTGGGAAAAACTATGCGAAAGTCAATCTATTTAGATCCTAGGATCAGCAAATTTTCAGCATAGTAACAACTAATATTAATAACAGTGAACATTTAAACTTACTGTGTGGCAGGTGCTATTCTAAGCAATTTATGTATATAAATTCTCTTAAGTCATAAAACAACCCTATTTTGTATGTGAGGAAATTGAAGCTTGCAAAAGTTAAATCCCTTGCCCAAAATTATTTGATTATCAACTTACAAAGCCAACATTTGAATTCAAAGAGTCTGGCTCAAGATTCTGCATTTTAAAACACTTGTCCACACTCCTTTCTGTAATATAGCTTAATAGGAGTACATGGCGAATCCTTCAAATCTAACTGCTATGGATAATAGTGAAGAGTGCATAAAGGGAGGTTAAAAGACTCTATTAGGGTAAAAATGAAGGAGCCTGTGAATGCAGAATAGGAAAAAGTACACCAGTAAATATCTCAACATAGTATCTCCCGCAAATGGTTATTAACATTACCTAATACAAGGGACATCTTGTTTTAGATGTGATATCTCCATTAGTTTATCAAGCAGGTGAATATTATTTTCATATTGTCATTTTTAAGAGCCTCATATTCAAACTATGTCTGTTATTTCAACAACAAATTCTCTAATTCAATAGTGTCAAAATCAACCAACATATCTGAGAAAAATAGTCACATCTTGATTTATTTAATTTGGATACAATATTAGCTCATGTGCGTGCCCAAATTCAGATGACAGCTTTTTTTTCTTTTTTGTTATATTCCTTGTAGCCATGTAAGAATACTGATTTTTTTTATATTGGGAAGGATAAATATTTAATTAACTCTGGCTCTCTCTATTAAATATTTTCCTATTTTTCAAATGTCAACTTGCAATGTGTTTGTAGCTAAAATGTTCTTTTGCAGCTAAATTTTGAATTCTCAGTTGAATTTTATATTGTACTCATGTGATAGGCTATGAAATTAAAAGCATCCTAGAGATAGTACATAAATCAATTTGTTAGTAGTCTATCGCTTTTGGGATAATTGCATTACTGTTTTAATGTCAAGAGTTGCCCTCATGAACAAGAGCTATCTCAGTCATCTATATATTTCAAGCATTAGTGAATGAATGACAGATAGCAGAGTGTATATTAGAAATGGATGATTTGGTTGCACCAAATTAGTATTCTACATTTACTGCTCTGCCATATGAAATAATATTTCATAATTCAAAGCCACTCTTCAGAACACTTTTTCTTGCCACTTTTGCTTATCACTTTTATTCCTTCTAATGTTTATTGTGGGCTGGGCGCGGTGGCTCACGCCTGTAATCCTAGCACTCTGGGAGGCCGAGGTGGGCGGATCGTTTGAGCTCAGGAGTTCGAAACCAGCCTGAGCAAGAGCGAGACCCCATCTCTACTAAAAAATAGAAAGAAATTAATTGGCCAACTAAAATATAGAAAAAATTAGCCGGGCATAGTGGCGCATGCCTGTAGTCCCAGCTACTCGGGAGGCTGAGGCAGGAGGATCACCTGAGCCCAGGAGTTTGAGGTTGCTGTGAGCGAGGCTGACGCCACAGCACTCTAGCCGGGGCAACAGAGTGAGACTCTGTCTCAAAAAAAAAAAAAAATGTTTATTGTGTATTGATTTTCCAATGAGGAAATTATAGCATGCTCCTTGAGATCATTTTTATAATTTATTTGCCTTTTCAAGACTTCCACCTTGTTGATATCTTAAGACTATTTTTTCTTTTTTCTCACTTCTTTGGACAAGAGATTCTAGAACCTGAACTTCAGATAGGAAGAATAAATAAGTTTTCCAATATACTCCTGAGTAAATACAATTTGAAATTTTAATGCAGCTTTTTTGATCATGTGTGGCTCTCTAATTACATAATTAGTTCTGAATTATTTCCTAATTATTTCATGCTTTTTTTACTGGTTTACCAAGCCATTTTGTAGCTTATTAATGTAGATCATAACTTAGGTTTCAAAAACTTCCCTTGAATTTGATTTACTTATTGCATATTACTTTCTGTTTTTCAATCTTATAATCACAGAGCTTAAAAGTTCTCCAACCTTTATGTTCTTATGAGCATAAAAATGAACCATACATATCAGTTAGCAGTCTTAGTTGCAAGCACCAGAATGTATGCTGGCAAATTTGAACAGAAAAATAATTTATTAAAGTTTATTAGGTAGCTCAGAGGCTCTTCAGAAGAGCTGCAAAGACAAAGATTTGAGACTAATTTCCAGAAGCAATGTTCATAACCAGACTATCATGGTCTGATGAAGAAATCTCTGTGGTGCCAGAGACACCACAGAGAAGCAAAAACCACTGGCTCCACTTCTATTTAACATAGTACTGGAAGACCTAGCCAGAGCAATCAGGCAAGAGAAAGAAACAAAGGGTATCCAAATAGGGAAAGAAGAAGTCAAACTATCCCTGTTTGCTGATGATACAATCTTGTATCTAGAAAACCCTACAGACTCCACAAAAAGACTCCTAGAATTGATATATAAATTCAGCAAAGTCTCAGGTTACAAAATTAACATACATGAATCCATAGCATTTGTATATATACTAATAACAGTTAAGCTGAGAGTCAGATCAAGGACTCAATATCATTTACAATAGCTATAAGAAAATAAAATATGTAGTAATATACTTAACAAAGGAGGTGAAAGACCTCTATAAAGGAAAGGAAAGGTGAAAGACCTCTATAAGGAAAACTATAAAACACTGATGCAAGAAATCATAGATGACACAAACAAATGGAAAAACACCCCATGCTCATGTATTGGCAGAATCAACATCTATACTGCCCAAAGTAATTTACAGATTCAATGTACACTGGAGAAAGGAAGCCCTATTCAATAAATGGTGTTGAGAACATTGGATAGCCACATGCAGAAGAATAATACTGGATTCCAATTTCATCATATACAAAAAATTAATTCAATATGGATAAAAGACTTAAATTTAAGGCATGAAACCATAAAAATTCTAGAAGAATAAACATAGGAAAAACTCTTCTAGACATCTGCCTAGGCAAAGAATTTATGACTAAGACCCCAAAGGCAAATATAGCAACAACAAAAATAAATACATGTTCCTTAAGTAAATTAAAAGCTTCTGCTCAGCAGAAAAGAATAATAATAAGAAGAATCAATACAGTTAATAGACAGCCTATAGAATGGGAGAAAATATTCACAATCTATTTATCCAATAAAGGGCTCATATTCAGAATCTACAAGTAACTCAAACAAATCAGAAAGAAATAAAAATGAACAACCCCACTTAAATGTGGGAAAAAGACATGAACAGAAGGTTTTCAAAAGAAGATAGACAAATGTCCAATAAACATGAAAAAATGCTCAACATCACTAATCATCAAGGAAATGCAAATTAAAACCACAATGAGATTCCACCTTACCCCTGTCAGAATGGCCACAACTAAAAAAATCATAAAACAATAGATGAGGGCATGATACAAAAAGGAAGGAATGCTTGTTCACTGTTGCTGGGACTGCAAATTAGTACAACCTCTATGGAAAACATTATGGAGACTCCTCAAGGAAAGAAATGTAGATGTACCATTCAATATAGAAATCTCATTACTGGTTATCTAACCAAAGGAAAAGAACTCATTTTATCAAAAAGATACCTGAACTCGAATATTTATCACAGCACAATTCACAATTGTAAAGATGTGGAATCAACCTAAATGCCCATTAAATCATGAGTAGATTAAGAAAATGTGGTGTATATATAGCATGTAGTACTATTCAACCATAAAAAGGAATGACATAATGTCTTTTGCAGCAACTTAGTTGGAACTAGAGACCATTATCCTAAACAAAGTATCTCAGGAGTGGAAAAACAAACACCACATGTACTCATGAATAATTGTGAGCTAAACAATGGGCACACACAGGCACAAAGAGATGTAAAGGTCATTGGAAATGAAGAAGAGTTGTATGTATCATGTACAACCAGAACACTATTCTGGTGATGGCCATACTAAAAGCTCCAAATTAAGCATTACACAAGATATCCATACAACAAAAACATCTGTACCTCCTTATATTTTGATATAAAAATAATAAGAAAAATAATGATGATATGGTGAATGGTTGCCAAGATGTTGATTAAAAACAATAGTGATATGGTATTAATACATATCTAAACTTTATGCCATTCATTTCAACATAGACTAACCCTTATATGTTTATTCATATTTAAAGCACTAAATTTTATTAAATATTTACCTGAGACTCACATTTCATAAATAGGTACATAATAGGAAAATAATGAGATGAACTCTAATGTCTAGATTAGTATTTTAGAAAATGCAACATTCTGAGGGTTTCTGAATATCAAATAAAACAAAATCCCCTTCATCTTGGGAGATTTATGTCATATTGGGATGTTCAACATAGTATACATAAGGCAGGACTAGAGGCAGTTCCATGAAAGAAACAACTGTAGCCTAAACCCCAAAGGATGGCCTAAAGCCCTAATGGATCCTTTTAAAATCTCTAATTGTGGCAATTCTGTGAGTGAAAGGAACAACACACAAAACAGTAGAAGGAAAACTTGAAGTACTTGTGTTTCTAAAAACATCATTTAATAAATTATAAGAAGACTAAAAGGAAGTCAAGCAACTGAGTAGGGAAACGTGGGTTTATTCCCTAGATAGTCTTTAAAAGACGGGAAGGAGAGGAAGCTGAGTGTGGACTGTGGATGAAATATTTACAAAATAAACCCCACAGGCAATAATAATTGAATATTTTATATTTTGACTTATTCAACTTTTATGATTTAATTTTTTTCTTCATTGAGTTTAATTAAGCTTTCTCTAGGGTCACAGCCTTGAAAACTTAGAAAAAGTAAAAGCTATTTTGTTTACCAGGCAGGTTTTCACAGTTCTGTTTAAACTGAAGCATGTATTTTGTTAAAATCTTTTTCCAAGGGCTACTGTTCAGCATATTTAAGGTGTCTGCTGCTCCATTAAAAAAAAAATCCTCAATAGTTTGGCAAAGACAATGCCTTCTGTACTGAAATGTTTTTATTTCATCCTACACTATGCTGATTCTTTTTCTTATTGAATATGAATAACATCTTCAATACTTATATAAGGGAAATATACAATAATACTCTTGTAAATATTTTCCACTGCAAGGCAACTAAATGTAGGTGCTTAATATAGGAAATGTATTATGGGACAGTAATTTAAACTATTCCTTCACTCATTAATTTACTCTAATTATTGATTAATTCATTCATCTGTATATTAATTCATTCATTTATTCATTCATTCAAATACAACCTACCATCATGATGCTAGAAGATACTAGGGAAAAATAGCAGAAAAGGGAAAAAATGAAAGAAAAAGCTAAATGTTACTAGATCTTCCATTTTACAATTTTCCTGCTTCCATGTGGCATACAGGTTTTAGAATCTTATAGACTGATTTATGTTTGCATCTAGGTTAGATCTTGGTAGAAAAGGAGAAGTAGAATCAAAAGACAACACACTCCTGCTCTTCCATTGGCCTTAAAATCCAAATTTCTAGGCATAGAAATTCAGCGACTAGATCAGGCCACTTTGGCTACCACTGGGAAGAAATGTAGCTCTGATAGGATACATCAGACTAGGTAAAGAAAGAAATTTCTTATTTTAAAATAAAATAGGTCATATTTATACCATCTTTATAAGATTCTATAATAGTTTATTTGAAACAAAGTGCATGAATCCAAAGGAGGTTATTGGAAGATCAACAGTTAGGGGTTTTCTTAATTTTCTTGTTAGGAAACATCACCTCCATCAAGAACAGTATCCTCCCTATCATTGTGGTGCTGTCCAAAATTGTGTAAAAAAAGTAAAGTGCTCTCCACATTTATTTTAATGGTATTGGTGAGTTTTATTATTAGTAACTGGGAAGATAAAAACTGGCTTATGAAAAATGAGTCATAGAGAGCTTGATAGAAGTAAGACATGACTGTGAAGAGCAATGTAAACATGATGATTCTACAAGTTATATTATGCTTTGGGTGTTTCTATATGCATCAAAACAGCAAAGAATGGTAAATTTATTTAATTCACTGCTTTGATTTTTTTTTAACTGAATTGACTACATAGCTTTTGTTTTTTCTTTATAACTTTTGTCAAAAACTCAAGACCTTTCTACATGGAGTCCAAAGTTTTGAATATACAGGAATAGAAATCAGTTTTCTGGATAATTTTAAATATGGATATTGGAGGTCATCTAATAAATTGCAAAGATGTGGAAACAACCCAAGTGCCCATCAATATAGGAGTGGGTTAATAAAATGTGGTATATGTATACCATGGAGTTCTACTAAGCCACAAAAAAATAATGGTGATCTAGTACCTCTTGTATTATCCTGGATAGAGCTGGAGCCCATTCTACTAAGGGAAGTTTCACAAGAATGGAAAAACAAGCACCACATGTACTCACCATCAAATTGCTCTTAACTGACTTAACTGACCAACACTTAAGTGCACATATAGTAGTAACATTCATCTGTGTTGGGCAGGTGAGAGGGGGGAGGAGGGGATGGGTATATACACACCTAATGGGTGTGGTAAGCACCATCTGGAGGATGGACACACTTGAAGCTCTGATTCGGTTGGGGCAAAGGCAATATATGTAACCTAAACATTTGTAACCCCATGATATGCTGAAATAAAATAATAGTGTAATAAATAGTCTATTGGACACTATTATTTATTAGAAGATCTCCATGTTCTTTCTCTAAATATTCATTCAACTATTAGTTACTGACAAGGAACTCTACGTAAGGTGATATGCCACTTACTAAGGGGACCACAGAGAATGAGATGACTTAGTCTTGCCTTCGCAATTATTCAAACACATTCATATATTTGACTAAATAATTCCAATTCGGTCTATTTTTGTTGTTTAGAGAGAGAGCCCAAAGTATATTTGTTTTTGGTGAATGTTGGTATTTTTTTCTGATGTAATGTGATGGAAAGAAGTAGCATAAGAAAGTAGAATTGGCAAGAGCAGGTGGTAAGTTTTGTCAGTTTAGCCATCAAAAAGCTATCTATCATGCAGATATTTTACATATACATATACATAATATTTATATACATATTTATACACACATATACATACACACAAATGTATGTGTATATATATTTGCAAAACAGTTACAAAATTATCATGATTTTTTTTTACTATCAATAACTGTGGTAAGAAATGTTAAATGTTTTCAGCAAGCTAACTATTTTATTTTCTTTTATTTAGATGAAGTATTTCAAACCAATCCATAGCCTCACCCCTGCCCCATCCATGAATGTATTTCTGTTAAAACATATACACACACACAGACACACTTAACTGTTAATAGTGACAAGGTAATCTCTGAACAAAGGGAGTTTCCCAGGAAAAGGTGAACTCTAACACACTGAAGTTGTCATAAATTTATCACAAGAGGTTATTCTTCTGCACACGCATATAAGCACACACGTATACAGGAAATACTTGTATATGAAACATACAAGCACAAATTTCATGCATAGATTTGCTGTTTGTCTCCTGACACTACTGACATATCCTGTAACTTCACTGGACTCTGAAAATAAACGACTATAAATAAAACAACATTGAAGACTTGAGCCTTGATTTCCTTTTTTTCATGTGAGACAACCAGCCTCTCTCTGTGGAAGCTGTTCTAAGGTCTTGTACTATAGCTCTGTTGAAAAATTGCGCTGGCTTGCCAAATATCTTAATGACTTTTCTCTCAGCAGTTGGTAATGGTGAAATGTTATTCTAGTAACCATAATGTCTCTCATAAAACAATTGCATACAATATGTACTGTACTTCTATTTTAGTGAGCTCTTCTGTCAGAATAGCAGTGCCAGTAACCATTTAGCATTTCATAGCAAACTGCTTACCAGTCCTTCAAGTGTAATATTGCAGAAAGAGTGAAGAAATGCGTGATTAAAAACGTTCACTGAGAGTGAACCATTTAACGCAACCCGACACTGCAAAATAAACCAGCCTTCACATATGTAGGCGCTCATCATATAAATGACAGTTCTATGTGGTCATTTAATTTTACGATCTCAATTCTCGCATATATTGCTCACATAAATATAGTGTTCTCCTGCAGGGAGGTCTGCTGGGTGTTATAAAATCAGTGAGACCTCAATGGGTTCAAATGGACATCTTTTATAATTATTGCTATAAAATTTCTTGACAATGCATTTTGTTGTCCAATGGCTAAAGAAAACGATTTTCCAAAAGAATGGGTTTCAACAAAGAGAGTAACAGAGCCTGGGAATTTGTTCCTGTATTCACCCATATTTAAATTACCTTAGTCACTCTCACCTATTGGAGGCCTTCCTGCTCTTCAGAATAAGTTCTTAAAATGTGGCTTCTGGTTAGAGGCAGGCCAGGTTTAAATTGTTTTCTGGTTTGATGAGGCAATGTGGAATATCTAGAGGGAAGGATTAATTTGCTGCTAAGTGCAATTAAAATCTATTTACAGGGAATTCTTTCATGCACTTAGAAAGATAAAAAAAAAAAAGGTAGGGGAAAAAACTTCCATAAACTCAGGATTAGAAATGGTTTGGAGAAAAAGACATAGCAACTTTGAAAAATTATACCAATAGCACCACATACTATTTGAAAACTTCTATTATTTTTCTAACTTTTTCAGGGTCATATATTTGGCATTGCAAGGAAATTAATATGTTAAATTTTCTCTACAATGTATTGTGACATTTATTAATAATTACCTCAGTTTTTATGTTTTCTCTAGGATAATAATTTGTGATCAGTATTGTTGCCTTTTGTGACAGGTGTTTGATGGTACACCAGTTGGATTTCAGTATCTCTTTTCTATTATTATCCTGTAACTACTATAGCAAACTTATTATTAAGTGTCCATTTATAAATACAATGACATTTTTGCTATTTATTGTGAGAAATGAAATGAATTATTTAATATATTTTTAAATGTTAAATTATTAGTGTGTAGTCACATTTGTTGAAATAGAAGGAGACAGTGAGCTCTCTGAGCTATGGCCTCACCCTGTGGTGAAAGAAACAGTGCTGAGTGTGGCACGGACAAAGAAAGGTTTTGAGGGTATTCAAGTTGTGGGTTTATTTGTCCGTAGGTCATCTCTATGCTCTTCTATTGGGGTCATTTGTCCTTCATCTTTACATAAGCATAAGCCAAACAGGGAATTATATCCTGCTCATCATGGTGTCTGGTTCAGAGGGGACATGTGACTTAGTTCAGTTACCTCATTGTGGATATCAGAACTTTTATAAGAACCACTGTGAAAAAACAAAAACAAAAACAAAAAAATGAGGCTGTTTCAGAGGCTGATTGTAGAGAAGTTGTGAGGAGCAGGAGCTCCATTGCTTCCATCTTACCACCAATAGACTTGAGGTTGAGCTTTCACATGAAACACAACAGTGAGAAACTTGAGACAATGAGAGACCAGATCATGGATCACCATTCAAAACTTTCATTTAAGATTCACCTAAAGCTAAACCTACCCCAGAAGATTTTATTAAAAATATGTTGAGTTTCCTGAAACTTGCTGTTGAGAGAGCCCTGACTAATTCACATGTCCTTTCCCTTGATATTCTTAGGAGGTCAGTAACCATCATTTTTTTTTTT
>VBSM01000272.1:8129153-8196115 GCA_008086735.1 Cheirogaleus medius | reverse complement strand
CCCGCCTCGGCCTCCCAGAGTGCTAGGATTACAGGCGTGAGCCACTGTGCCTGGTCTACAAGAAGTTTTTAGAAGGACCTAAAAGTAGACTAAGCTCTTTCTTACACAATAGGTCCAAGAAGGTCTCTTTGGTGAAGGAGCATCAAATCTGAAGCCTGGGAGATAAGCAAGATAAATCTAGAAAGGCTGAGGGTAAGGCAAGGAGACAGAAAGTTGGAAAGTCTAAATTCCAGAGAAAACATAACTTATTAAAGTAACTACAAAGACATACAGGATGGATTGAGAAATGGCATAGCAAGGGAGGTGGTTTAGGAGTGGAAAGAGACAGGATTAAAGGAATATGGGCATGAGATAAACTAGCCCAGAAAGGGACTAGTAAATAAGACATATTTGGGATTTATCTTAAATACACTAAAAAGCCAATCAGGTTTTAAGTAGGGGAGTAGCATGATCAGGTTTTGATTTGTCTAATCTGGATTTAGGTAAGGAGAGAATTTATTCAAAAAGATTATCACAATAAAGGAAGGCAGATTATTTCAATTGGATGGAGAGGATTCATTGCAGTAAGAATGTTCCTACCATGGCATCTGCAAATATCTCAAAGATGAGGCAGAGAAAGACTTTCTCTTATAGGGAAGAGTGAATAAGGCTAGAAAAACATCAGGTGTAGGGAAATGAGATGAATGAATGGAAGCGGCATGATAGGAGAATATGTCAGACAATATTTTACTCTGAGGACAGTCCAATCCTGGGAGGCACTATTAAGGAGGGGTCGTATGCTGGCTTATGCTGGTAATGAGTCAAAGTTCATGGACCTGGGGGTGAAAGAGAAGCTTAACTAAAGTTCGGTCAAGATAAGTTAGCAGGCATTTTGTTTAGATCGGTTAGTGTGTACAAAAAGTTCAGCTAATCACTTAGGAGTCAAAGAGTGGGAATTTGGAGAGTCTGTGTGTGGTGTTGTCATCGGTAAACAAGGGAGGTAGCTGTGACTTTTATCTAAGTTACATGGGGAAGGGTGGTTTTTTGTAGCAATCCATATCCTAGGACATAAAAGGGACATAAAAGGGTGAGGGACTTCTTAATTATAACTATTTTTGAGGAGCACAGTGCTCAGTTAAAGTTTAACATGTTCAGGTTTCAGAAAGATTACTTTGGTATACCATGGAGAAGAATTTGACAGGGCATGAGATCAAAGAGAAATAGCGCACAGTAATTCATTGGCAATTGCCCTGGACCAGGGTAGAGATGGTAGGTACTAGAGTCATAAAGAAGCAGTGAATTACGAAGATTTTCAGAATGTAGAAAAAACAGGTCTTAGCATTTGATTGGCTCTGTGAAGTGAGCAAAAAGCTAAACTAAGTCACAAGTGTGTCAAGAAGTTAATCACTTTAGCTGAAATTTCCCTCTTAGAGTCTCCAGTGGCTTCTTTGATTTTTCAGTCTGCAAGAGGACCTCTTAATTACTGCTTTGCAAAGAAGTTTTAATCTTAGCAGGGCTCAGATTTCTTCTGGTATGCCTCCTTTAACCGGTATCCTCTGTCCTTGGGTTTTAGCCTAATGTCTTCACTTATTCACCAAAGATAGACTATAGTATCTCTTGTCTGGTCTCCAAAAGCAACTATTTTGGTGTTTATCTCTTAACATAATATCTCTATCAGATTTTAAAATAGGGTTTAAAAAACTGATTATTATCAGTCTTAACGTGCCTAAGTTTTGCCAATCCTTGCCTTGTTTGTGATTGTTAAAAAATTTATCTGCTGTGCACTGAACAGGTGCTCTAAAGTGCTTTTAGCAATTTAATTTCTTGGAGCTTTTTAAAAGTACAGCATATATATATACAAAAATGCATAGATCAAAGGTGTGTAGGTCAGTGAGTGTGCAGAAAATGAGTGCACCCAGGTAACCAGCATCCAGATAAAAAAATAGAGCCAACATCCCAGAAGCCCCACATTTTGTCCACTTTTCAGCACTACTTACTATATTGACTTCTGACCCATAAATTAATTTTGCCTATTTTTGAGCTTTATGTAAATAACATAGTATGCAATCTTTTATGTCTGCCTTCTTTCTCTATTATTTGTGAGATTTACTTATACTGTTACTTACCGTAATCTGTATCTTCTCATTGCTGTATTGTATTCCACTATTTGAATACATTGTAATTTATTTATTTATTCCACCATTGAGGGGCATTTGGACACTTTCAGTTTCATGTGCATGAATAGTGCTATTACAAACATTCTTATACATGTTTTTTGTTGTACTAATTTAATTTGAAGAGGAATTTTTCACTGAATTGCTTTCTGAGCCTCAGACATATGTAAACATTTATTTTTTACCACTTTGGGGCTTATTACACATTCTGGTTTGTAGTCATAATCTCAATAGCCATTTAAATCTGCTTCTTTTATTACCTGTGTATGTATGTCTCCCCATGTCTATTTATGAATTTTAACTGTGATTTTCCATTGGTTTCTTGGGTGTAATTCATCTTTTTACTTTGTTTTCAAAAAGGGCTCAGGAAAAAATATTTACCTCAGTTTATACATGTTAAAAAAATTCTTTGTTTTAATACTTTAAAAACAAGTTGCCTATTTATAAAATTATTGATAACGTTTTTGTTTTATTTTTTTGTTTTTTTGTTGTTTGCTTTACTCCACTGCCTTGTGGCTTAAGTACTGCTGTGGTGCTGCAGGGCTATGTGAAGCAAGTCTCCTATCACCCTCTCATGGAAGACTGAGTATCCTTCCTGACTGCCTGTTATGGAGTAAATTGTGTTCTCTCCAAAATTCATATGTTGAAGCCCTAACTCCCAATGTGATTGTCACGGAGGAAATTAAGGTTAAGTGAGGTCACAAGGGTGGGATTCTTTATCCAATATGACTGGTGTTCTTATAAGAAGAGCGACACCAACGATGCATGTACACAGACAAAAGTCCTCATGAGGATGTAGGAAGAAGATGGCTGTTTACAAGCACAGGAGAGACCTCAGGAAAAACATAACCTGCTTGCACCTTGATCTTAGACTTCCAGCCTCCAGACTGTGAGATAAATTTCTGTTATTTAAGTCACCCAGTCTATGGCAATTTTTCATGACAGCCTTAGCAAACTAATATACCACCCATTTCATGATCTTTGATTTTAGCACAGGTTTTGGTGTTAGTACCTATGTAGTAAATTTTTCTGGGATCTGTTTCGTTCCTTCAATCTATTTTTATTTTCATAAAAAATATCTCCTATGTTATTTTCCAATATTGTTGTCTATTTCATTTGTCCTTTTTTTCAATGTAGAAATTACATATACATTGGATCTCCTTTGTTTGCTTCCATAATTGTTTTATCTCTAATAAGTCTCAATTTTGTCCTCCTTCACT
The DNA here is from genome assembly GCA_008086735.1 of Cheirogaleus medius. Lineage (NCBI taxonomy): Eukaryota > Metazoa > Chordata > Mammalia > Primates > Cheirogaleidae > Cheirogaleus > Cheirogaleus medius. The sequence goes on along the minus strand of VBSM01000272.1, from coordinate 8,192,742 downwards.
TTTTTTGGATCTTTGTTTCATTTCATGTGTGTGCTTCAGCATGGCCATCCTTTCTGACTTAACATCAGGGTGATGTAAGATCTGCATTTGGGTTTAGGGTATGGAGACTCCTTTTTAGACCTTGAGCCTAGAGCAAATGTTACAAATGCTGAAAACCAGCTTTATCATCTAGAATAGCATAAGCCTCTAAAAAGACACTTCTTGTGTTTATACCTCCCACAAGAAACTCATGAATAAGGAATGATTAATAGTGAGTTTTCTATCCAGACCACTATCTAATATGGCCCAAACCTCATTGTTATTTTATGTCTAACATGTTTGTTGTAGATAACACAGAAAAATGCTCTATAAGAAATCTTAGAAACATATTATGTCAATGATTAATGCCAATAATTTCTCCCTCATCAACAATTATCCAAATCATTAATTTCCATGATTTGACAAAGGAATAAGATGCAAATCAGATATTTAACTAAAACTTTTTCCATAAGAGAATTCTCCTAGTATGAACACACTTGATATTTCTCTTTATTCCTTAGACCCTTTCAATAGAGATTACATTAATCTCTCATGTTAGTATATCTTTTACCTGCTTTAAATATTGGAAATTAACTATTAAATGATTTATTATAGAATTTTATATTTATTTTTCTATGTTTAAGAATCAGATTAATAGAAATATTTTTTAAATTTCTCTAAGGAAAAAAAATACCTCTTCTGGTACATATCCTTCAATTGATTTTTATGTGAGTTGACAGTCCCCTTATGCTTCTGCAAGAATGTTTTAGGTTGGCTTCCCCCAGAAACAGACCCTAAAACAAGGATTTGAGTAAAAGTAATTTGTTTGGCAGATTATCCAAGAAAACATTAATAAGAGAGTTGGAAACTGAGTCAGCAAGGGGAAGAAAGAAAATAAATATGCATTAGTGAGCAGATTTCTGCTATTGTCAACTAAATTCAATTCTGATCGGGACCTCTGGGGAGCTGTGTAATTCATCCCTGAGAGCTGCGCCACCCTCATCCATCATTGGTTGAGGACTGTTCTTGGGGAGATTAATTCCCCAGCACCTCCAGCCTTCCTTATGTTGGGGCTGACTATATTCAGCACACTCAAGGCTTTGGGGTCTTGTCTTCAGGAGTTGAATGAGAGCAGAAAGTGCTGAAGGAAAATGTGCAGTACCATGACAGCATCTGCTGTGGTCAACCCCTTGGTCCCTTCAAATTCATTCATGCTCCACTTTAATTTCACTGTGTTTGGTCACTGATTCTTTAAGATGATGGCTAGTTGTTTCAAAAATAAAATATTCTTAAAAATGGGAGGAAACAAAGACAAAAGTGGGATTTTTGGTTTGCCTACAGCTGCAGTTGGTCCCTAGGTCATAATGTGTAAACTCTATACATCATCTCACTCCTCTACAACACAATCTTTATTCCTCTCACCTTCAGACAACACTGCCGCTGGTGTAGATTGCTGACCCATGAGTTAACCTAGGCTTTTATCCATTAGGGGTCTAAGCCTCTGGTTACTTTCCCTTGTCAGGCAAGGATTCCTACAATTGTCTATTCACAGTTATCACCAGGCGAGGGAAAACTGAACGCAACATCAATGAATCCCTTTAAGTTCTAAACATACCTCTTCTTCCCCCGTTTATATAGCACCAACCTATTTCCTCATGATAATCAGGACCATTTACCTTGCCAGTCCAACACAATGTTCTCTTTGCTGGCTGTTCTGTCAGAATGGGGAGCATAAAGTGGCCATGTGGTAAACCAAGCTTTATATTTAGTCAAATCTTTACTGAATCATCTGGGGGAAAAACAAAGCAAAACAAAAAACAAACAAACAAAACCCTTTCTTTTGTGGGAACCAGACCTTCTAATCTAGCAGTACCTAAAATCTGGGCGACAAAGAACTCACCATACCCAAGATGGTCACTAGGAGTGATGGTAAAAAGGGCCACTGCCACTTTCACCCTGTGGTTTTCAGATCATTGCATTTAGTAATCTGAGACACATAATATAATGGCCATTAGTTGTAAGTTTATTTCACATTTTGAAAAATAGCGTCCCAATCTTGCAGATACCTCAGCTGAGACTTTATGAGGCTATCATGATGTAGTATACGGTTAAATCAATGGGTCCTGTGGTTATTTGTTCATTTCTCTCCTCTCTATCCAAAGCTATCTCCTAGTAGTTTTCCTACAAATTAGCCAATTCTCACAGTTTTTTTGGTGAATAATCCATCTTATCTTGTAACAAACATTGTACTTTCCTACTTAGGCCATGCTGTGACTTAACCCTAGTTAACTTTGCCACTGTTATTCTGAGAATGCATCATTCCCACACACCCCCATGCCCTCTAGCTGAGTCTTGGAAACACAATTACTGCAGGTGTGTGGGGAAAAAATCCATGGGTCCTTCTCCATACAGAAATTCTTATTTTCATATCTCTGGTCTCAAAATGCTGTCTACAAAATAAGAGATCTCTGGCTGGGGTGGACAAAGGAAATTTTCCTTCTTCCCACCCTCTTATAACTCTTCCTATCCTCCTCTGTTCCCTCTTAAAGAGAATATAGATCTGAGGTCCTAGTTCACAATCAGGAAAATGCTGTAGGCCCAGGGAGGAAGAAGGACCAAGATTGGGCAGCCTGGCCCTCATTGCCAAGTGACCTACAGGGACTCAGCACACTTTTCTGCCATAAGGGAGCCAGTCCTAGTGGATGCCACTACAGTGACCCCATAAAGGGGAAAGGGAGGGAGGGAAGCCTGCATGGACAGAGACCCTGCTGCATCCCTCCATGTGTGCCAGGGTGGTCCATATCTGTGTCTTCTCCCTTTTGGGGTGTCATTTTCACATGCTTTCATCTTTATGGGCTATTTTCTTTGATAAACAATTATATTTATATTTATAGAAACAATGCTCTATTATGAAGTAAAATTTTTTGTGTGAAATTTGTAAGTTTATGGTGTTTCTCACGTATCGCCATTATCCTATTATGTAAGTATAAATATTTTGAAGGAAAAAACTTTACATTTTCATACCTTTAATAGCATATTTTTCCTGCTTTTTGAACAAGTAGCTCATTTTCATTTTGTACTGGGCCCTGCAAATTATGAGTGAGAACTTCTTGATACAATTCAGAAAGCAAGAAAGGAAGGGAGGAAAGGAGAAGAAGGAGGAGGGAAAGGAAAGAAAAGAAATTAGTTACAATGTCGGTACCCAACACAACTGTAATAATATTCATATATAAAGATGTTTTGTGACACATGTGAAACCAAAGTTAATCACAATGTCAAAGTTATCTAATAATTATTATTAATGAGAGTGGTGGTCACTTTGTGACCTTTGAGAATTATTCTGTTAAATGTCAAAGGTCCACTGTGTGCTTGTGCATTTGTATTCAACTGAGGTTTGCTTTCGATGCCATTTATCTGACACTTTTTTTAATTGCTTAACTTTGCAGAGGTCTGAGTCTTGGAAGCAACTGAAACAAAGAATTCACTAACCACAGAAAATATGCGTCATGCTCTGCATAATACTGAGGACTACCAAGAGAAGCTTTATTTATGCAAGAATGTTGTTGGAAGACAAGTGAGAGTTGATTGCCTTGCCATTTTTTTAATGGCAACAAACCAAGTGTAATCAATTATACTTGGGCATTTTGTAAAAGTAATGCTTTCTATTGGTATTAATAGTATGTGTACCACTGGAGAAGGGCTGCCACTCAAGGAGACATAGAAAGTGAGTTGAACAAACTAAATGAGGATTGTCGTGAGTTGCAGTATGGATAAATGGGCAGGCTGGGTGTTAAGTCTAGGAACAATAGCTGAAGAGGAGGAAAGGTGGTGGAGAGTAAAGCTAATCAGTAGCTCTATAAAATATCAGTAAGTTAGATTCTGTTGGCTCCAGCTTTGGAGGGAACAGGATGAAGTTCATTCTCTATCCTTGTGGTACAAGATACATAAGCCAGCATTTATACAGCAAAGCTCTAACTCTTTTTCTCTTTCATTGATTCTCTCTCTCCAAATTTCTTTCATATTTTCTATCAAGTTGGGCTCTCCCACCAGCATGTCTTTTGGTCTTTACATATTTCATAGTTTTTTTTCTTCTGTCCAGTTGGCTTCTGTATTTCCTTGTGAAACTCCTTCATTTACAGTATCATTTGATCTGTTTTCACTACCATTGGGAGGAAAAATTTTCCTCTACTGTCTTAGGTTGGAATGGTTGGAGAAATGTGAATGAACTAAAAATAGACAGATTAAGAAGAAAAAAGACAAAGTTTACTCCCCTGCCTATGGTAGCATGGCAGGCATTCAAGAAGTAGCTCTCTGAGTAACTAGAGATAGGGGTTTATTTCCCAACTTAATAAGAGAAAGGGAGGGAGTGAGAAAAGTCTTCTATGGGAAAAACAATTAAGTTTAATAAAGGAAAGACAATGGGCTTTTAAGGAAACAAATGGAAGGTATGACAGTTTGTGATAATGTGTGTTTATGCAACGTTTTATCCTGGTGCTAGTGATATCTCTCTCTCTCTCTCTCTCTCTCTCTCTCCCCTGGCTGTGAAACTTCTCCAGAGAAGGAATTTATAGTAGCCTCCCTCTCAAAAGGTTCTGCCTTTAGTCAGATATGGGAAGTTCCAAAAAGGCTTCTTTTTTCATCTAAGTCTGAAATGGCCTCACTTTAAAATAATCTTCATACCAATTCTGGGTGTCCAAGTGGGTCCCCACACTACCCCACACAAAGATAATGAAAGAGAGCTGATGTGGGAAACAGTGGAAAATTAGAGTAAGTGCTGACCAAGTAAATGGAAGTGACTATAAGAGATTATCAGATGAGTTTAGCACAATCAAGAGAAAACCTAACTTGAATAGAGAAAGTATTTTAGAAAAACAGAACTAATCAATGAACCAAACAGACAATAAAAGCAGGACCCACCTCTGGTAAAGGTAGTTTAACAAAGGGTAATCATCATGTATGGTACAATCTCAGAGGAAAAGGGGAGTCCTAAATAGCTTTATTTAGACCATTCCCTATGCTTCGCCCTTACATATCCACGAGAGTGCTCTCTGGACAAAACAGATAAACCTGCCTTCACAGAAGAAAAGAAAAAAATAAATAAAGTCAGACCTACTGAATGATTTGTGCCATTTGCCTTTTATTGTTCAGGGTTAAAACGGGTGGCTCTTTTGTAGAGGCTAATTAACTGTTACAGAAAAATGCGGCAAGCCAAACTTTTAAATAGTAATTTTCCCAACTGCCCCAGTTACATAAGAATTTACCCAAGGTGAGAATTCAAGAACCTGGCCTCTATTTCTATTTTCATATATCTCCAGTGAGGGATTTTATGGATTGAATGGAGTTTTTTCAAAAAGGTATGTTAAAGTCGTAAGCCTTTGTATCTGTGAAGTGGCATTATTTGAAAACAGAGCCTTTACAGATATAATTAGGTTAAGATAAGGCTGGGCCCTAATTCAATATGACTGGCATCTTTATACAAAGAGAAGAGCTATAAAGGGCCTGTGCCCATGTAAAGACAGAGGCAGATTGGAGCTACACTGCCACAAACTGTAGAAGGTCTCTGGGGCTACTAGTGACTAAAGACTCAAGGAAGAATCTTCCCGTTAGAGGCTTCAGAGAGAGCATGGCCCTGCTGACACTTTAACTTTGAGAGAATAAATTTTTGTTGTTTTAAACCACTCAGTTTGTGTTACAGCAGCCCTACAAAACTAATACAGATGATAAAACAGTTGTCTTTTTTAGGGGGTAGTAGCTCTTGCAGCTGGTGGTAGCATCTCTGCTTTTAGGAATTTGAGAGTGAGTTTTCCAACTTCTCTTTCCAGAACTGAGTTCCCCACACTTGAATGCACTGTTGGTTATTTTATAGAGCTGGGTGAGATGTATTTTAATTTAGATATGAGTCCCCTGTTGTTCTTTCTCAGCTGGTATAAAAAGTCAATTATAATTTGTATTCTAAATATTTCACAGAAGGATCTCTGAATAAAATCTAATGCAAGTAGGAATTAAAGAGAAGTGACACACAATCCAAATGAGTTTTGTTTAATTGCACTTTAAACTTGTTGATATAACTTTAAACACTTTTTATATTTGCCCATCAATTTTAGCAAAATAAATATAAAATATATATTTTTAGGCTTAAAGTAATATGTTAGAAGTAAATGGATTTCATTTTGTTTTAAAACACTTCATACAGTGCCTGGTTCAGGTGTAGAAGGATGAAAAGTTAACATTTTAAAATAATTTTGTTAAAATGAAGGAATTTTGAAGCAAAATTGAGACAAAACTTAAGTTGTGGTTATTTGTACATAAATTCAATGTATATTCAAAATAGTCCTTCATATGCTTAAGAATGCAAGGCCTTTTTTGTGATGCACATATAATAAATACGTAAAATATTGAATTTTAAATAGAGTCTCTTCTGGGATAAGGAAGTTTTTTTGGCATAGCACAGGTACCTCATATTTTCATATTCCTATCCAGTTTTTAGCAAGAGGATAAAGGTATGTTATGGTGATGAAAATAATATTTTTAAATGCTGAAATGATAATTAAAAGTACAGGAAATGGAGGAACATATTAAATGGCATCATGGAGATGAAATGAGCAAAACTTTAGACTATAGAAAAGTTTATAGGACAAATGACCTGGCTTCTTAAGTGAATAAATTTCACACACACACACACATACACACACACACAAGAAAGAGATATAGTAGAACTGTAGATTAAAAGAATCTAGAGAGAATTATCAACCAATACTAAAGTGTGGATATAATTTGGACTTTGATTGGAATACATAAATCTACAAAAATATTTATGACATAATCATATATTAAATGTTTAAAAATTGCTAATTTCAAGGTCTTAGAGTATGATAGTTATGTTTATTAAAAGAAATAAGTTACCATTCAAGACCATATGCTGAAGTTATTGCAAATGAAATTAAATATCTAGTGTTTATTTCAAAATAATCCAGTGAGGGCAGGGGAAAAAGAGATTGCTATATACATGAAACAAAATTGGCAATAGTTTGCTAATTGTTGAAGCTGGTGATAAGAATATAGAGATTATTTTATATTTTTTCTACTTTATACAATCTTAAGATATTCTGTGATAAAATGCTAAAAACAAGTTACTACACCTATTCCTTGACTTCAAAAGCTTTAAAATCTAGTTAAAATAAATGTAAGTATATGAAATTAACCATAGAGATTAGGATTAATTACCAAATGAACAAAGCAAAAGTTTAAGTGCTACACAGATTTAAATTATTAATATAATCACAGACGAAGCTTGTTAGGAAAAGAGTATTTCTGACCTGGATGTGAAAGAATGGGCAAGATTAAAATAGGCAAAAGTAAAAAGGGAGACGGAATTAATGGGCTTCTCAAACTGAACCCTGGCTTGTATTCCCCACCACTTATTACTCCCTCCCTCATCTCATTTAATTGTACTACCCTTCACATTGGTTAGGCCCAAACCAAGTGGACATTCTTTTTTTCCCTAGAGCTCCATGCTCAAGCTATCATCAAAGTCTGTTGACTCTACTTGCAAAATACATCTGGAATCTCATCATTTCTCATTATCTTATCCATTATTACTCTAGCTAAAGCCACCATTCACCTCTTACCTGGGCTACTATGACAGTCTTGTAACTAGACTCCCTGTGTCTATTCTTCTTCCACCCTCCATCCCTACTCCTGAGTAACCCTCACATAAGAACTGTAGTGAGCATTTTATAAAAATGAATATGATTACATCCTCCCCTGATTAAAACCCTAGGACAACTTGTGGTCACGGCCCTCCCTGATCTAGCCCCTGCCTTCCTCAGACCTTGTTACTGTCACTTTCTTCCTCGCTCCCTACACTTCAGTTACAGTTCAAGATTTTCCTTGCTTCATGTCTTTGCACTTGTTGCCTCTAATTGGAACCACTTTTCCTTAGATATTTACAAGGCTCTTTTAATTTTTTTAAATTTTAAATCATTATCCAAGTCTCTGAACCAATTCACTTCCTTTGAGAGAGGTTTTTCCTGATCACCTTCTCACTCATCTGATAGCTCTCTTCTCTATGTGTTTCCTTTATTAACAGTGAAATTACTAATGATTTATCTATTTTAACTGGCTATTAACTCTACCGCTATACAGCAAGCTCCAAAAGATAAAATCTTTGTCTTTTCAATATTCCCCTCACTGAGAACAATGTCTGGCATGTAATTATAAATATTGATTGAATTAGTGAATGATAAGTAAACCTAAAATATGTGAGACATATTGGGTGGGGGCCAGTGATTATGGACAATTTGGCTGAATTGGACTTTATTGTAGGAAATTCATCAGGAAGTTTATAAAAGTAATTTTAAAATTGAATGTTTATAGGACTAAAAACTAGATTGTATTTAGATGTTTTTGTCTTACAGGCTATGTAGGATTTATTGCTATCCATAGGCAAATAGATGTAAGTCTTAATTAGCAGTCTAAAAAGTTTTAGAAAAAGGTAGAATGAACATTTTGACCCATTGGAGGACTACTGAAATAAGGGACTTATTTTTTATTTCAATAACTTTTCACCAATTACTACAAAAAAGTTTAAAACCTGACAAGCAATAGTAGTGACAGCTATCATTTACTGACTATTAGCAACTACATACTCTACCATGAACATTACAACATTTGATTGATTTAAATCTCAAAGCCATTGAATTATGCTCTTCAATTAACTTATAAAGAAACTGAGGTTCAGAGAACCTAAGTAACCTGCACCAATGTCCTAACATTATAAATAATAGAGCCAGAATTCAAATTATATTGTTAAGTAAGCTTATTGATTGAATATATATATATAATATATAAAGAAAAGTGCATAAATATAAGTGTATGGCTCAATTGATTCTCAGAAAGTTGATATATCTGATTATATATGACAGGACTTGTGCTGAAATAATGTTTTATCTAACTTTTATCATGACCGAAATCATTCAGTGTTTTATAGTGGCTGAGACTGTCTTTTTCCTTATGTATGTAAAAGAAAAATTGCACTGGACCAGTTAAACAGGCAAGGAAGGCTTTATTCAAAATTACTGCAATATGGGAGGGAGATTGAATTTAACTCCACTGAAACAAAAGGCGGGAGAGTTTTTAAGCACTGGGGTCCCCTAATGGAAAAGTACAGGGGAATGTTGAGGGGAGATTGAGCAATGTAATAAGTCAGCTATGTTGGCTAATTGGCATTTATTGAAGTTAGGCTCCTACCCTCCCACAGACACTAGATAACTGAGGTACTGCCTTTCTTGATTACATTTCAAAGGGGTGGCTCCCTTGTGAAAGGGTTGTAGATTTACAACTCAAAGGGGCAGTGAAAGAAATCATAATTGCACTTTTTCTAAAGTAAATACTTTAAGAAAAGGAAAGTTGGGTCTTATAGTCAGAAAGAAACCTGTTTAAATTTAGTCAAGCTGAGAGAAACATTTAGGCTATTTGGTTGCAGACCATCAATCATATCACATTAGTAGATTCATTTCCATTTTGAAGCTGACTAAACTCTGGTGATAGTGTTAGGTAGATAGTGAGGGATTATGGGTCTCCTAGGGGCAAAAGTGGGTGCTGTTGCCCCCATCTTGGTCCTGCTCAACCCTAATTCTCCATGCCTGGGGGAGGAGGGAATACCCTACAAATCTGCCAATTGGTACTTGCCACACCAGCTGCAAAAGAATGCAGAGGACTCCTTAGCCCATGGGCCAAGCTGCATGGGTACCATAAAGTCTGGAAAGTGACCTAAAACCCACAGGGGCAGTAAGACTCAGGTCATGCAGCTTCCCAACTGTCCAATCAAAGTGGTTCTATGGTGACGTTTCAACCACGGGGAAGTTCCTATCCGGACACCGTAAAACAAGACCCAGACCATAACCAAGCTCTCTTTTGCTGCTGCAACAAGGGGTCCAGTCATCATCTATGGTGTAAGTGTCATGCTTTGCAAACCTATGTCTCACTCTTGCTCTATAATCGTATCTTGCTCCCCCTCAATAAACTTCACCTCATGCTTGTCTAACTTTGGTGGGTCTGGTCATTCTTCGGCCATGAGCGCACTAAGAACTGACATTCCAGACTAAAACCTGACAATACCTTTGCACAATACCAAATGGAAGAACTATATCATTATTTGGCATTTTAAAATGCAAAGTCATTCTAGTTCTTAAGAGGGCTAGAATCTAGTAATAAGAATCTAGATCACAGTAATAAGGGTGATAGAGGATTTACAGATCATGGTCTTTTCAGTGAGGTTAAGGGAATATTATTTGCCCAATTCTGTTTAGAAAATAGACTGTACAAATGGCTATGATACAGCATAGATACTGAGAGGTGAAAAAAACCCAACAAGAAGAGGAATTCGTTAAAGTTGTTAAGGGTAGTATAACGAGGTATAACAGCCTGAAACCAGACCATTAGGTTAGACATTAGGAAAGTATTTCTAAATGTAGAGTTGATTAGATTTTGGAATAATTTGCTGAGAAAAGGTCACTAAGGTGCCATCACTGGGAATACTCAAGAGTAGATTAGATGAAATACATAGTGCTATTTATGGCCACAGTAACAAGGTCAAACCCACAGTAATACAGAAGAGCAAACTTTGTGACCCTGGATATGTTTCCCCCCCCATGATAAGATCCACTTGATTTTAGAAAACAACAAAAACAAAAACATCATAATTTGTAATATGAAGTCTCAACCAAAGATTCACACAACAAAAGTGCATTTCTCTTTACCTTATTTTTCTTTACACTAGCTTTTAGAGGGTAGAAGTTTGCATCAGTGAAGAGAATGAAACCAGTTCCCATTTACATTATAAGGAATTAATTTGCAGCCAATGTGCTTATATTAACAAATTGTTATTTGGCTAGAAAATAGCCTGAGTGGTACTTTGTCTCCTTAATGGCCCTATTTAACAACTCAGTTTAACTGTTTTTGCTTAATTTTCATGCTAATTTTAAGCTATTTCTTCCTTTTAAGTTTTAACAGTATTTTAAATTTAAGTGTATTGATGTTTGCATTTAATTTTTATTTGATTTAGTTTATTTTATTCAAAATGGCTTGATTGGCACTTGATTTTTGTGTGAATGGTACAACAGGGAACACAAGCTGAAATTCCTGTAGATTGAATTCCTATTTTAAATAAATGCCAGGGTAGGCCCTCTTTCTTTAAAGGCAGGACGTAAATTCCCTATAGCAATTCTGTGTATCTCAGAGTACCATCTTTCTTATCCAAACAGAAGAATTCTGATAAGGATTCATTACCAATATTTTTCAGGAATGTTGATTCACCTGGCTACCTGAGCTCCTCTAGTTTCTTCGTGATGTAGTATATTTAGTCTCAACAAATATTAAAGAGCACTCCTGTGTGCCACAAACTGTTCTAGATGTCGGGCCATATAGCAGGGAGCAAGAACAACAATGTCTGTGCCTTTATAGGATTTAATTACAGTAGAGGAGACAAATAAATAAATATGAAAATAGTGCCCAGAATCAACAAGGGTTGTTGAGAAACATGAAGCAGAGAAAGGGACCAGGTGATTGTGTCTTAGGTTGGTGTGGAAGTCTCTCTGGAAAGAAGACATTTAAGCAGAAAATTGCTTCCCTAAGGGAGTGACCCATGCAGACATCTGGGGGAAGAGGATTCTAGGTAGAGGGAAGAGCAAGCATGAAGCCCAAGACTGGCTCATGTGTTTTAGGAACTGCAAGTTAATCCAGGGCTGCTGATGTGAAGACAACAGAGAAGTCAATGGAAGGAGGCTAAAGTTCTCAATCTCCCACTCCCAAAAGAGTGCTCTTTGGATTGATTAACTGAATATGAATATAGGTCACAGGCATCTTGTTCAATGTAAATAAATGAACAGTTTTCTTTGAGTGAAAATCTTACTTTTTTCTTAATTTTTCCCAGGCAACAATTCAAACTGTCCTAATCTATAGTATTTAAAAGAAAATTTATTGATGCCATTAATTCATTCCGTATATATTTCACAAATAGCTACTGACTGCTCACTACATGACAAGCACTACTTGAGGTCTTTATATTTAATACAAAGTTTCAAAAACAGAGAATTTCTTACTTGTAGGCAAATTTAATTTTATGTAATACAAATAGGTTTTAAATGAAACTTAATGAATATATAGATCTATTGCCCTGTGGCTATTGTTCATTTATAACAGAATGTTACTTAATATTTTTTTTTAGACACATCTCTCTTTGTCACTCAGGTGTTTTCATAGCTCAATGCAACCTTGAACTTCTGGGCTCAAGCAATCCTCCAACCTCAGCCTCCTGAGTAGCTGAAACTGTAGGCACACACCACAACATCCAGCTAAAGGATGCTACTTAATCTTAATTGTATTTGAAAAAAGTACCCAATATGTTTTGTTTTTTAATGTCTTCTACATTGCATCAGAGATTACTAAAATTTACTTTTTATCCATTTTCAATAAATTCATCTCATCTGGATTAGTGCAATTTCCTTCGACTAATACTTCAAATATTTCAATTATAAGTCTTTAATTAAGACAGAATTATTACCTATTTTAAATATTCATCTCCTATTACTTCTCCAAATGGTGGATTTAAGATTAGTTCATTTAAGGAACTAATTTGCTTTTCTGTATTTAAATTGGGTGAATTTTGTGGCATCTCAGATTTATGAGATTGAGTAAATTTTTTATGCTTACATGTAAAAAAGATGGTGTGTATGTATGTTTGTGTGTATATATATATATATATTTATCTGACAAGAGAGTCAGGCATTTTACGGTAGGAAAAAGAAAGAGAGAGAGAGAGAGGGGGAGGGAGAGAGAGAGAGAGAGAGAGAGAATGAGAATCTACTGCTATGGTTTGAATGTTCTCACCAAAGCCTGAAACTCATGCCACAATGGACATTGTTAGGAGATGGAAACTTTAAGAGGTGGGGCTAAATGGGAGGCATTTGGATCATGGGGGTTATACCCTCATTGGAAGCTTATTGTCATTCTTGAGGTAGTGAGTGAGCTCTTGATCTCATGAGACTGAATTAGTTCTCTTGGAAAGTATTAGTTTCCAAGAGAATGGATTGTTGTAAGTCAGTCTTGTCTCTTCTGCATATCATTTTGCCTACACCTGCTTGCTTTTCTGCTTCTATGTAGTGTTGTGATGCGTCATGTGGCCCTCCCCAGAAGCTGAACAGATGCCAGCATCAAGCGCTTGGACTTTCTAGCCACCAGAGTCATAAGCTAAATACAGCCATGGACCATATAATGATGTTTCGGATGGTGATATACCACATGTACACTTTACACATATACACTACCTTTGCGTTATAATTATTACAATGAGGATGGCAAATAGAGTAAATACTTGGCACACTACTACTCCTTCCCCTCCCTAGCCATGTGCTATTGCTCATTAATTATAATACTCTTTGCTGTTGAGGCACACAAGATAGCCAGAGATCCAAGTGTTTCAGTCATCCACTACAAGTTGGCATGCAAGTTGATGCCGATTCCTTTACTAATAAAGAGCTCTCATGAATGAGATTAGTGTCTTTATAAAAAAGTTTGAGAGAGACCCCTAGCCTCTTCTACTATGTGAAAACATTACAGTAAGACACTGACTATGAGCCAGAAAGTGGACCCTCACCAGATACTGAATCTGCCTTGCTTTTGTAATTCCCATCACCCAGAACAGTGAGAAATAAATTTCTGTAGTTTATAAGCTATCCAGTTTATGGCATTGTGTTATGGCAATCTCGATTTACTACCTAAGGCAGTAAATTGGTACTGAGAAGTGGGGGTGCTGCTATAACAAAAACCCGAAAATGTGGAAGCAGCTTTGGAACTGGGTAATGGGTAGGGGCAGATAGTTTTGAGGTGCAAGCTAGAATTATCCTACATTGCTGTGAACAAACTATAAAGGGTGATTTTTGTGAGGATTCAGCAGTAGAGAAGGGGAACTATAGAGAGCCTCAATCTTCTTAGAGAATAACTATGTGGTCACGTCAGAATAATAGTAGAAATATGGATGGTAATGGCCCTTCCCATGAAGTTTTAGATGGAAATGAGGAACATGTCATTGGACAATGGAGGGCAGGTGATCTTTGTTATAATGTGGAAAGAACTAGGTTGAATTGTGTTTGTGTTCTAGTGTTTTGTGGAAAGTAGAACTCATGAGGGATGGAATTGGGTATTTATCTGGGTAACTTTCTATACATAGTATTGAAGATGTGGTTTGGCTTCTCTTGACCATCTGTAGTAAAATGTTAGACAAGAGAAATTATTTAAAGATAAAACTATTAATCAAAAAGAAAGCAGAACTTTAAAGATTTGGAAAATTCTCAGCCTACCCATTTTATGAAGAATGAGAAAGGGTGTTTGGGAAAGAACACCAAATATGTGGCCATATGACCATCTGAGAAGGAGATTAGTCAGCCACCTAAATAGAAACCAGGACCTATTGTCCAAAACAATAGAAGAAAGATCCTGAAGGCAATTCAGAAATCATCATGGCTGCCACCCTCTTCAGAGGCAAGAGTGCAAAAGCCCCAGTGAATGTGGGGCCACCTCAGAGAGTCCTCATGTCCAGAGAAGCCATTGGAGTGGGGTCACCTCTGTAACCCCAGACTGGTAGAGCCACAAGCATGCCATTCCAGCCCAGGATAACTGTAGGTATACAACCCAAGCACAGAAATATTGTGAAATGGGGCTGCCAAAGCCATGGGGGCAGAACTGCCACCTCAGTAGGTCCAGAAGGTGGGACTCTCACCCCAATGGGTCTGGAAGGCAGAACCACAGCCCCATTGGGCCTGAAGGGCAGATCATTGAGCCAAAGATAATTTAATTATTATTCTTCAACCTAATGTTATGTTGTCTTAATGGGATTTGGTCTTGCTCAGGACCTATCATTCCTTTTTCTTTTCTATTTCTCCCTAGAATGGGACTACCTGTCCTGTGCTGGCCCCACCATTGTATTTTGGAAGCACACAACTTATTTGATTTCATGAGCTCACAGCTGAAGGGAAATTTGCCTCAGGATGAACTGTACCTTGAGTCTCACCCATATCTAATTTAGAGGATATTTAGATAAAACTTTGGACTTTAGACTTTTGAGTTGATGCTGGAATGAATAAAGACTTTGGGAGCTATTGAGATGGAATGAGTGTGTTTTGCATGTGAGAAGTACATAAAGTTTGCAGGGCCAGGAGTATAATGCTATGGTCTGAATATTTGTGCCCCCTCCCCAAATTCATATGCTGAAACCCTATCCCCTAAAGTGATCATATTAGGAAGTAAGCCTTTAGGAAGTGTACGATTTGAATAAGTCCCTCAAAAAGCTTGTGGTTGAAATTTAATCACTAATCCAACAGTGTTGGGAGGTGGGGGCCAAATGGGAGGTGTTTAGGTCATGCAGGCTCCACCCTCAGGATTAATATCAATTATAGATGGGCTCAAAGCTACGAGTTCAATCTTTTGCTCTCTCTTGCCCTCTATTTGTCCTTCTGCTGTGGGATGACATAGCAAGAACGTCCTCACCAGATGCCAGCACCTCATCTCAAACTTCCCAGCCTCCAGAATTGTGAGCCAATAAATATCTGTTCATGATAACTTACCCAGTCTATGGTATTCTGTTGTAGCAGCACAAAATGAACTAAGACAGGAGGTGATTAGGTCATGAGGTCAGAACCCTCATAAATGTGATTAGCCTCCTTATAAAAGAGGCCCAAGGGAGACTCCTTTTCTCTTCTACTGTATAAGGACACAGTAGGAAGACTCCATCTATGAGCCAGAAAACAAGCCCTTACTAGAAAATAAATCTGAAATGATCTGAAAATGGTCTCAGACTTCCTCACTTCCAGAACTATGAGAAATAAATTTCTGTTGTTTATAACCTATGATATTTTGTTATAGGTTTCAAACATGTACTATTCTGGGTAAGGAAAGCTGATGCAGTGATGGAGGTGTGAAAAAAGTATAAACTTGTTAAATATTTTCAGTATTTTATTGACATTTTGTAGACAAAGATTAGGGATAAGAGGAAAGAAATGAATAAATTTTGACTATGGTGGATAAAGTGTATGAGAAGTTAAGGCAGGAAATCAATTTGAATGAAGAGATGCTTTCTAATAACAGAAATCTCTGAAACCCAAGGTCAAGAGCTTAGCTTGATGAAATACAAAATATGGAGTATAGAGAAACAAAACCAATAGGACATGTAAACACACACACACACACACACACACACACCCAGTGTCTGGTAGGATACACCAGCAGACTAGAGACTCGGGAAAGAGCTGCAGTTGCAGTCAATTCCAAAGGCAGTCTGCTGGCAGAATTTCTTCTTGCAGGGAAGGAGGTCAGTCTTTGTTCTATTAAGCTGTTCAACTGATTGGAAACCCACTGAAACTATGGACGGCCATATGCCCTACTAAAAGTCCACTGATTTAAATGTATATCATCCAAAAGACACCTTCATAGAAACATTCAGAATAATGTTTGACCAAATATCTGAGTACTACGGTCCAGCCAAGTGAACATATAAAATTAACCACCACAGGGAGCAATTATAAATTTTAAAGAGGGCAATAATGTGATGAAAAAGGTGTTTTGGAAGATTCTTATTAAAAACATTTCCATGTTGGTTTAAAAAAGGGAGGAGTTCAAAGTAAAAAAACAATGGTCAAGGAAATGTTAGCCATACTCTAGGTAGGAGCTGTAGAGGGCCTGGCTGAGAAGAGTGATGATAGAAGGGGTTAAATAACAACCTGGATAACCACTAACCTCTAATCCTTTTTCCAACCCTGAGATTCACTTTATACCTGATGAAGTCCTTTTATGTAGTATTCTAAAAATTATTCAAATAATCTGGCCAAGTTCAGCTCTATTATTTATATTATGATTGTGCCATACTTTAAATTCTTTCCTACATTTCTAAGCATTGGGGGCAGTATAATATAAAGGGCATGGGTTTTAGAATTGAGTTGGTTTGAACTCAAGATTTATCACTGACTTACAAATTTCATAAGTTCTGTTAGCTTCAGTTTCCTTATCTAAAAATGAAGGTATTAATGCCTACCCCAAAACACTGTCTTAAGATTAAAGGAAAAATAATTCATTTAAATATTCAGAATGGCATAGTCAGGAACAGGATAGTATGCTAGCATACCACTCATTTAAATTCCATGAATTCAATTATATAGGCTCTGAAAAACAGAGAAAGAGAGAAAGAGGAGGAGGGAAAGAAGTGAGAGAGAGAGATTATGAGAGAGAGAAAAGAGGGAGGGTGGAAGAGAGAGAGAGAGACAATGGATTAATATGATTCATGAGATTTTCTCTCGTTCAAATTAGATCCTGATGTCCACTATTCCAGGGGAAGTCACGACTAAAATGCAAAAGGAAACAGGAGATAACTCTTGGCTTTTGGCTTTATAAGGACCTAAGTGTTGGAGGTCTAAAAGTAGCATAACCACTTTTCAATGGTAATTTTGACTTTACCAGACTTTTGTTTGAATTACTTCAACCCCTGTTTAAATGTAACTCTGCTTCCAGAGATTTAATTTCAAATCTTTCATAGAGCACCCACTCAAGAAAAGAGGTTAAATCCTATTATAGCCAACATCAATATAGTGTTTGGATATGCCTAAATCTGACAATCAGCCTCATCTGATAATCAGCACATTATTTTGACATTCCCAATGTTGGTGATAGAGATGACTTCAGTTGAGATTCTTGCAGTCATCTAATTAGAGAGAAGCCATCTAGCAGATGAGCCTGGTAATGTTTTCCCCTGTTCTGCACTAGCATATTTGCAACATCCTGTTAGTTCTTTTGTTACAAAGGCTGTGATCATTAGGTGACTTATTATATTGAATTGAGCTGGAATTTTTTTTTCAAATGTGAATAAATACCTAACATTTGCCAGCCAATTCTTTATGATTAGGAATAAAATAGGCCTTGTCCGGGCAGATATACTGCTATATCAATCCAATGCAGTCATTTTATTTCTCTTCATACTTTTATTGTGTTCTATACACAGATAATATATGTATCTCTTGATTTGCTTTGTTAGAGACTGTAAATGAAACTTCACAAAAGCATCTTCAAAATCATGTTGTGAAACAAGAGTTGGAAACATTTTTTTTCTCCTTATCATCATTGTTGCTTTCAGTTGAATAAATGTACATTTCTTGCTGACTGCAAAGAAAGCCATTAAAAAGCTGTTCCCAGCTAAAAGGTTTCAACACATAGGGAATTATATCACTAGTTTTATTTTCCCCCCTTAGCACAGACAGACGTGGTTATAATAGCCAAATCAAAGAACATTTGTTTGAATGATCTGTAATCAGCATTGTTATTGTCCATGGAAGTTTTGAACAGTTTTATATCCATAAAACATTGTACCTGGAAAACTGTATGTGTTACTTTCAATTTAAGCACAATTATTATAATGCTAATATTTTCTGAAAATGAAATAATGTATAAATATCATATTAATAAGTCTGTCAACTGTGAATGCATTATGATAACCAAAATGCAATCTGAATAACAAATGTCAAATACAGATGGTAGAAGAGAAACAAACAAAAACCAGTAAGTTCAGTGTTGAACTGGAATGACAAAGTATAATAAGATAAAAGAGTACTAGAAATTAGTCACATTACTAGATGCTTTTTCCCTCTAAACTGCACAATTTCTTGATAGAAAATTCAAACAATATCATCTTAATTATAACACATTGTTCGAAATCTCATTTTAAAATAATGAGAGAATTTTACAAATCAATGTTTCTAATTGTGATCAATTTTCTCAGCTTAAGTAAACATTTAACTTGGGTTGTCATGCAACTCCTCTATTTTTACACAGTGCCAGACACTGCACGGATGGAACTTATTCAAGAACAATAATAATATTTGCACAGCACTTTAGAGTTTATAAAATGCTTTTGCCTAAATTCTCATTGTGTCTTCTTCACAATAATCCTATGAGGTAGTCAGTGAGGTGGTCAGAGCCATTACTTTCCATGGGATGATATATAATTGATTTATCATCATATATTCTCTTTCTCTGCCAACTTGACTCCTTTGAGCCATTCTTTTTCCTAAAAGATACAGACTTTCTTAAAGATGAACATTCATCCTATTGGGACAGTTTTCCCCTTAGGTTACTTCTCAGTGTGCAGTAACATTGATATATACATTTCTCTTGAAATATAATATAAAAAAACCCTGTAAGCTAGGTCTCTAGGAAGAGTTGAATAGCACAAGAACAAGAATACCCCAATTGTGTGGACATGGCAAGAAGTGGGATATATTTCTAATGTAAGAAATTTTCTAAATTAATACCTTCTAGCTCTCAGGTATTACTGTTCCATTGAATTTAGGAATTGTACGGGGAGAAGAATTCAATATCGTCAATCTTTCACAAAATGTGTTTATGCTGTTATTTGAATGTATTTTATAAATTAAGGTGAATTTTTGCAGCAAGAAAATCAGCAATAGTTTAAATTAGAATAAGAGCTATGTTATTTTAGCGGAATGTCATTTTTTTCATGAAGTCAGAATGCTGACCACAATATTTCCCACTCTCACAGAATAAAATCAAAATAAGGTTAACTCATGTTGCATAGAGATTAGTGTGGGTGGAAATAAATTGTTTGGATTTCAATTTGGTTTAAGCAAGCAACATTGCTTCTCTTGGATCTTAGATGTCAGCCTAAATTTGGTTTTCTTTACTTCCAATTCCATTAAGAATCTGAAAATATAGAAATATATGTTTGTGTAATCACACACATACCTGTATTTAAATTAATTAGAAAAAGGAGGCAATGTTTTATAAAGCTGAAAAGCAGGAATTAAAAATTTAAAGTGATTTTTAGCTTTATTCAATGAATTATGAAGAAAAAATAAGTGATTCAGGCACAGATTATACTGTTTTCAAAGTATAAATAGTATTATTTTTTATTATAAAAATAATATAAAATGTTATAAATTTTTCAGAGAATATTAAAGAAGTATAAAGAAGGTAAGTATATAGAAGTATAAAAAAGAAAGTAAATCACCAATAATCCCACAACATAGTTATAACTTGTTATAACATTTTGTTATAACCCTTCCAAAATTTCTATTATTTCTACATTTTGCAATTGCCTCATTGAAGTTTTAATATTCAGAATGCAGTGCAAGGGAGAAAGAAATGGAAACTACAGAAGCAGAAGGAAGGGCAGAAGAGGTAGGAACATTTAAAGCCAACACAAGTTTTATGTCATAAATCAAGCAAGAGTTTAAAAGCAGTTGAAGGTATGGTGCCATCTGTTCTTATTCCAGATGTATCCAGGTAAGAAACTAGAAGGTTTATCTTGTGAATATGAAATGTCTGAGTTCATGTAAAGCTTATGTTAAAGAAAAGCACAAAATCTCCCCAAATTTGAAAGAGATATGGAGTGGGAATATACTATTTTATTACTGAGTACTTTTACATTTACAAACCACAGGTCTAGTAAATTATTACTTTTTAGTCAGTTATTTTATTTTCCATCAGAATAGCTAAGCTTAGAGCTTATCAATCTATGTAGGTGAAGACACATCTTTTACAAGAACTGAAAATAGTCTCTAACCTTATGATAAAACTAAGCAAGTGTTTAAATAGATGGCTTTCTTCATAGAGGTTTATTTTCCTCCATGGTAGTCATCGAGTCCTTTGTTAGTATTTATTAGGTTCTGTCATGTTCTGAGCACTATTTGTTAGTATTGCAGTTGCCTTCATCCACTCCTGTATTGTATCAGCAAGTGAACTAACTCTTTCCACTGAATGGGGATGCAGTATTTATTTGAATTGAAGTAGACACCTTGCTGTCCCCTTCACTTCTACAAAGTGTAGCATTTTGTGTATACTAGAGGGGAGTAATAGCATAGTGTGGTAACATGGCTATTCCCATCTTTGGTTTCACAACTAGGCAGATCATTAACTGACACAGAGTAAGAGATCAAATATTGATCCTTTAGGATTATGGGTTACAACAAAGAATAGATGAACAACCACAAAAGAAACAGCCTCAGGGAGCAGCAGGATATGGTGGCTTGTTTTGTAATCACAGGCAATTTACAATGTAGGAAGTCACAGGACTCTTATCAGTTACTGTAGAAAGTTATTTTTCAGAGCCTGCCATAAAGCCTTTTGGATTTGTTTATAACCTGAAATTGTGGAAGGGTTGCAAATGGTACTAACAGAAAAGAAAATCAACATTCTCTTATCAGTAGGGCATCTTTTGCCATTGACTCTTTTCAAAACAACTGTTTTCCTTATTGATGTATCCTAGAAGAGGATAGACCAACTGGAGGATGCTCTTAGTCTTAAATTATGCAGGTTATAATTTAGTTGATCTATTTTACACATTAAAAATACTATTAGCCTAATTTGTGAAAGGTTACTTATTCACAAAAAATTTCTCTGCTTTCTGAATAAATGTACCTCTCCTCCTTTTTGAAATTAATCCTTCATCTGCATTTTTTCCCAAGACCCCTTATATAATTAAAATCTTGGTTCCTTTCATATGGTTTCCTTTTTGTATCTTTAACTTTTATCTATTTGCAGATTCCATTTACTATACCAATAAATATGGCAGGTTTCCTTTTCCCTGAGCAAGTCTTTCCCCACCTTTTTTGAGGTATTCTATGTCTCACGGTGTTTTCATGGCTATGCTTCTAGATATAATGCTTGACAATCAGCACTTGCCCTTTCTTGTGGCTACTCAATACTTTCTGGCTTCAGAACCTGTAACTACTGGATTTGCTTCTCTGAAGGTCACTGATGTCCCTTATATACCAGATTGTCTTCTGGTCTTGGTCCTCACCATTGCCAACTGGCTGTGGCATTTAACACTTTTGACTAAACTGTGCTTCTTTTCTCCCTTGGATTTCATGTTTCCACACCTTTGAGTTCTTCTGCTTCCCTGATTGATTGACTTCTCTTTTACTGGCTTCTTCTCTACCAATTCTGTACTTATAAACCTGTAGGAACTCACTACCTTAACTCTGTTTTATCTACTTGCTTTATCTTCTCTTTCTGGGAAATCTTGACCAAAGGATTTTTACCTTTAGCTCTATGCAGATGACTCTCAAATTCATATCTTTAGTTCTATTCTGAGCTAGACAGACAGACACACACACACACACACGCACACCAGCACTTTTCAGCTCTGGTTAAACATCAGACATGTAATTTTTCTAGCTCTGCAGACTAGACTACTCTTACTTTAGATTTCTAACCTATTTGTGTTAATGGCTCTACTATATTCTCAATAGCCCAAGCTAAAACAGTAAGAACCATTCCCTATTCTTTAAGACCCTAAATCTAACAAATGATAAATATTAGCAACATTAACTATATCTCATTTTTCTCCTTTCCATCTCTGTCATTATTTTTGTTAATTTATTTATTTTTTAGCCAGTCAAATTTAGCAGTGGGAGGTTGAATACCAACTTCAGTGACACTAATGTTAATGAGTTCTGATAACCCACTACCATCAGACCAGCCTCCATCTCTGTTATTAATTCACTGGTTAAGCCCATCATTGAGTCTTACCTGACCTAAATATTCTTTCAACCACCTGATCTGATTTAAGCTACTTTATTGACCTTTCTCAATCTATTTTAAATACCACTGGCAGGTCAAGATCTCTTAAATGTGACTGGGATCACTTTGTTTCCCTATTTAAAATTTTTAAATTGTCCTCTAGTGCCTATTGAGTTCTTTAAAATCTTTTCATTTTTATTCTGCAATCATGTGTCACTTGGTGACAGAGGATATGTTTTGAGAAATGTGTCATTAGGCAATTTCAACATTGTGCAAACATCGAGTGTACTTACACAAACCTAGCTGGTATAGCCTACTATACACCTAGGCTATATAGTATAGCTTATTGCTTTTATGCTACAAACCTATGCAAGTTACTGTATTGAATACTGTAGGCAATTGTAACACAATGGTAAGTATTTGTGTATCTAAAGATATTTAAATATAGAAAAAGTACAGTAAAAATGTAGTATTATAATGTTATGTGACCACCATCATAAATGTGATCTAATGTTGCCTGAAACATCCTTACACAGCACATAACTGTATTTACCTCTTCTAGCATTCCATAGAGTTCATTCATGAAACTCCTATGGCAAATGTTAGTTCTAGCATCTGTTATAACTACTTATGTCTACCTCTTATTTTTTCTATTAGAATAGAAATTCCTTAAGAGCAAGGATCATGATTCCTAAAATTCTGATTTCTGACTATGCCTGGTATCATGTCTTACACAAAGCAAAAATTCAATAAATTGAAGATATGAATTAAGAATAATTTGTGCACTTAGAGAATGGGTAATTGGTTATAAGCAAGAGAGCACTAAAATATGTTAATTGTCTTATTCAGTGTCTTAATAAAATTTGACAGATGGAAAGCAAATATACTTTCTGATCTACCTTATTTATTGCATTAATTCTATACATGAAAATAGATTCAGTTTTTAATAATAAAAAATCAAATTAAAATATATCTTTTAATATTGTCAAATTATAAAAATTAAGGATAATCTTAGATATTTAGAAATCCAAAAATTTATATCATAATACACTATTGTTGGGAAAACATTTTGGTATAAATTTACAGTTTAAATTTTAACAATATATTTGAAAGCCTTAAGATATGAAAAGCCGCTGACCCAAAAATTCACCTCTATGAGTGTATTCTATGAAAATAATTGAGACTGTGCTCAAGAATTTAGCTTTCAGGGATGTTGATTATAGCAGTGTCAGTAACATAAAATTGGAAAGGAAAAATGAGAGGTATAAAGATTGAAAGGTAGAAGGTAAAACTAATTTACTAGTGATTTGATCAGCTATGTAGATAACCCAAGAATTCAACAGGTAATCTATTAGTTTTAATGAGAAAACTGGCCAAGTTTTCTCAATACAAGCTCAACTAAGAAAAATCTATACCCTTCTTCTATGGCAATAATGATTACAATGATTAGATTAAAAATATAGTAGCAAATACATCATTTGCACCAGCAAAATAACCTATGACAAAATAATAAATCAACATTCATGGGAAAATAATTTGAAGAAATAGAAATATATCATGACTTACCTTTAGATAATAAAATATAATACCATTATAATACCTATATAATACCATAGGCACAATACTGGACAGAATAGACCAAGAAACAGAATAGAGACTCAAAAACAGACTCATACATATGAAAATTGGTATGTAAATGTTGCAACACAAACCAATAGAGAAAGAATAAATTATTTAGAAGTTATATTGGAAAAACTGGTACATTATCTAGCTGGAAAAGTTTGAATTCCTTTCTTATATATAAAAATGTACTCTATATGGATTAAAGACCTAAATGTGAAAGAAAGCTATAAAATTAATATAAAAAATGTAGGAGAATACCCTAGCAACCTTGAAGGGAGGAAGGACTTATTATAGAAGACTGCAAAAGTACAAGTCTTAAGGAGAGAGAAATAGTTGATTCAACTACATCAAATTAAAAACTTCTGTTCAATGAAATATACTTTAAACAAAAATAACAAATTATTATAGAAAAATATTAATAATGTCTAAAAACAAGAGATAACTAAGATATACAAAAGAGCATCTGCAAATCCAGAACTCAGTCAAAAAATGGACAAAGAATATAGATTAGCAATTCAAAGGAGGAGGGAACTAAATGGTTAACAAGAATATGAAGATATGTTTCAAGTCACTAGTAATCAAATGCACAATCATGATTAAATACCACTTTGCACCAAACTGTAAAACTTAGAAAATTGGATAAAATTTAGGATTACCAAGCAGGTGAAATAGAGACCTTCCTATACCACTGGCCCAACTGTTCTGGAATAAAGCCTTGCTAGATTTAATGGTATTGCTGAAATCTGTGATGTACAATCCCATTAATGGGTGTATACTTCAGAGATGCTCTTGCATAAATCCTTAAAGGGACAACTAGGAATACGTTAGGCTCAGCATTGTTTGTAGAAACAGGCAATTAAAGGCAACCTATACTATCAATGACTCTAGAAATAGGTAGGTAAATGAATGCTATGAAATACTACACAGTATTTAGAAGCCATTAACTAGATACACATACAGCCATATAAAGAGTCATAAAACAATGAAATTTGAATAAGATTCAAGAATAGATTCTTTAATACTATGCCATTTATATTAATTAATCACTATACATTTTATAATGATACAAAAATATCTTAGGATATATTAAGCATAATTGAATGGGTACCAATGGAAAAGGGGAAATAGAAATGAAAATTGATATAATAAAAAATATTTAGGTTATTAAATATGAAATGTCCGATTTCAAATAAAACGTTTCATTTATTATATCTCAAACAAGAAGCAGTAAAATTAATCAAATTATGTGCCTAAACTATCCACACAGTTTTGTCATCTTAACGGTAATTTGTTTATGCCAGCAGCAAAGAAGCCTGGAGAGCGAGTGGCAATGAAATCATGAGAGGCATTTTCCATGGCTTGTTGAGAAGTAAATATTTTTTCTTGCAAGAAGTGGTCCAAAGCCTGGAAGAAGTGGTAGTCATTTAGTGCAAGGTCTGGTGAAAACAGTGGATGACAGAAAGTTTCCAAGTCCAGCTGCTGTAATTTGAGCTGCGTTGTTTGTGCTACACATGGTCAACCATTGACTTGCAAAAGGATTGTCCTGTTTCCATTGACCAATCTTGGCTGCTTAATCGCAATCATCCTCATCATTTTGTCCAATTGGTTGCAGCAGACATTTTCTGTAATCGATTGACCAGGTTTCATGAAGCTCTAGTGGATAACACAAGTGCTGGACCACCAAACAGCTTTATTTGATGAATATTAGGTTTTGGATTGTGTTTTGACACTTCATCTTTATCCAAGCATTGTGCTGAATGCTTGCATTTGTCAAAAAGAATCTATTTTTCATCACACATAACAATATGGTGTAGAAATGGTTTGCCTTTATGTCTTGACAACAAAAAAAGGCAAGCTTCGAGACGATTTCTTTTCTGACACTTGTTTAATTCATGAGGTACTCACCATCTTCTTTACTTTTCCAATTTGTTTCAAATGGTCCAATATTGTTGGATTAGTAATGTCAAACCTTGCTGCTAATTTGTGCATAGATTGAGTTGGATTTGCTTTCAGCTCATAATTACCCACCTTGGTCTCAGGTCACCTCACATGGCTCATTTTCAAGATTAAAATCACCAGAATAAAACTTCTCAAACTACTGATGTACTGTGTGTTCATTAGCCACATCTTTCCCAAATACTTTGTTAATATTTTTATCTGCCTTCATGCCTTAGTTCCACAACAGAACTCATATTTGAAATTAACATGAATTTTTGACTTATCCATGGTTTCACAAAAAATTTCTCTAAAAAAAAAATTTAAAAGATAATCACAAGCCAAAGCATGCGTTTGAAAGACTGAGGATGTATCTTCACAATAAAAATAAAACAAGAAGTGTCAAAGTGAAATGTCAGAGATATCAACTGTCAAACTTAGTACTTAAGGAAATTAGACATTTCATACTTAATAACATAAATAAATAAATGTGAAAATAAAAAACAAAAGAAAGCAGATTTGTAGGTATCAGTTAGAATAACGAATTTTGAGTGGAAGAGTATGACAAACTCAATTTTTAATCTGAGGTGCTGTGTGATAAACAATTTTACTGGACTCTGTCTGTGGTTCCTGGAAGATAACCTCTAAGTATTTAGAATTCCCCAAGTGATAGAAGTGTCTGGAATACATAATGTATGTTAGTTAGTAATTAATTAATTTTAGTTATTAGTCATTAGCCAATTTTAACTATCATTATTAGAGGATAATTTAGTCATCCTGAGATGACTCAGGATGGGGCTTGACCACATCAGAAAGAGTAACCATATGATTAAAGGGTTGGGACTTTGAGCCACATGGTTATCAGCCTGACCTCCTGGGACAGGAGTGGAGACTAGAGATTGAGTTTAACTGCATAGCCAATGATTCAAGCAACTATGCCTACTAATTAAGCCTCAGTAAAACTCTAACATGGAAGCTTAGGTTAGCTTCTGTGATCTGAAGTACTCTACGTATTGTTACACACTGATGTGCCAGGAAGATAATGCATCCCCGAGGATAATGCAAGCTTCGTGTTTGCAACCATCCCAGACTTTGCCATATGCATTTTTTGGCTCATTCTGATTTGCGTTCTTTTGCTGTAATGTAATAAAAATAATATAAGAAGTATAACACTTTGCTGAGTTCTGTGAGTCATTCTAGAGAATTATGGAACCTGAGGGGATACTTCAGATTGTAGCCAGCTAGTTAGACCGAAGGTGGCCAGGAGACCTCAGATTTGTGGCTTGTCTCTGAGTAAGGGCAGTCTTTGTGAAGGATTGGGTCCTTAACCTGTGACGTTTGGCCTCTCCAGATAGTTGGCATCAGAAACTATTGCAGATACATGCAATAATAATGAAACCACTTAAATATTTAACCATAGGGTATTAATGAAATACACTGAATACCTTGATTCATTCAGCATTAAGATGACACATATTATAGATGAATGGCTCTTTAAAATGCTATTCTAACTATATTAAGTGACAAAAGCAGGATCAAACATTGTTATTGAATAACTCAATTTTGTTAAAAAAATACACATGTATCTTGGAGGTAGAGTATAAAATTATTTTTTCTTTTTCTTCTTACCATTTTCTAATTTTACTTCAGTAAACTTGTATTATTTTTCTAACAAGAATAAAATGCAATTCTCTAAATTTTTAAAAGTACATTATTATAAGAAAACATTTCATTATTTTCCTTATTTTATACCACTTTTCTTTTCCCGTATGCTGAATATTGCTAAGGTAAGGTCTAGCAAGACCCTCCGGTAGACTCTAGGCTTCACGTGAATGTTGGTTGTAGCTCAGCATCAAATCCTTGCTTGCTTGTCTGCTGTCAAGCATCCAGGGCTCACGACGTGATCCTCAGCACTTGGCCTTTTGTCTTTTTGCCTTTTCAGGGACTTGTCTCTCAGCTCATAGAGTCTCTGCTCTAGAGGTACTTTGGTAGTGTGGGTGACCATATCTTGTAAGTGATGTGTGAGAGAGAGCCCTTTGAAAATTCCCGTCTATCTAGGTCACCTCAGCCTACATCTGTGAGGTAAAATTTGACCCTAGAGAGACTGCAGAATTGGGGCTTTCCATATAATTCATGAGAAGAATAGGCAGGGATGTGGAGAGTCAGGTCCATGCATACATGTGACATCATCATTCCTCGTGATGCAGATCCACCTGGGGAAGACTAGGACCACTGCCTCAGCTTGTTTGTTCTACTATTAATATACTATTCCCATTTAGATAGCATTGTTTTGTGCAAATAAAGAAAACAAGCTAAAATTTAAAACATCAGATGTGAAGTTTTTTCCCTCCACATTTTTAAACTTAAAGATAAACTTCTTTCTTTCTTTCTTTCTTTCTTTCTTTCTTTCTTTCTTTCTTTCTTTCTTTCTTTTTTCTTTCTTTTTGAGACAGAGTCTTGCTCTGTCACACAGGCTAGAGTGCAGTGGTGCGATCATAGTTCACTGCAGCCTCAAAGCAATCCAAATGGCTCAGCTTTCCAAGTAACTAGAACTACAGGCATGTGCCACCAAGCACAGCTAATTTTTTAATTTTTTTTTTTTTTGGTAGTGAAGGGTTCTCTCTATGTGCCTAGGATGGTCCAGAACTCCTCAAGTGATCTTCCTGCCTCGACCTCCTAAAGTGCTCAGATTACAAGTATGAGCTACTGTGCCCGGCCAGAAACTTCTCTTTTAAAGAATAATCTTCACACATAACCATGTGTAAGCTAATTCTATGTCTGATTATCTGAAATTTTCATTGCCTGCTAACAAAATAAATTTTCAAACAGCGTTTTACCCAAATGCTGATATTCTTGGGTCCTTAAAATATCATGTTTAAAATATTAGCCAGTGGGTAATTTTTTGGAATAGCAATGTTGGCAAGAATTCCATAGAACTACTATATATATTTCTTACAGTATTTAATTTACTAGTACAAATATATGCACCTCGTTTTCTTATTTAAGGTATCACTTTCTAAAGAAATTATGTAGAGAAAGAGTATAGAGGAGTGAACTTATACTGTAAATTGAAATTCTAGACCCCATTTCTGGCCCTTGCTTTAATAAATTGAAGCAGGAGTACAACTTTTTTAATAAGAAAATTACCTCAGCAAAACCTTTTCCCTCTGCATTCTGCTCTTTTCTGGTTAGTAAGCGTACTGTACTAGGTGCTGTGGAAAGTCACAAGAAAGAAATCTCATTGCCCATCCAGAAGGAGTGATGGTCATGACTTAAACACTGCCTGAGACAAATAGCTCTGCTTATGACCCCAAAGGATAAGGCCTCAGGAACTCCTTTAAATGGGAAAGTTTTTCTTCTGTTTTTTTCCCTTTATGCACTCATCCCCACACCCTACCCACACAAATTTCCTTTCCTATTCAATTAGCTCTGCTTTAGAAAGGGAGGGATGGAACAAGGTTTATGAGAATGGAAGAAACTCATGAGAAAATATACAAAGCTATACTCTAAATTTTTACATTCCCAAGTCAGTATTTGGCCACAAATATTAACTCAATATTGTAGCTACAGTTTTTTGCTTGATATATTTCTCATTCTTTCATGCCACCAGGACCTCTAGTCCATTGACTCTACAGGCTTGTCATTGTCACCACCCCTTTATTGACCTTGGATTCTATAGTCTACCGTTATGAACAATCCTTTAAATGGATACTCTTGCTAATTTCTTACCAAATAATATCTGCCCAGCAAAATCCTAACTCAAGTCCAATTCTTAAACTATGTGCTCCTTGTATCTGCATAGCTGAGTGTTGTCAGAGAAAAATGTAACATCACTGACCATCTCATATTAAATTTTTGACCACTAACTTCAAGTGGGACCTTAGTTCTGCTTGATAGACAATGGTATTAGATATTTCCCTGTACATCTCATTTTCCATTACTTCTTAGATAATGATTTTATATCTTTTCCTTTCTTTTCAAATCCCTAACACCTTCTCCTTCTCCATAATATCAGACAGTGACTTATTTCTTATTTCACTGGCAAAATATAATAGAAGCAATCAGGAAAACCTTCCATCTGCTGCCATAATTTGGTTTGCCAGATGCCCTGCATATAGATCATTGCATTCTACCATCCCTATGGTTTTGTGTATTAACTACTTGTCCTTTTATCTAAAGCCAATTCCACATTGTTTTCCTCTCACTTATTCAAAGACTTCACTCCTGCATCATTTCCTCTCTCTCCTAAGTCATCAATTTTCCCTCACTACAGGATAACTGTCATCAGCTTGCAAACATGTGACACTATCTCCCATTGAACTCACATCTCTTTCCAGCCATTGCTTCATTTCTCTACCTCTCCCCTTCATTGCAAAAATCCTTGAAAAGACTGTTGTAAATCTCATGTCCTATACTTTCTTTTCACTCTTAAAAATTATTTTATTGTGAATATAAGACACATGAAACACTACAGAAAACACCATGTATATGAATAATGTATATGAATGAGTGAAACACTCCTGTTATCACCACCTAAAATAAGAAATAGAGCATTGTCAGCATCCCAGCAGCCCCATGTGTCCTTTCTTAGTCACATTTTGTTTCCTTCCAAAAGGGAACTACTATCTTTACATTTATGGTAGTTACTTTCTTGCTTTTATTTACAGTTTGACTATCAGCATAGGCATCCATAAATAGTATTATTTTATTCTGTTAAATTTTGCACATCTAATACATGAAATCATATAGTAGCTACTCTTGTGTCTTGCTTTTTCACCCAATATTATGTTTGTAAGATCCATCTATGCTCTTGTTTGTAGATCTAATTTGTTCATTTGATTTGTATTGCTATGAATTATCTTACTATATGACTATATTCCAATTTATTTATTATACTATTTACATTCCTATTATGTTACTGTTTCCCTTTATGCCACTGTATTAATCTGACTTTTGTCTTTATTATGGCCCAAAACTGCTCTGTTCAAGGTCTTCAAGTTGCCAAAGCCAATGGTTAATTTCCATCCTTACCTTACTGGACTTATTGCCCTCATTTGACACAATCTATCAACCTCCTTCTAGAAATAGTTTCTTTTTTTGGTGGCTATCACTCCGTCAATTTTTCTTCTATATCGTAGCTACTCCTTCTCATTACGTTTTGTTGGGTCCTCTTCACATTCTAAATCTTGGAGTGTTGGAGTGCCCCACGAATAAGTTTATAGACATTTTTTTCACTTCTGTTTATACTTATGTCTTAGGTAATGTCATGAGTTCTATGTCTTTGAATATCATCTATATGTTCTTTCCTAAATCTATTAATATTTCTCCAGCCTGGACCTCTCACCTAAAAATCTGACTCTGCCTATTGAATGACTCCACTATAGACATTTAGATGCCTAAAATCAAATTCTCCATTCTCATTTTCACCCCATCTTGTTCTGGCGCACTTTTCCAAGTGAGAAAATGGCAACTACATTATTTTGAATGCTCAGACAATAACCCTGGTGTCATCCCTGACTTTTTTCTTTCCCTCACCCATGTTAAAGTATAATTTTCCAAAATCAAAAGCATAACTCCTTCCCTTACTTCATTTGGGTCTCTCTCAAATGTTACTTTATAAGAGAAGCTTTCTCTGATTTTCTGTTTAATGAATTCCCGCCCCTTTCGTGACTTATTTTTCTTCATAGCACTTATTACCACCAACATACTATGAATTTGTTTGTTTATTACCAGTTTCTCCCTCCTAGAATGTAAATTGCACAGGAGGAGGAACTATGTTTTATTATATGGTAAACCTAGTACATGATAAGTATTAATATATATCTGTTGAATCAATGAATGAATAAATTAATGTAGACTTCTTTCTTGGAAATGATCTCTCGAAGAGGCTTTCATACTTTCAGTCACTTAGCTTACTGATTATCCTTCTATAAACACACACAAACTCATTTTTGCATGAGTGTGCTCCTGGAGTATAATTGTAAAACTACTATTTCCCAAATAAGTCATCTTATAAGAGCCATGATGTTTATTCTGTTGTAACTCAGACTAGGCATTAAAGTCTGGGGAGAAATAAAATTGATAATATATAGGAAGCAACGGAAATTGGCTTTCCCATTTTGGCCTCCCCAGTACCAACCAAGGTCTCATTTAGTCCAGGTATCAGCAGCTTAAACTGCATTCAAGCAGGATCCAAGCCCCATGATGATGAACTTCTTTTTCATCTTCTCCTGATACATTACCCTAGGCCAGTGGTTTAGATAGTTCCAGGACCACATCATCTATATCATCTGAGACCCAAATTTATAGCCTCAACCCAGGCCTACTGAAACTCTGGGATAGTTAGCTCTTCTTTAAGGTTTAAACAAGCCTTCCAGGTGATTTTAATGCTCACTTAAGTTTGCAACCACTACCTTTGGTAGTTGGCCTCCATAGCTTATGAGGCAGTAGTGAAGATAACTATGCTGAGACAACTGCCCCAAATCAAATCATAGATTTGTTGCATTATAGCTGTGTGACTTTAACTAAGTTGCCTAACTTCTCTGTGTCTCATTGTTTTTGTGTGTGAACCAGAGATATTAGGAACAACACTGTAGGTATATTATAAAGATTAACACATTGACTGCCATGTGAGTTGTATTTAACTCAGGCTAATTTTGAGTCTGGAGCCACGTGAAGCAAAACACTGCAGTTGGTTTGTGAAAATCTTACATGTTGATGTTCTTATTGTTACAATTAATATTGACAATCTAATTCTAAAAATGTGGATTGCATTGCATATAACTCACACACAGAAAACAATAAAAATAACAAATTAGGAAGGATTGTTTTGTTTTAATAAAACACCATGGCTCCAGGTAAATCATTTTTTCTAGTGTGGTAGTCAATGTGTTAATTCATACACCCAAGTGAAACACTTAGGAAAATTCCTGGCACATAATACGAAACAACTGCAAAGTAGATAAGCTTTGGCATTACTTACAAAAATGATATCATTGAATGACTTCTGCTATGTTTTCTCTACTCGCTTAAAAATTCTTTGAGGGAAAAATATATCATATTTCTATACCCCCATAAAACTGAACATAACATTGTAAATATTACAATCATTAAATGAATACTTACTATGTGTCAGGGAATGAGCTAACAGCTGCAGTATTCTGCTGATTACTCAAACTGAAAGAGAAATCTGTGTTAATTTGTCCACTGCAATTATCTTTGCATTATTTCAGAAATTTCTTAAATATCACACCTGCTAATGAGTCTCAACCATTCCTTATATAAAGATATGTAAGTCACATAATTGTAGATCTTTTGTAGCCTAATTATTTGAACTGTATAGAATTTCTGTGCACCCATATATTTATATATCTCATTAATTTGTTATAAAGAGCAAAAAAATTGTTAACGTTAAGTCAAATTGCCTGTAAATGACTTAAGGAATATGTTAATGATCTTGCTCCAAATGAATAATTATAAAGCAGGTACACTTGAGATATGATCATTTAACTGACAGAAAACAGCTTCTAATGGGTTCAATAACCAAGATAATGGTGATATCATAGAAGCCTGTTAAACTCATTGTTCATACTATCCATTTAACAGACAAGAGAACTTCAGCTGGAGTCTTCCTGCAGACCCATTGTCCTGCTTATTTAAATAGCAGTTAATTTAAACACACACACACAAACAAGTCAAAACTCCATTATTTCTAACACGCTTCTTTCTAATAAACTCTATCCTCCTATAATAGAACCCCAGACTGAAAGAAAACATTTCTGAATGTTTATATAGGTGTCATTCTTTTGCTGTTGAGATTTAGCCCCCATTAGTCTTAAAGGCACAGGCAATGCAGGAAGCTGACAGTACAAGTTTGTTCCCAGGACCCTAAGGGTGGCTGCCATGATGTTCCCCAGGGTCCAAAAGGAAAAGAAGTTAGTAGATATAAGTAAAGTTGACAGAATTTTGATTTGCTGTGTTTAGAACCCTTAGTTGAGATAAACATGACTCACACTTCTAAAAATAAACTAAATTTAATAGCAATGGTTACAAACATGAATATAGGGTTAAAATGGATTTGGTTTCTAGCTCATTTCATTTGAACTTGGAATGTTCTCTTCACAGCAGGATTCTGGCTACAAGTGAGAGGACTCAACCTCCAACTAGGTAATGCAGAAAAAGGAATTTATTGACTCAAATATCTGAAAAGTCCAGAGTTAAATCTGATTTCAGCCATGGCTAGACCCAGGTACTCAACACTTTCTTCTGCCAATTGCTTCTCCTCCAGACAGACTCTCTCATAATGGGGCAAGATAGCCATAGCACATACCACCTGTCACCCCCAAGACCTGCATCAAGCTGTCTTAAAAACTTCAGCTGAAAAATTTCTTCCCTGTTTTGTCTGTCAGAATATTCTTAATGAAGCATGTGACTGCCTAAATTCAGTTGTGCACCTACCATTATGAAAGGGTGGAGGCGTTACTGAAAGTTCGGCACTTGTCCCCAAGACTGCATCAGAAGAACAAGGATAAGTGGTTTGAGGAGAGGGAAAGAGGAGTATGTTAATCTGCTGGCAAATGAGGAGGTTTGCCAACTCCCATCTCAAAGTACTAATGTCCTGCGAGCAGAAGTACAAAGCTTTTAAAGGTTTTGATTAATCCCATGATTCCATCTTTGGCTAAGACAATATCCTGATCTCCACTCGGGCAATTCCCCCAAGCACAAAGAACAAAGGACACTTTCCTGCCCCTCCTGACCATTG
Source organism: Cheirogaleus medius (assembly GCA_008086735.1). Lineage (NCBI taxonomy): Eukaryota > Metazoa > Chordata > Mammalia > Primates > Cheirogaleidae > Cheirogaleus > Cheirogaleus medius. Next base: position 8,157,827 of record VBSM01000272.1, on the reverse strand, counting down.
GCCTGAGACAGAGATGTAGGATTCAGTTCTCAAAAAGGGCAAGGGGGTTTTGATGAGACAGAAAACATTTTTACCCCTTTTCAAGTCATTTTCTCTGTTACATAGGGAAACAGGACTATCCCCTTTGAAGTGAAATATGAAATCAGTACTCCACATGAATACAAGTTTGTTTGTTTGGTTTTTTTTAACCAAAAGAAGTGGAAGGAGTTGCTGGGTACCTCAAAACAACATATTCCTTTGCATTTCACTGTGAACTAACCAGCATATATGCACCCCCTCCTTTTTTCTTACATATTCACTTTTAAATACATAACCCATAACAACTACAATATAGATTCTGAAATATGCACTCCCCCTTCTCTGATGTATTATTCAAATTCTGTATCTATTTCCAAGTTGAGGATTTCTCTAGTTCATGTGCATTGTATCCTCTGGTCAGAACATGGCTCCTCATAGGATGGCCAACTGTGGCTAATGACCACACCTCCATTTTAGGATATGTGACTTGCAATATAATATTCATGACACTGTGATTCCTAATTGCAAGTGACAAGTCCAGTGCAGAGAGAAGTATTCTGTCTTTGTCCTCAAGCAATATCCTCAGAGCTTCATCTTTTTGACATCTCTCTATATGTGGGTATCAGGCTGGTGATATCCCAAGTCTCATATCCTAATAGCTCTGCAGTTTCAGTGGAAAAGGAGGGTTAAATGAGATTAATTATGCACATAAGAGCTGACCATCATCATCATTTCCTGATAGCTTCTGGCAGGTAAATCCTGGGATTGGCTTGACTTAGGTCATGTGATCACCCTTGTGCTAGGAAGGAAAAGAGATTGAGTCTATTCCCCTTCAATCAAACCTAGAAAATGGATTATTCCCAGGCTAAATGGGGCTTGTTTCTTCAAAAAAATAAAAATAAACGTTAGGTAAGCAAGAACAAAATATATCCATTATAGTTCCCTAACCAAGTCTCTGGCCCATTCTTTAAATATTTGTTTTTGCTAAAAATTCTTAAACTTAGCAAATTTGCAAAAGTTTTGATATCAAAGTTTGAAGCTCTGGATAACTGACCTCAGTTGGGTTGATTAGACGTAACTATTTAAGGATATTATTGATGTTGGTAACACAAAGACTTGATACATTAAAGTGTGTGTTTCCAAGTTTGCAAGCTTCAACCAAATTATGTATCAAGGTATTATTATTTAGAAGCTTATTTGGAAGTCATGTTCTGATAGAGGCATTAGTTTAACTTATTTAAATGTAATACTATTTTTACAAGTAAAATTAATACAGATATTATGATCTATACATATATTCTACTATCCGTTTACAGCTTTTTTAATGAGTTACTTAAACTATGATACTACAAGGAAGAGGGGAAAAAACAACAGTATTGTGAATATATCTGCTCTGAAGCATAATAAAACAGGTGTACCTTAATAGGTCTACCAGGAATGTTTTAGCTGTTAGCATCTTTTAAATGCTTCTGCTGAGAAACCATGTTTTCATAACAAGGTTGGGTTGAGTATTAAACCTGTGATAGTTCTTTCTGGGATTACTATAATTTACAAAAACAATAAAAACCTGCTAAAAAACATTTATGTATTTTTAAATGTTGTAATCTAGGGATCCCACTGATATTTGTGGTGAAAGATTTGCCCAAGGCTACATAACCCTACTTGTACATTGCCAGGACTGCAATCTGTTTTATGACAAAACAGATTCATTTATCTCCAAATAAATAAATTACTTTTGTGAACATTTAGAAACATTTGCATAATTAGGCTGTAAGATCTTAGCAGTCTTTTTCATAATAATTAAACTAATCTAATCTTGGACAGGGTAAACAGACTTACTAGGATGAGAGCAGCCTTCAGGCAAGGAACTTACCGCATTCTACAGGAACTGTAAGGCTGATGATGTTTGTTAATTATGCAGAGCTTTTACTCCCTAGTAATAGCAGTGTTTGTATTGCCTGAAGCTTAGATAGCTACTCCCAGGCACATAAAATTAGACTGCTTTTTTGACATTCTTCTAAAAAAAAAAAAAAAGAAGAAGAAGATACTTCAAAATGATTATATGCTTTCAACAAGGAGGCATTAGCTTTCTACTGATGGAAGCTGGATCTGCATATAATTGGCCCAGTCTTCAGTCAGGTGATCTTGATTATCTTTAGATCTGGAAACGTTTGGACTGTATACAGATATACAGAGCCGAGGCTTAATAAAAGTACTGCAAAATGAATGACTACATTTCAATCCTCCAAACTTCATGTAATCCCAAGTTTGAAAACACGGCATTCTAGCAAATAACTCATTTAAAAGATACTCATTTTATTTATAATTATTGAAAGGCAACATTGTAAGAACTAAATCAATGGATGTTTTGCAAAATTTAAATGTTTTTCTAAATAATCTCTTTATCAGACGAGTTGGTTCATGTGGTGGTTTCAATGATGACTTAGCTAAGAAGGAACCACTGTCTGTTCTTCTGCTTATAGCTGGTATATTTACCTTAAAGAGGAAAAGTTTAAAATGATCTGTCAAATAGAAAAGAGATGAATTTCACCAATTTATTTGACAAAAATTCATGTAATACTTATATCTCCCACAACTAAAGAAAAGTACTCAGAAATATTTCATTCAAAGGGAATATAAATAATTGATGATCTCAAAACCAAATCCTGAGAACTTCAGTGAATTAGGAATTTGTAAGTATAGTCGTTTATTGGGGCCACAGGTGACAGAGCAATATTTAATGCATTTATTCTTGTTCATATGAAATGTTGAATAAATGTTGTTGCTTTAACTCTAGTCATCAGAGAAGTGACAGTATTATCTTTCTTTTACATGTTATCTTCATTTTTACCTATAATTTATTCATTTATACACAATACATTTTATTTTCACTTGCATTTAGATGGGCTCCCAGAATGATTATTTATTCTAAAAATGTTCAAGCCTCACAGTGCATTTAATTAAGACATCACAAACCAGTTTCTCCATGGGAAGAGATTTGTGATGTCATAAGCATGGGGCATATGAGACTGACAATCAGAAATTAAGGATGAAAAAAGTGCCATGTAAATTCTTGTTTTTGGATAGGAGACTGGCAAAGATGAGGCAAAAGGAAGCAATTCAATATTATTTCTTAAAGAAGTTGTTCTGCAATGAAAGTAGAAACAATGGTTTCTGCTCAGTCTTTTATAATTTACAATTTTGATAACTTGGAATTTCATTACAATTTTTGGATTAAACACACCCATTTAACCATGAAATGTGGTTTTAACTAAAATGTCCTTCTATACTGCTTAAATTTTTTAAATCACTTATCTTATTAAATTATGTTTTTCTTTTGTCACTTTTAGATTTCCCTTTTGCTACTTTTAAAAATCACAAACATAAAAGAGTATATGACCTGTATTCTCTTTTTCTTTTAATTAAATGAGTATTTATATAATAATAAGATTAAAATTGCCATCAATCTAATAATTTTACTATTTGTTTACAATCACAATTTTGTATACAATTAAAAATACTAATTTCTACAATGTTTTAACAGCAGTAACAATGACTTTCACACACACAAACACACAAATATATGTTTTATCAAAAGTTAAGGTAAATGGGGCATAGAGAAATTCATTTACATGCCTTTATTACAGAGGAGGACTGGGGATGGAATCTGGACCTACTTAATTCCCAAGCCTAGGTTCCCTGTTTTACTGTCCTTCTCAGTGATAAGGTCTGCCAACCAAGAAGAGGTGAAAGACCAAATTACAAAGCAGTAAGACAAGGTGTTTAATGGGATCTTGAGAATTACAATTCAGGAGACACAGATTAGACTAGAAGCCAAGTTGTGTTTCCAACAGAGGAGGTCGGGATAGAGATTTTTAAAAGGATGCTGAGAGTGATCACACAAGTTATTGTGAAAGAATTATCATCGGTGGTGGTAGCTAGCTTAGTACATGAGTCCATAGTTAATTGGTTGTTGCTATTCAGGAGTTGTGGCATTGGCAAAATTCAGCTGTTTTCCAGGATGTTGTGGTCAAGGAGATTTGGCCCAGTTCAAAGGTTCAAGGCAAGTTCCTCTTTTGCAAGGTTGCAGGTCATGCAGGTAGTCCTTATTAATAGAATGGCTTGCTCACTCCATTTTAGAGCTCTGAACCAGACTGATGCCATTTGTACATCACATTTCACAGGATTTTAGCCATTTTCTTCTGAATTGCTTTTCAACTTTCTAGTTGGTTACAATATTAATAATATTTATCTCCAAACATTTATTGACCTTACACTTTTATTAATAAAACTTTTTTTGCAGATTAACACATCCCAAATATATATGTATATTTATTTTAAATGAGGCACATGCCCTACTGTCACTAATATACGATGAATAAAATACTGAATTGTAATAATTTAAAATTTAAGAATTCTTTGAATAAAAGAAGAAGATAATGAATCTCATAACCCTTTTGCCCCCAGCCCCAATTAAACATTTATGTATCTGGACCATTGAATGTTGGACTATCTGTGAGTCTCCCATGTTTCTACACACTTTATGAACAAAGTCCCTGGCAACCTTTTGTTCTGGGCTATCTTTTCAAGAATGTTTGCAGAGTGAGTCACCTTGGAAGATGGGGATAATCCTTCTTTCTGGAGCAGAGGGCAATTTGTTTTCTGTCCAGTAAAATAAAGGTAATGTCTATCTCCAGGGCAAAGGTCAGGCAGTTTTGTTCACAGCTCATTATAAAAGATAGGTGTTTCCCAAACTTGGGGATCCTCAGCTGTGATACAAATCCACTGAATATGAAAATTCTCCCTGAACTGCTCTGCACAGCTCCAGTGGGACTTGGGGAGCAAGTGGAAGCTGATGCAAACATTAAACTCATGCTGCCTCCTGTGCCATAAGTAATGAAGTCCTTTTTATCTGAACCAGAACTAGGAGTCTCCTATCTTCTGCCAGCATCAATAAAACTTTGGCAAGCTAATTTTTTAGCTTTGTAAATAAGGTAAAACTTCAGACTTTTTGCAGTTTTTGATACTGACCAAAGAACTAACAAAGTTTTATATTGTTAATTGGGCTTGGAGATTGATCGTTACAGTCTACAGGAGTCCAAGTGTGTAAAATGATCCTTATAAATAATATCAAAAGGCATTTAAGTGAACCTAGAAAAATAACTGGTGAAATATAAGACACAATGCAGGTATAAGTCTGAAAATAGAATCTATATTCAAAGAATGGGTCTGGAATTATTTTAAATCAAATATCCTGGAGTAAATCCTCAGCCTTCAGTTTTATCATAAAAACCCTAAAGATAAAGTTTCTGAGTAAAAAAGCTTTATCACAAAAAACAAAATAAAACATATCCACTTTTTACAAATACTATTAAACGTAGGCTTACAATCTCTTACTTCAAACAGGACTTATTAGCCAATAATACTAAAGCATATATGTAAATATCAGAAATAAAATTCTAATAAAGAAAGGAATGCTGGATAGGGATTGAAATTTTTATAAAACAAATATGTAGGGCCGGGCACGGTGGCTCATGCCTGTAATCCTAGCACTCTGGGAGGCCGAGGCGGGTGGATAGCTCAAGGTCAGGAGTTCGAAACCAGCCTGACCAAGAGCGAGACCCCATCTCTAAAAAAAAAAAAAAAACAAATATGTAGGGGTTATGATCTGTCTCTGTAATACTGTAATTTATTAATTCTCAAGGTACAAAAGGGACTTAGGGCAAAATTTGTTTTTATGAATAATTGAAGTCAATTCATATTTTAAATGGTCTTTTATATAATTTTGTATTTTCTGGCCAATTTGTTGTCCATTCTGATTAAATCGCCATTGTTTGCCTTGTAAAATGGCTAATGAAGGCTTGTTTTACTAGAGACAGTTCTGCTGCTTTTCTAATTGTTTACCGGTGCTTGCATTATTATTGTCAATCTTTTTAATTGTCCACTTGGTGTTGGTTAGTATAGTCGAAATTAGCTCCTGCAACTAATCAATCCACAAACCCAGGTTAGACACACTGCCAAATGATGCAGTATGCTAAAAGCAGATCAAGGAGAATGCTTCCTTCCCCCTCCAGGTTAACCTACTCGGAGTGTCCTGTCTGCTTCATGCTCCTTTATCACCTTATGGGAAGGACATATGCCCATATGACATAGAAACTGAATGATAGTGTCAGGGTCACTCCAGAAGTTAAATAGTAACAAAGCTTTCTTTCCCATATTAGCTAAAAGTGAGTAATAAAGAAGATCTCATATTTTCTTCCTGCAACACAAAGAATTACCTTTTGTACACTTTGGTTCTGCACCTTATTTGGAAACTGCTAAAATGCAGGTATGTCAGTCATCAGTTCTTTTATACTTAGATCCATTACCTCCCTTTCTTTCTTTTCTTTATTACATTGAAATACATTTCTGAGACTCCTACTCCTTCCAAGACTCTAAGACCTACAAGATCATCTTGATCATGGGGAAATGGGAGTTGAGGAGAAATCAAAATATTTCTCCCCATCCTTCTGTTTTCTTTGGTGTATCTGCAGTGATTAAGTCTCTGTACCTCTATCCTGTTGGACAGCTCCTGCAGCCTGGCAGAGAGGCCCTCCCACTTCACATTTCCAGCTCTGGCAGTCATAGCAGTCATCAGTAGTCTGCTTTTGGGTTCTGGTAACACATTTCTTCCCATTGCCCTCCATTTCCAGGGGTTGTAGTGACTTTTTGTTGTTGCTAATCTCTGGGTTGCTTTTCAGCCTATGTTAACAATCCCTCATGTTAAAGTCCTTCTTTATAAGATTAAGAGTGGTGTCTGTTTTCTTGACTGGTCTTTGAGCAATAAAGCAGGGTACATTAATTAAAAGTTATTCCACATCTAACAGGTCTGTTCATCTACCATGGTAAATTCATAAAGAGATCATGGCCAGCTGAATTGAAAATGAAAATGTTTAAGAATATTGAAATGAGTGGATAAAACAAATTGGTCCCAACTCAGATAACCAAATTGCTTAGTTGGGTCTCCAGAAGGCAGATGTAGTGATCTGTGTCAAGAAAAGAGCCCACTGTGACCAAAAGCCAGGAAAGGTACTGAAATCTCTGTGCTGCCAAATCATAGTTCCCAAAGATAGATTAATGCCAAGATTCCATTCTATTTCCTGCACTCTGAGAGGGCTTAAACTGACAAGTCACTTCTGGAACAACATGAGCCACCAAGGGAGGATCAATTGCACAAAACACATTGACCATCTCATTTATGTGAAATAAAGTCACCAGAAGTGAGAAAAATGTAGACAATAATAAAGAAACATACTACTATAAATACTGGATGAAAAAATAAAATTATAATTTCTTGATAAACCAAATATCTGTGTACTATTTGTTTCAAAAAGCATAGCAGAGCATTTTATCAACGAGACTTCCATAGATGACTCTTTAAATGCAGGAAAAATCTATCTCATTCTGAGAACCACTGAACACTACAGACATCACAAAACTCTGTTGCTGAACCACCCTTGTTTAATTTCTTCCTAAGCATTAAGTCAAGACAGTCAGCTATTTGTAGCTATCCAATAAATGTCTCTTGTGACCTTTGTTAAAATCAGGGTAAAGTAATAGCATGTTGAATGTGTGAGGAACAACTTTGCTCTAGCATTGTGGTAATGCTCTTTAGAACATTCATTCTGACATTTTATTTGAGGATCTGCCATGTGTAAGGCATTGTCTTATGTGCTGGAAATAGAAAGAGGAAGGAAACACAACCCTGATTCTTAAGTCTCTGGAACAATAAGGAAGATCCACAATCTTAGTAAATGCACTCATAGTAAACATACATTGCATTATTCAGTTGGTCAACCATTTCTTTTTGTAATTCTAATATTCTTCAATTATAAAATGTAACTACCATAGCAGATATGTTATGTTTCATTCTCTTAAAATGAATATTGTTTTAGCAGTGTAAAATTACCTTGTAATTTGTGTCTCTTGCTCTTAGATCAGCAGTATCTCTGAAAATGCCAATATTTCCATTGTTTTGAAGGTATAGCATTATATCTTGCAGCTGTTTGACAAAGCCATTAGCACTATGGTTTGGTATACTTTTGTTTCAGTATTGATTGATTCTGATTCTATAGTCTTTCTAGAAAGACTAGAGATATTTTCAATTTATCCCTAGCTTTTACCAATATAAAAATCATTCCTTCATACAGATAAAAATTCCAGAAATAACATTAATCTATTCTATCTGATGATTAATTTTCTTGGGGAATATCTTAGCAAATTTGTAGTCTGACCCAAAACTCCCTATTCTGTCTATAAAACACATTAGCCAAAGCCTCTGCATTCTAATAGGCTATTCTCAAGGATGCACCTGCATTTCTGCTCCTACTAATTGAGCGTGTGAGTCATATGTGTATGTTTCCAAACCTACATATGTCTGTTGTGCTTTTATAATAATTACAAAATGTAATTAAACATGGGAATGAAAAATATATATCAAAACACATCATTTCAAAGAAAACTAATTAGAATACCCTGGAAAGATTTCATAAAGATGAATGGCTAAAAATTTTTCTTTGGAATAAGATATATTGAAAATAAGATTATTTTGAAGGAGAGGGTATGGTGATTAAAAGATTTAAAAGAATTCTGCACTTCTGTGCTCATATTTTTTTACAAGCATTTCCAAGTTCTAATTTTAAAAATGTTTTAAAGTTGTGAAAGAAAACTTCAGTTTTATCACCAGATTTATACTCAGAGGAAAAGCTGTGGTTCTACATTAGAGGATTTGTGAATAAAGATATATTTGTAACTTTTTAATTGAATTAAATATTTAATATTTAAGAGTATTTAACAGAGTTTTCAAATAACCAAATAATCACAGGGCTCAATTTTGCGTGATAACTGAGGGTTTTGTTTTATTTGTGTTTTTTTGTTTTTTTTGTTTTTTTTTTGAGTTCTCTAGCATTTTCTCCTTATTTTCCACACAATTATACAATTGCATGATCTTTGAGAGTATGTTTTCTTCACATTTGAACCCAGTATTTTGCATGTAATGACCATTTAATACATGTTTGTTGAATGAATAGATGACAAATTTAGGCCTATGTGTTAGGAATTGGGTCACTGTCATTTTTAGAGAGAAGAGAAAGAAAGTTAATTGTTTGACAAACTGATTTAGCATTGTTTTGTGTAACCTGGAAATTGTGGATTTATATGTAATTGTCTTTAATTCATTTTTTCTCTTCTGTCAATCTCTGTCAATTAAATATCCTCATCTTTGTGCTAAATTAAAAGTTAAACTGGAAATGTAGTCTTTGAAGTTAAATATTGACAAATGTGATGATATTAGCAGTGCAAAAATATATTTATCTAAGATATCCTTATGCTAAATGCAAATGTGATTTCACCCATTTCAACTCATACCATCAAGAAATTAGCAAATGAGCTTTCTAAAAAGTCTTGGTTTTTGCAAAATTTTCCACATACCAGTTCACTTAAAAGAAACGAAAGCCTTGGAAAGCAAGTCTGTGAATGAATACAGCATACTAATCAAAATGCACTTCTTGGCACTTTTCCTGCGGCCACCCATGGGAAAATACGTCTGCCACTCCACAGCAAGCATAAAATTTCATCCCGACTTTCAGGCAAAACACCAATGTAATTGACATGTACTACTAATCAGATGAGTATAACATATGATAATATCTTTTCCTCTGTGACTAAGAACGATATGCTTCAGTGGTTATCTCAGCATGCATGAGGCTACCCTCTTTATATGCACATAGGTGTTCAAGTAATGCATTTTGAAAACCACATGAGGCACTCTACCCATATGTGGTTAAATAATTGAAGCAATTGCCATGTGAGTTGCTGGTCACCACATCTGTATATTTCTCTAGGCTTCAGTCAGCACCAGATGTTCTCCCATACGATGGTTTATGGTGCCACAAGGTATTTCTGACAATCCTTGTGGGGAATGCAGGCCTCGTGTTAAGTTTTCCTGCAGTATACCAGTGAGAACCAAGAGGAGACAACATGGTGACCAAAGAGACACTCATCTGAAGGGCTCCACCAAACCTCACTGAATTGGTAGGCATATGGGTATAAGAAATACCCCTTTCCCTCCACAACCATAGAAGCTGCTAGACCTAATAAAATCCTTTAATCTCATAGTATTCTGAAAATTTCTTATAATTTAACTGCACATTACATTAGCTATTGGTGAATATCCTAAAAATGTTGCTTAAGAATATTGGTTATTTTACTTAGGTTCTAACCTCTTGATTTTATGATAAATATTTGATTCACTGAAGAAGTTCACTGTACTTTTCACTCAGAATGTACTTCTGTATTTTATTAAATTCCTATGTCTATAAATTTTAAAAAAATAAATACCTACTTATTGATATCATTCGAAATAACTTCTTTTTAAGAAATGGTTTCTCTTAATCATTCGTTTTATAAATATTAATTGAATATTTTTATATAAAGACTGTTCTAGGCACTGAAGATACAGCAAAAAAAAAAGTCTCTATCCTCATATATTTACAATTAAAGCAAGGGAGATTACATTCTACTGAGGAAGCTTATATTCTATGGAGAGAATGCATTCTAATGACCTAGTGTAAAATTAACATCTATGTACTATAGAAAAGTACCAAGAAAATGAGATGCAATTGAGGAAGGTGACAAGGGATTCTCCCTGAACAGGAAGATGACCTGGCTCTTCATAGCAATGGCCTCAAGAGCCAGCATGATGTTGTCAGCAGGTGTTGTTGGTCTGTTCGGTCACTCCTTCAGTGCTGAAGTGAGGCACAGCTGCCGTACTTGTGGAGACAGCTCTTGTCTGTCCCTGAGGGCCAGAAACATGTGTGAGTCTTATGTAATGTGACCATGAGCAGCCTCTGCCCGGGGTGACTCCCACGTGTGAACCTCCTACCTCCTAACACCACAGCTATAGCTCTCCCCCGTGCATGCCCCTTTTCCCATAGTTCAAATGAGATCAAGCTGGCTTAGACACTGGGTAGATGCCCTAGTTCTTCCTTTGCCAAACTCCAATAAGTTCCTTGGCACCATTTCCTCTGTGCCCAGGATGGTTTGCCATCAAGCGCCAGAATAGGGAAGCCCCTGGCTAGCCAAAGGCCTCAAGTCTGCCTGGCTGGTAGTGTCCAGGAAAAGCAGGAATGACTAGAGAGCAGTAGTGGGCTAGGCTTGGCATTCCTTCAGCACCTGGAGGTGCAAGCTGTGTACCTGCCTGGATTGTTGGCAGTGGGCCTTTCAGTAATGGGCCTTGGCAGCCCTGCTGTGTTTCTATTGAAGGTAAGCAGTGAATGCTATTCGAGTGCTCCTTGAGGTCATGGAGTTGGAGGATCCAGCTAATTGGGAGAATAACTTGGGAAGAGACCGGGGTTATACCCTTGGGGAAGAATTATTTCTCTAAAGAGGAAAGAAGTTCCAAAGAGTCCTTGATATAGAATGGATTAATGACTGGTAAAATTGGTCAGATGGTTTTAGGGTTAAGGTGGAACAAAATCTCAGTAGTTCAGTCCTGACTGTATCATGCAGAGAACCACATTCCTAGGCTAAAGGACTTCATGACTCTAGGTTCCCTCAAACTTTATAGTCTTCAACCTAAAGGACTAATCATGTGGACTAGATGACTTCCTGGTACCCTTTATCTGTTTGGATTCCCTCCTTTTGTAAACATTAATTCATTTGTTTTTTTATTACATTGTTCTTGAGAACACATGGCAGAAGGAATGGGAAGTAGAGGAATAGGAACTGCTTCTACCTGGGACAGAGCCTAGGATGTGTGAGACCCAGGAGCCAGGAGGTTGAGACATCTCTATATATACCACCTGTGGAGCAGAGTAGTAGACTGGGGGAGGGGGATTGCACTGGGCTTGCATTTTAGTGATCCAATCAGTCTAGTGTTCAGCCAACAGTTACCTTCCCAAGGTTGTAGTGGAACTCCCCTAGATCAGGAAGGAGTTATTGTATCTTGGTCTCCTCCATGCTGCTCCATTAGAGAGAAAAGTCCTAATACTTTCTAGAACTCTAGTACTTTACAGTGGAAAAAAAAAACAAAGGGTCTCCGCATTTATGGAGAAATAATAATAAAAGAGAATTAAAGTTTTTGGAAAGTTATCTCTGATCTTTTCACTTAGAAGTGGACCCTGTTAATATATATGGTTTTTTTTATTATTTCAGGATATTATGGGGGTACAAATGTTCTGGTTACATGGATTGCTTTTGTACTGCTTGAGTCAAAGTTATAAGTGTGCCCATAACTCAGATACTGTACATTGTACCCATTAGGCATGATTTTACCCATACCCTCCTCTCCTCTTCCACCCACACAATTTGTATTGAGTTTTACTTCCATCTGTGCATATGAATACTGATCAGTTAGTTCTAATTTAATAGTGAGTGCATGTGATGTTTGTTTGTCCATTCTTTAGATGTTTCACATAGGAGAATTGTCTCCACTTCCATTAAGATAGTTGCAAAAGGTATTAATTCTTTTTTTTTATGGCTGAGTAGTACTGAATGATATACATATGCCACATTTTATTAACCCCCTCATGAATTAATGGGCACTTAGGTTGATTCCACCTTTGCTATTGTGGATCATGCTGCAATAAACATTCTAGTGCAGGTGGCTTTTTTATACAATGACTTTTTTTCCTTTGGGTAAATACCCAGTAGTGGGATTACTGGATCAAATGTAGGTCTACTTTTAGTTCTTTGAGGAATCTCCACACTATTTTCCATAGAGTTTGCACTAGTTTGCAGTCCCACCAATGGTGTATAAGTGTTCCTATCTCTCTACATCCACACCAGCATCTATAGTTTTGGGACTTTTTGATAAAAGCCATTTTCACAGAGGTTAGGTGATATCTTATTGTGGTATTGATATGCATTTCTCTGATGATTAGTGATGTTGAGCATATTTTCATATGTTTATAGGTCACTCATCTATCTTCTATTGAAAAGTTTCTGGTCATGTCTTTTCTCTACTTTTTAATTGGGTTATTTGTTTCTTGCTTATTTGCTTGAGTTCTTTGTAGATTCTGGTAATTAGCCTTTATAGGATATATAGCATTGAACAGTTTCTCCTGTTCTGTAGGTTGTCTATTTGCTCTGTTGATTGTTTCCTTGGCTGTGCAGAAGCTTTATAATTTAATCAAGTTCCATTTATTTATTTTTATAGCTGCTGTGATTACCCTTGGGGTCTTCTTCATAAATTCTTTGCCTAGGCCAATATCTGGAAGAGTTTTTCCAACATTTTCTTCTAGAATTGTTATGGTTTCATGTCTTAGATTTAAGTCTGTATCCATCTTGAATTAATTTTTGTGAGTGGTGAGAGATATGGATTCTGTTTCAATCTTCTACATGTGGTTATCCAATGTTCTCAGCAACATTTATTAAATAGGGACTCTTTTCCCCAGTGTATATTGCTGTATACTTTGTCAAAGATGAGATGACAATATGTGTATCATTTTATATTTGGATTCTCTATTCTCTTCCATTGGCTTATGTCTCTATTTTTTGTGCCATTCACATGCTGCTTTGGTTACTACAGTCTTGTAGTATAGTTTGAAGTCTGGTAAAGTGATGCCTCTGGATTTATTCCATTTGCTTAAGGTTGCTTTGGCTATTCAGGCTTTTTTCTGGTTCCAAACAAAGTGTAGAATTATTTTTTTCTAGATCTGCAAAAATTGATGTTGGTATTTATTTTGACTTCCTTCCTGCCTTTCTTCTGTGTATATTTTAAAATTAAATCTTAACAAATATATAATTTTATAATTTGTTTTTTCAACTTATCATCATCACAGAAATATTTCCCCATGTTACTATAAGCATTACATGTCTAACATTTTAATAGTCATACTATATTGCATTTATCAAGATTTAATTCACTTGCTGGAAATTTATATTGTTTGCAATTTTTCTATTCTGAATAATATTGCATGAACATTTTTATACTTCAGATATTTCTAAACTACATATGTTTCCAGAAGTGAATTATTACGTGAAATGGATTCCCAAGAATGGTGTGTGATGATTCATTTTTCTATGAAGCCTTTCAAATTATAAGCAATATTATTAAAGTGTAGATATGCCAAATATTAAAATGAAAAAAAATCTATTTCCTTACAGCATTTCATTGCTAGTGAGGGTAAACCATCCCAAATTTTTATTAGAAATTTGTATTTCCTGTCTTGTTAATTGCCTGATTAGCTATCTATTAAAGGAAGTAAGAGGATGGACTCTGAGGCAAAATTGCCTGGATTTGTATTTTGGCTATTCTCCTTACTACCTGTATAGCCTCTGTTCCTCATCTGCAAAATGGGGATGAGGATGATGCTAATACTGTTAGAGTGGGATCTCCCGTAGTCCCACCGGACAGAGAGACAGAGTCACCAAGGATGTAATCACACAAGAGGAGCTTTATTATCTGGCTAGCCAGGGTCCAAGCCCAAGAGCACCAGCGCAGTGGTCTCTCTCTCTCTCTCCGGGCAGGGACCCCGACTGAAGCATGGGTGAGCTTTTTATACTCATTGTACACAAGCTGAACACGCGCTGATCATGCATCTGCCCTTTACAGTGATTGGTAAGCTTCCTATCTGCCGTTTGTGCCTGCATGTAATCTTTCTTCACCCCTGATTGGCCCCTTTCCCCTGCATTTTGTTTCGGCCCATGATGCCCTGCAGCATGCTGCGGTCAACAAGCAAGCAGTGAACAGAAGCTATAGAGGTCAACCGTTAGCCCAGTATGTTGCAACCTTTGTCGAAACACAAGGTGTGTCCTACGAAAGATAAGGTGTGTCCTACAAAAGATAAGGTGTGTCCTACAATACAACAAATACAACCACATAGAGTTGTTGTGAGTATTGAATGGGTTAATATCTGCAAAGTGCTTACAACAATGTGAGACAGATAAGTTTTTAAGTGCTTTAAAGTTTTCAATATTATTGTTGTTATCGTGGTTTTGGTTTTTTAACTCTTTAACGGTTTTGTTTTTCTCTCTCTCTCTCTCTTTTTTTTTTTTTTTGAGATAGGCTCTTACTCTGTCACCTGAGCTAAAGTGCAGTGGCATCATCAAAGCTCACAGCAACTTCAAACTCCTGGGCTCCAGCAGTTCTCCTGCCTCAGCCTCCTGAGTGGCTGGAATCCCAGGTACATGCCACCATGCCTGGCTAATTTTTTTACTTTTTTGTAGAGACAGGATCTCACTCTTGCTCAGGCTGGCCTTGAATTCCTTGAACTCCTGGCCTCAAGTGATCCTCCAGCCCCAGCCTCCCAAAATGCTAGGATTCCAGGAGTAAGACACTGTTTCTCCCTTTAAATCCTTCCTAGGTCAATTTGTTTGTTTGTTTGCCTCATTGCTCTTTTTATGCCACTGGAAATTAATGTTCCTTTGTAATGTTAACCATATCATGCATTCAACTACTACCTAAAAGAAAGTACTTTCCTTTCCCATCATGCCTGTAGTTTAGATCTCTCCCTTGAGCTTAGAGTAATTTTTCTCTCCTCAACATATCCCCAGTGAAGATCACATGGGCATATTTGATCAACATGGCCCAAAATGAATTCATCATTTTCCACCTAAATTTGGCACTTCTTCCCAAATGTCTTCTTTTATTGGTGATAGCACTATCTACCAAGGACATACACAGGAACCTGGTGAAGGGATGATAATATGCCACCCCCAAATATGCCAATTTGGCATAAGGATTATTTTGAGCTGAATGCAATTGAGAAACAGCAGACACAGAAAAAACTCTCTGCCCTCCCTCTTTCTAACAAAAAGCAGAGCATAAATTTCCCTTTTATTAAACAAAATCTCCACTTATAAAGAAAAATATTTCCTTTTTATTAAAGGAAATTTCCATTGGTAAAGATGTCTCCTTCTCCCATATTAAGTAGAGGAGAACTACTTAATCTTAATCACAGGAAATGACTCATCACATGAGATGGCACTCAGATGAATCTGCATAACAACCCTTACTAAACAACTCTTATCTACCATATATTTCCAATCACCTTCCCACAATTTACCATCCCTTTCCTTTTTTTGGCTTTTCTATGTTTTATTGCCCTTTGTTAAAATGCTACATAGCTTGTTTGCAGTCCCACCATTCTAAATTGGTACTAATCGATCAACACTTATGTGCACATATAGAAGTAAAACTCAAGGGAAATCAAGTAGGTGGGAGGAGAGTAGAGGGAATGGGTAAATTCACACCTAATGGGTACAATGCACACTGGGTGAAGGGCACACTTATAACTTTGACTCAAACTGTACAAAAGTAAATTATGTAGCCAAAATATGTGTATCTCTGTAAAACTCTGAAATAAAAAAAATAATGCCATGTAAGCCCCCAGGTCTGTCTTTTTGGGTTTTCACTTCACCTGCACATAAATTAAAAATAAAATTTGAATACATTTTCTCCTTTGAATCTGTCTTTTGTCAGTTTAATTTGCAGGCCCCAAAATGTAGGAAGGTAGGAGAAATATTCTTTTTCTTGTAACCTGGGAAATATCTTGGATCCTACTTCCCACTTTCTCAAACCAACTGATAACTCAATCCTTCATTTCAGATGCTGCTTTAATCTGCTTCCTCCTCTAGATCCCTTCTAGTATTGTCTTGTCTACATCTCTCACTTCTCTGTAATCTTGGATATTATTCCCCCTGGCTAATATGTAAATAGCTCCCATGACCCAAGAACCAAGCTTAGCCTCCTTAATCTGGTGTACAAACCACACAACTCTGTTCCTGCCAGTGTTTTTCTCTCTCATTTCATCTGCAGCTTCTTTCTACCTCAAGTTTACTCTCCATTCATTCAATTCTCCAGTGAACAGTTTCTATTCTTTCCTTAGTTTGAAGTGCTCTTCTCCAGTCCCACCCTTTGCCTGCATAACATTAAATTATCCTTCAAGACACAACTATGATGTCATCTCCTCTAAGAAGTCTTCCGTTAACTCCTGAGTTGTGTCAATGACCATTTCCTTGACTTTTACTGTAAACTGTGCACATCTCTCTCATGGACCCCCTGAACTATAATATATTTTTCTGTTTATGTGTCAGCTCCCACACGAGACTGTGAGTTCTTCAAGTTCAGGGACTGTGTTGGATTCATCTTGGTATCCTCAATACTTATCACAGTGTCTGATAGCAGATCTTAAGAAACATTTGCTAAGTTGAAAATGAAATTGATCATGTAAAGAAGACATTAAATATGAAAGATGCCTGGCATCAAGTTACTACAGAATGTTATAAATTTGTGAGATGCATGAATATCCAGACACTGGTTCTCATGTTTGTAAGATCAAAATGTTGCTTGGCAAATGCAATTGATACAGTTGGTTGTCTATTTAGCATCAAATTTCCCTTTATTTCTCCTTAATCAAGTCTTCACTCTTCATCCATGTTTTCTGTTGCCTGACACTTCCAGCTACACGGATGGTCATAACTATGTTATCACTTCTCCCTTGCCAATGATTAATTCAGGAATGGCCGTGATGCTCACGTGGGGACCATTGAGATTCTAGGAGAGAGCTTTTCTGCATTATTCAGGGTAGCCTCTTGAAAGAGCTTATTTTCTGTCTGTATGTTGTCATAGGTGGATGTAAGGGGCCCTTCTTTCTGTTAAAGCCATCTTATTCTATTATGTTACCCTTGGGATAAAAATAGTACACATAGAAAAGATTAACATTGAGGATCTTGAAGAAATCAAATTGGAATTGCATTCTACCTCTGTATTTCTAGATATATAAGACAATTAGATATTGCTTAAATTTGAGATAAATTTTTCTGGTATTTGTGATTGAATATATTAAATTGGTTAAGTAAGCATGAAGTCACCAGAAGGGAACACTCATCCACACCACTCTTGTATTTCTGACCTTCTTGGTATCCCTTAAGCACACCTTATGGAGTGAATTATGCCCCTCCAAAATTCATATGTTAAAATCATAATCCCCAGCACCTTAGAATGCCATCTTACTTGGAAATAAAGTAATTGTAGAAGTAATTAGTTAATATGTGGTCATTTAGATGAAATTATAATCCAGTGTGACTAATGGCTACATAAAAAGGGGAAATTTGGACATAGGTAGGCACACACGAAAAATATCATGTGATGATGAAGGCAGAGATTGGGGAGATATTTCTGTAAGCAAAGGAATTTCGAACACTGCCACCAGACCACCCAAAGCTAGAAGAGAGGGATGGAACAAATTTTTCTGTCACAGTCCTGAGACAGTACCAACTCTGCTGATACCTTTATCTTGGACTTCCAGCCTCCAGAATTTTAGGACAATAAATTGCTGTTAAGTCACTCAGTTTACATGGTAATTTGGTATAGTAGCATTGGCAAACTAATATAGACACAGATATCTTTTCTGGGTTAGGGCTTTTGCACCACTAGCTGTTCCTATGTTTAGGATGCTCTCTCACTTGGACTTCATGTTGCTGGTCCCTTCATATGTATCAAATCTTAGCTTAAGAGGCTCCCCCCCAACACACAGAGGCCTTCCAGCACTACCTAATCTAGAGCAGCCCCACTAGTTACTTTTTATCATCACCCTGCTTTCATTTTTCTGCTCAACAGTCACCGCTGTGTGGGATTTTCCTTTCGTATTTAATTGTATGTTGATTATCTGAATCCCCCCACCCCCCAGAATATGAGCTCCATTGAAGAACAAGGAGTTTTTATATCTTGTTCACTGCTAAATTCCCAGGACCATGAACATTGCTGGGTACACATCAAGTGTATATGATAAATGAAGAAATGTGGAGTAAATGAGTGTGAATGAAAAGCATGATTTACATCATCAAGCTTTTAAATGTTTGGTGCATTTAGGTGAATAATGTGAACAGTAATATTCTGCTTATATCTTTTAATATGTGGATTTAACTTTCTCTGTTTCTCTTACCTTGTCTATAAAGTAGAGAAACTAACAGTGCCTACTTATAGGAGGTTGTTTTGACAATTAATGAAAGGATATATTAAAAGCACTTAGAACTATTCTGGGTACATAGCAAATATTTTTTAAAAAACGGCTCTTTATGACACAGTAGCTCTTAAAAGGAAAAAAAAAAACACAATTTTTTTTTCTTTCTTCTTTTTGGACTCACCCCTGGCTTGCTGTGGTAGGCTAACAATGGCTCTCAAAGATATGTCCACTTCCTAATTTCTGGAACTTGTGAATATTATTTTTTTTCATAAAAAGTCTTTGCAGGTATGATTAAGTAAAGGGTCTTGAGATGTGGAGACAACCCTGAATTATCCAGGTAGGCTTTACTTCCAATCGCATGCATCCTTATAAGACACACATATAGAGGAGAAGGTGCTACGAAGACAAAGGCAGAGACTGAGTTGATAACAAAGAAGAAAGAGGTTTCTTCCAGAAGCAGCAAGAGATAGATCCTCCCCTAGGGCCCAGAGGGAAGTGTGGCCTTGATGACAACTTGATTTTGGACTTCTGTTCTCGAGAACTGTTAGAGAATAAACTGATGTTGTCTGTATTAATTTGTTGCAGCAGTCACAGGAAACTCATACACTTGCCCTGTCAGTTCATATTGCCAAGCTGCAAACAAGCTGATCTGTGTCAGTTGACGAGAGCACTCTCTCACCTGGGAAGAGACTTCCTGACTTGTTAGAGATTCTGCAATCCCCGCTTCTGCTCTACTGTCAGCCACCTGCATTTATTGGCTGTATGAACACCAAAGATTTGACTTTAGTGTTTTCCATTTCTACTCTCTTAACCATTATGAGGATGAATCCTGACTAGCCAAATGGTTCTGTGTAATTTTTAGGTTGGCACTCTCTCTCTCTATCCTTTTCTCTCTCTCTTTTTTTACTCTTTCTCCTCCCTATCTCTCATCCACTGTGCACTGATCACCATTAGTGATCAGAAGAGTCCTTGGTAACAGGTGATAGGTGAATACCTAGTTTCAGTTTTCTTCCTCCTCCTCCTCCTCCTCCTCCTCCTCTCTTCTTCTTCTTCTTCTTTCTTCTTTCTTCTTTCTTCTTCCTTTTTTTGAGATGGAGTCTCACTCTGTTGCCCAGGTTGGAGTGCAGTGGCATGATCATAGCTCACTGCAGCCTGGAACTCCTGGGCTCAAGCAAAGAGATCCTCCAACCTCAGCTTCCTGGGTAGCTGGGACTACATGCATGTGCTACTGTAACCGAGGGAACAGCCCAAACTAGGCATAGTCTGTTGATAACAAAATGTCAAGTTACCTTGTAGGTATAACAGGGACAAAAACTGCAAGTCATGTAGCCAGGGAATGTGCAGTAGAAAAAGCTTCAACATCTAACAACACCCAGAACCAATGATTCTTCCCCTCAAGACCAAAAAGACTGGGACTTGACCAGAACCTGAACACTGGAACTTTTTCAGAAGTGAGGGGTTAGTTCTAGAATATCCAGGAATAAAATCTGCCTCAGTATATCTTACCATAATGGTCAAATTTGAAGCCTTCCAATCAGACCCTGCCAAGCCACAATTCCTAAATCCTTTTCCTTACCCTTTGAGTCCAAAAACTTGCCCCAACCCCAAATCAGGGAGACAGATTTGAGCCCAGTTCCCATTTTGTTGCTAACTGGTCTTGCAATAAAGCCTTTCTTTTTTCAAAAGCTGGTGCCATAGTATTGGCTTCTGCACACATAGGGCAGTGAGGCCATTTGCTCAATAGCGCCACCACACCCAGCTAATTCAAAATTTTTTTACAGAAAGGGTCTTGCTATGTTGCCCAGGCTGGTCTTGAACTCTTGATCTCAAGAGATACTCCCATATCAACCTCCAAAGTAGCTGGGTTTATAGGTAGGAGCTACAAACTAATTTTCACCTTTCTGTATCTTGACCAAAATTACAAAAGTGTTCTATAATTATTTAGCATTCTTATTCTCTACTTTAGAATAACCTGTAATCTTATCTCAAGCTATAAATCCAGTGATCAGTAGTCACCAAGAACTCTTCACTTTATTTTTATACCATACATCATCAGAGGCAGATAACCAACTCTCCTAGAAATTTCTTGAATTATACAAAGTGCTCGATTTTGACACACCTGTTTTGCTTAGACTCTCATTTTTTAAATCATGTTCTTATTATTTATAAACATGAGTTTCCTATGAGATGAAAAATTAATTTTCTGAGGTTAAAAAACATTCTTTATTCATTGGACCAATAGACACAAGCAGAAAAGTGAATATTAGTTAATAATTGTGGATAATTATTGATTGGCAGAGCAACTAAGGGACTTATTTAAAACTACTAATAGATAAGTTAATGCATCAAGGGGAGGCTAAGCTGATTCTTTTAAAGAGAAAGTTTGGTTAAATAGAAACAGCTGGTTCACTTCATTAACTGAACCTGGTTTAGTTCATTAACTCTATTAAGCAAGGCAAGTTTCCTTGTTGATAAAATAAAGGTAAACAATAACCATATTTTAGTTGAAACTTTAGAAATAGTAAGCAAAATCCCCAGTAATGTGCCTAAAGCATGGTAGGCACTCTGTTGGTATTATTAACTAGTTATTTTTTAAATTGTACATATTAGTTTCTGCTCATAACCAACTATCCCAATACTAAGTTGTTAAACAATAAAAATATATGATTTCTCACATTGTGATGTGTTGGTTGGGCATTTCTTCTGCACTGGGCTGGCTCAGCTGGGACTGGTTGGTGTAAGACCTCAATGGAATGTCTAGGATGCTGGGGCTTTTCTCTCCATGTGGTCTCTCATCCTCAGTATGCTAGCCTGGTATTGTTTATATGTGGTAGGGGAAAGATTCCTAGCAGCAAGAAAGAGTAATCACCAACAAGCAAATGCTATTTTCATGTCTCCTGATGTTCCATTGACCAGAGAAAATTATATAGCCAGATTCAATGAGTACAAACTCTCTAGTTCTATGCATGGCCAGTACAAAACTGTGAAGGATACACACACACACACACACACACACACTCACACATATACGTACATGTACATACATACATATATTGTGTATATACATATATATATTTCATTTATATAGAATATAAATTTCATATGATTTATATGAAAATATATAAATCTCTATCAGATAGTTTATTCAGGAAAAAATGACTGTTTTAGAGAATCTTCTAATTCATGTGAATGAACACAGCTAATTCTAAAGTTAATAGGACCCTCGTGTGTTTATCCAAGAGCTGAATTTGGCCCACTGTGTATGCCACTCACTACCTTTATTTACATTATAAATTGCCACACTTTATTATGTCTACTCCCATATCATTTCCATTATAGTCTATTATTTTAATATAATATATGAAAATGGAATTATCAATTAAATTACTACACCGTTATTCATAGAACCCAAAGTGTTTGACCTCACTCTAGAAGCACAGGGATTTGTAATTGACTAACCCTCTATCCATGTCCTGTGATATATGGACTCCTTTAATTGTGCATGATATTTTCATGGTGTTGATGTGGTCACAAATTCTGCTCTAATTCTATTCTTTCTCATGAGGGAGACTAAGGTATATTTGAGACATCATTTGAGTTCTTTTTTAGATTTATGAATTTTAAGAGGTATGCTCCATAGTGTCTCTGTATCCCATTTAAATTCAAGTATCTCCAAAGAATTTTCTTAATTCACTACATTATACAACCATTTGTAATTTCTACCACATATTTTCCAAAAAGTAATGTGCTCATTATTCTCAAGTTAGTTCATAGATAACTATAATGGCAGCTTCTTTGAGCCTGGACCGTACTTTTTATGTCATTGCATTTCTTGCAGTGTCAGCCAATCAAATAAGTGTCTAGAATGGTGCCTGGCATATATTAAATATATTAGTTCCCTGGGGCAGCTGCAATAAAATCTCACAAATTAGGTGATTTAAAACAATGAAATTTATTATCTGACATTTCTGGTAGCTAGAAGTCCAAATTCAAGGTGTTGGCAGGACCATGTTCCCTCTGAGACCTGTTGAGGAATTTTAACCTTGCTTCTTCTTAGCTTCTGGTGGTTTGCCAGCAATTATTGGTGTTTTTTGGCTTGCAGATGCATAACTCCAATCTCTGCCTTTATTGTCACATGACTTTCTCCCTCTGTATCTCTGTGTCTCCACATGGATGTCTTTTGTAAAAGGACACCAGTCATATTGATTAGGGAACCACCTACTTCAGTAAGCTATTCTAGATAAGGTCTCAGTCTTAGGTACCGGGCATTAAGACTTCGATACCTCTTATTAGGGGGAACACAATTCAGCCCATAACATTAAATAATTAACAAATATTTGTGGAATAATCAACAAGATAGAATTTTGCTAGTGTTCCTTATGCATTTCTACTAAGTTTACAAAAGAAGTATTTGTCCAGGTAAATGAATGGGGAAAGGACATCATCAAAAAAATCACAAAATAATTTATGAAGTTCAAGTCATTAAAAAAATCTATAGGAAAATGTTCAATCTCATTAGTAGAAAAAGATACATAAATCAGTTTTGTTATAGTAAGGGCCAGAAATTTTACCCCACAGCATGGATTATGGGATAAATACTGCATTCTTACATTTCCTTTGCCATTTGAAGCCTATTTGAAGGGCAGTTCAGTTTTCACTTTCTTAAGTTTTTTCTGATCTCTCCCCATATGGTCATATTCCCCTGTTATAGTGTTTCATGAACCACCATGTGCTTCTCTCTGATTAAAAACTTGCTACAATTATAATTTTACATTTATTTGTGTGAATATTTGATTATTACTTTTATCAGTGGATCATAAACTCCAAGAATAGTGTGTCTAGTTTTGTTCTTTATATTTGCAACACTTAGCATAGCACTTGACAGTAAGCACTCAAGAATTATTTGTTGATTCACCAGCTGACTGAATGAATAAATGAATGGTGAAATGGGCTGAAGTTTAATTTTCAATAGCTGCAGAAAATATTTGTTACTCTATTTCTTAAAAATTGTTATATGTTTACATGTTATAAAAATATAAATTTTTATATGCTGTTAAAATATATTATTTGATATAGTTAAATAAATTATAAGCAAGATTATAAGGACAATGTTTGTCTACTTGCATGAACAAACTGTTTTCAAGTACTTTACAAGAACTCAGTTGCATACAAACATTTAGTATGCTAATTATAATTAGTAATTATGTACTTATTATATGAACTCTTTCTCTTGGAAGCATTTTAAATAATCCCAATTTAAGATACTATATTCACTTGAAAATTATAATGCTAAATTCCACATACATATTTTATATTAGTTTTTAATTTAACTTGTCTTTCTACATTCAGTCCAAGATAATATTTCCTGTATACTTGAATTTAAAAGAGGATATATTTTATACACACATACACTTCACAGAAACATACACACACACATACACACACATCAGGGACAAAGTAGCACTAATTATTCTTCTTCAATTCCAAGTAAATTATATTCTCCTTAGGTTTTATAGAATTGCCTTCCTAATCCATGCTGTTAAAAATGAATTAACTTGTTCTAATATTTTAGAAGATATCTAATTATTTAATTATCTCCATTATGTGAATAAAGCTTTGGTGAATTCCCTTTCTAACATAATCATGTTCTTCCTTAGGGATAAGCCTCATTTGAATGTACAGCAAGTTCATACACACACATGCACACACACATCATAGTGATATAATGTTACAAAGCAATTCTAATTAAAACTATTGAGAATACGTTGTTGTATTTTCAAATCATCTTCCTCTGAGAATGATATAAAATGTTGATGTGTGTACTCCAGTGGGAGACTCAGTAAATGTTAGCTTTCAGTCATTTTCCTGAGACCGTGCAAGAGTTCATCTCCAGTCCCTAGCTGGGCTCTTATGGGAATAGAAATACCACATTCTTGGCTTGACATTAGTGCCATTTCCAAATGTTACCATGGTGATCACCTATGCAGCATCACCAACCCTTCTCACAACAGCTCAATTTGAGATTCAAGTTTCACGTTTCTATGATATGGGAGGGTAATTATTTCATTACTCGAGGGAAGAAGATTTAGGAAGTAAATAGCTCTTCATTAAATCTTAAGTGATTTTAGTCTTTTCAGGCCACAGAAATGCCAAATATTAAAGTGATGAAATTCAAAACAGTAAAACATGACTGGGAATTTTTTAAAATTAGATTTTTGTGTAGTATTACTATAAATATTTTTCTCCAGTGAAAAATCTTGCATAAAGTACAAATATATTGTGTCAACAATTCATAATTTAAAATAAATGTACAGAAATGTTTGTGTATGTATTTGAATAGAAGTGCCCATAAAAAGAGGGATTTTATGAAATGATCTGGCTTGGGAGGAGGTAGCATCATATTTGATAAGGCATACATTTTTTCTATGCATCTAAAGAATTTCATTGTATAAAAAGGATTCTCATTGTACTGATGATCATTTTATAAAGAATTACTGTTTCTTTTATTTACTGTTAATGTTTAAAGATTATGCAGTTGAAAATAAATATTAATGTACAATATTTTCAAAGTATACTTGATGTTATGAAATGCCATGGAATAGTTGTGAATTAAAGATATTTGCAGTGTATTTTAAATATAACAATAAGCAGCAATTTATGTTGTGCTGTCCAACTACTGAGTTTTACCCACAGTGCAAGAAGTGTGCTATGATGTAGCTTAACCGTCCAAATCACAGCTCTCCTGGAAAGGACCTTGAAATCTTATAAATTTTTAGGCCAAAATTATTTGGCTGACCTCACGGCATATTACTTAGGTTATATCCACTATAAGACAAACATTTTAACCACACTCTGTTCTTTAAAAAGATTTTTCTTTTTTTTCTGTGTTGCCTATGACAAAAAACCCATTAAAGATTTAAAAAGAGAATTAAAGATATATGTAAAGATAGTCCTATCTGTGACAGAAGGTGTGTAGTTCAATACATTAGTGGTTCAGTTTTCCCTGTTTGAGATCTTGTAGATATATAAACTTAGAGGAAGCAAGGAGGAATTCGATCATTATCATTTTCTTAGAAGAAGGAAGATCTGTTTTAAACTCATTTCCCCTTCCTTGGTCTTCAATACTTCCTGTTGCAGCAGTACATGTAATGGTGACAGGATTTTTTTTTTCTTTCAATTTAGTGGAAGGAAAATTCATCAGAATTAATTGTTGAAAGGCTCATTGATTGAGTAATTAATTAATTAAAAATTATTCATTCATAAACCTCTGGAGAGGTGGATTGGGAAGGTTAAGAGGTTCAGAGTGGCTGTAATCTTCAGTGCCTCTCTGCTTGTTGTTTATATGTAATCCGTGAAAGACTCATGTAATGTCTCCAGGCTTCCACAGCTCTCAGAAGATGAAGACTGGAGATGGACAGGATCCCACAAAGGCTTTTCATTATTAACAAAATCATAAAAATCATGGAAACATTCAATGGATATTAGATTTTTTGGAGCTAGATGCAATATTTTAATAAAAATAGACTGCTCCTGAAGTTTGGAAACCACTGAGAGGGATCACAGTCCAGCACAGAATAGTCAACAACTGAAAACAGAATGTCTCCTAAAGAACTGACTATTTTAATTTTCCTCATCTTTTGTCTCCACATGGAATTTCTGGTGAGCTTGCAGTTTTCTCACTAAGTTTATCTGTATGGCATTGTCATTAAAGTCCCTTCCTTCACCCCCACCCTGGTCTCCCATTTCCAGGGCCCTATTGAAGGGACATTCAAAATTCCAATTACTTCTTAAGCTAAGTACTTTAGTTATCTTCTTCTGTCAGGGAATTATGGGTAAAAACAAAAAAGGAAAGAAAAAAAGAAAAGAAAAGAAAGAACAAGAAAAGAAAAAAAGAAAGAAAATATAGATATCTTCTATCCAAACACATGCATGTTTATGTACATGAGAGAGTTAGGGGTGGGGACATACCTTTAATAACAAAAAGGCCCACCAAATTGTTTATTGCCAAACAAAAGCTGTTCTTCCATTAACATAATTTTCCCTTCTCAAATCAAACTGCAGCCAGCATTTAAAATGGTGAGTTTTTCTCTCCCAGAAAAACATTTGGTATCTATAAATTTTTAGATGTATATTTATAGATACATTTGGTATCTATAAATTTTGTTTAAAAATGTTGGTTGCCACTTATCTAAATTGCAATAAATCCTTGAGCATACACACACAAAATTGTGAGTATTGGAAATATAAATGGACAAGTAGTTCCTGAATAACACGGTCACGAAGGTCCCAGTATCATAGCTTCTTACTTTAAGTTCTTTTCAAGATGCATTAGGAGGGTAAACTACATTTTGCTGCAACCTCAATAATCCCAGTGGTTTAACACAGCAAAATTTATTTCTCACTAGGGCAAAGCCGTCTGTGGGTCTGGGTGACACTTTGGGACAACTATCCTACTTGAATAGGACTTGTGGCTCAGTGGGCTTGTGGCTTCTGTGTCCTCTTCTAGGAGTGCTGTTGCAGGTGAGGAGAGAGAGAGAGAGAGTGGAAAACTGGGCAGAGGCTTTGTACTGGTTTATCCTGAACGTGCCATGTGTCACTTTCACATCTCATTGTATAAAACCACCACTCTCAGCCCCCACCTGATAGCAATGGACTCGGGCCCAAGAAGGAAACAAAAACTGATACTGGGAAGTCCTGGATAAGTATCTGGAAAAGAGGAGAGAATGTACAAGGAAATGGTTGGATCCTAAGCTACAAAAAGACATTTTTTTTTAATTTTTCTAAGCCAATGCTGTAGATTTTGCTATGATATGCTTGTGTAAGGTGGAGCTTACAAGTTTGAAGAAAGAATTCCTTGAGAAAGAGAAAGCAGCAAGTGCATACTTAATACTGCATAGCTTGAAAAGGAAAAAGAGGAGAAACGTTGCAATTGTTTGAAGACTCCACGCTCTGAACTGAAAAAAAAAATCCTCCAAATAACCTAGTGCCTACCAAATAATGTATTGTGAGAGGAGGAACAGCACTACTCATTCAATTAGTGGGAATTACTGGCTACTGTCACGTCTCATGAGCAAAAGGCTTTACTAAAGTAACCTCTTAGTTTCACTTTGTGCTAATAACTCTACCAACCACCCTAATTAATTGCCCCAAAATTGTTAATAACCATGTCATCACAGACCATCATGTAAATGAGCTTTAAAAAGTAAAATCTGAAGTGCAATCTTGCCATTCATTTATCTGAACTAATTATAATGTAGGAATAATTCTCACAGCAGGTGAAAACCAGGAAAAAAGCACGCTTTTGTGGGAAAGCAAAACATTTTAGATTTTGACACCAAAATTTTGGAATAAACAAAGAGCTTTCTTTTTTGCAAAGTAGAGTATTTCAAGTTTGTTATTTTTGTGACAATCACATTTTTAATGAACTATTTATAAAAAAGTTATAGATGATTATGCTACCAATTTTTAATGGTGATAAAATATATCCTATTTTCATACTATTTTTATGAAGAGATTATTGCCAGAATTGACAAGATTGAGCATCAATGGGTATTCACAAATTGATTGGTTGTTTTGTTTTAGTATGAATGTAATTTATAGCTGTAACATGTAGAACACATTTCTTAGTAAAGGAGCCTCTCGTAGTGAAAAGAGATCAATAGAGTTTCACATCCTGACTCATACTTCTAGCTGTGAGAGTCTGAGTTTG
>VBSM01000272.1:8054262-8129053 GCA_008086735.1 Cheirogaleus medius | reverse complement strand
GACGCTCTAACTGGCGGTGTTTCTCGTCCGCCATCTTGCTCCGCCCCTCCCACTTCAGTTCTTGACATACAGTACATATTTATTACAGCCATTACCTTTTATTGTCTGTGGCATATTTTTTCTTATTTTCTTCACTTTTGTAACTTTGGTTATTCACATTTTCTTGAGTTTTATTACCTTGGCTGTTGAGGAAAAACACTATATTCATAAACTGATTTGCCTTATCATGTTAAGTGTTCCCAAAAAGCTCCAAAGGGGAAATTATTTGGAAACTTTTAAGAATAGTTTGAATAAGAAAAAGAAAACCTTAAAACTTTTACTAAAAGTGGTTGTTTTTAAAGTCTGCATCTAGTGAAATCAGAATTTTTAAAATTTAACTTGCCATATGTGAGAAAGTTAAAGAGTCATCATAAATGGAAGAAAGGTGACATACTCTGACAATTTAGTTATTCATGGGAATATATCTAATTGAAACTCATTAAAGTTAGATTGAAAGGGAAGAATCTCAAGAACTTGATTCACACTGTCTGTTCTGCCTTGAGGTAGATAAGTATGAGACCATTGAAATCCAAAACCACAGAAAGGCATTTCTTTATTTTAATAAGATGTCAATAGAGACATAGAGATTTTATTATATGTTTCTGTAGGATTTTGCCTTAATTTTGATTTCAATAAATAAAAAATTGAGGGAAAGCATAGGTTTACTAATAACTTTATTTAAAACAATCCATGTTCCATTAAGTTTTAACATCCTTTTTTGTGAAAAATTATCCAAAACTTGCAAATAAAGAATATGATAGAATGGCTTTTCAATGTCATTGTTTTACAGGCTTAAGAATTATTTCATTTTATGGAAGAATGCACCTGTATTCACTTAACTATTTGCAACTTAATCACTTTTACTATTTCCTATTTACATGTTAACTTGTGTGTTTCTGGCTGGTAGAAAAGATAACCCCAAATGTTACAGTTTTATGTCTCTACAGCACATTAAAGCAGTTTGGGACTGCAGTGTATGAACATCAGCAAATCCATTTGAGAACTCCTTTGACTGACTGATTATATAATATAAATCTGTTTCTCAAAATCTCCTTTGAGCCAGCCTTGCCATTTTACAGGTTCCCTCACTAACCAATTAATACAATTTTTAATAGTGTTTATTCTATATTTATATGAGAATCATGTTTTGAATGTTTTAAAAATTATACTTTTGAGTATATTCCTATATTGAGGAATCATGAGCTTGTTTTCACCTGAGGTTAAATGAGGGTTTTTAAAATATAACTCTCAAAGTTGAGGAGGAGATAATGTCCTTCCATAGTAGATTGACCCAACCCTATGTTATTAACCAATTTTTTAACTGATTACAGTATTATTGCACACATGTAGTAAATTTTTCAGCAACTTCAATAAAAATATACTCAATTAGGAAGTAACATATGAAAAGTTTTTCCTAAGAGCATTTCCACATTTTAATATTTTTGGAGATAAGAGTTATCACTACAGAGCTAAGTAAGACCATTTTATTTGCTTTTCAAATGTAAGATGGCATAATATACGTGTGATCGTTTATTGCTTAGGTTAAGTGCTCTTTGCGTGTGTGTGAGCGCACATTTTTTTTTCTTTTTTTGAGACAGACTCTCACTTTTGCCCTGGGTAGAGTACATCATTGTAGCTCACTGCAACCTCAAACTCCTGGGCTCAAGTAATCCTCTTGCCTCAAGCTCCTGAGTAGCTGGGACTACAGACATGTGCCATGACACCCAGCTAATTTTTCTATTTTTAATTGAGATGGGGTCTTGCTCTTGCTCAGGCTGGTCTTGAAATCGTGAGATCAAGCAATCCTCCCACCTTGACCTTCCAGAGTGCTAGGATTACAGGTGTGAATGCTATATATTTTAAACATCATTTTAATAAATTGAAAACCTTAGAGTACAGATGATAAAAATTTTATGCTTAGGCTTTGCATTGCTTGTAAACAGAATTTTGGAAAATGAGGTAGGAATATGAATGAGTTAGGGATGGATGAGTAGACATTATTTTTTTCCCAGTGCTTTATATTGTATTCCATCCTTTTCTTCCTTTTATGTATCAGTTTGGGTCCAAGCAAGAAAGAAAGTGGTAGTTTCAGGAGAATTCAATTATAAAGGGATCATTTGTAAAGCTGTGAGCATGGTGTAAGGCAAACCATAAGTGATGGTGCAACCAACAACAGCAGGTTTCTATTACATAGTGAAAAGGCTTCCAATGGGTGCTGTGAGGGAGTTGACCCTGCAGAAAGAGAATTATGGGAATAAATATTGTGATTTCACTTTCCTTCTTTCTCCATCTCCTATGGGTGCTTCCAATTGGCTAACTTCGCCCAGAAACCAGAAAATAAAGAAACATGTTAATGCAATCTCTGTTGGTCAGCATCCTGGGACACACAGTAGGGTAAAGATGAACAGAGAATAGACCTACAAGAAAACATGGGAGATGTCTCACACATCTGGTAAATTTTCAACAGGCATGGTAGTTGTCAGAATATGATACAGGCAAGGCTGAGACTGGAAGGAAATCTTTTCTGGCTGGCATTAGAGGTTTGTGCAATCCACATGTTCAGGCCAATGGAACGTTCAGTATTGAGTGAGAACACTGCCCATCTGAGTAGAAATCAGGTCTGTAGTTTTGTAGGCAGCAAAGTCAGAGAAGATGCAGATAAAGTCTGTGGGCATGGGTTTTAACTGAATCAACATTCCGGAAATAACTAACTTAGTGGCAGTGGGATAGTCCCTCTAACTTTTCTGGTTGTATTTTTTTCTTGTGTAAAATTAGAGTTATAATAGAATGAATGTTTTATCTTCATATAATTTTAAGTGGGAAAATGAAAACAAGAACAAACTTTTTATTGTTTTTATATTGCCTTACTTCTAAGTATTGTTTTTCAAAAGAGCAACTAAAACAGCATCTTTTGTATCCTTATGTTATTATTTATCAATGAATTCTCCCTGAAGGAGGCAATCAGCATCAAATAGTTAGGGTCACTTTAATCAGAGCTGTAATGGTTTATTCTACTCTATGAAGTTGATATTTACTCTCTACATAATGAGGAAACAAGAAGTGGTAAAATGGTCAGGTATAAGAATTAGCATTTTTATCCAAATAGGAGGAAAATCTTTATTTTAATTAGATATTCCTCTCAAGTATAAAGGAAAAGGTAAGTTAGTGTCTTCATTACAAAAGAAGCAACTCAAGGTTAAGTAATTTGAATGTGTACTAGTTGACCCAAAGAGAGAATGAAAGGATTGGTATTTAACCTAAGGTTGTGTGTATTTCTACTTTTGGAGCCTGGAAGGTTCTTTCTGAATTTCACTGCTAAATTTGCTATGTGTAGCCTGATTATCTCTGTGAAGTGTATGCTTGGCTTACCCTCCAGCTTGCATGCCTGTGCTGATTACTGGCAGCTTAAAATTGTCCTGAAAGAGAATGAGGGCTCTTGATTAATCCCCATGCACAGTATCAACATATTATTGATTCATTATTAGCACATCATGTTTCATTTCCTGGCAACAGAGATGGTTAAAAAGCAAATGTGACTTCTTTGAAACAGATACAACTCAGTGATCATCCAAGTTGTATAACTAATGTTCTTTTTTTTTTGGTGCTAAAGGAAAAAAAACCTTAGACAAGTTTAAATTTTAATTGAGTTTGTTTGAGCAAAGAAAAACAAAACAAAGCAAAGCAAATTTGTGTATCAGGCAGCCCTTAGAACCAGAGCAGGTTCAGAGAACTCCAGCCAATAACATGATCTGACAGCATTTGCAGGAAATGGAAGTGTGGTATAAAGACAACTTAATTGGTTATAGCTTAATTGGTTAATCAGTTACAGTGCATCCTGCAATTAACTGAAGCTCAGCTACTATAGTTAAAGTCCATATTGGTTTGGTTTATTAGGCTTAGTGCAGGATCCAAATCAATGGCCTTCTACAAATTTTATTTAACAATTTCCTCCTCTCTATGTAAGAGCGTGACCAAAATTTAAGGCATAAGTGCTACTCTCAGTCACCATCATACTAGATTACTGGTCTCAACACGTCATTCATAGGTTATGATGTCCTCATAGTCACATATTTCTTTGAGTTCTTGTTATTCTGGCTGAAGAGAGACCATTTAGTGTTCAGCATATGGCTGCGCATAGACATTTAAGACTTTTTGAGAGAATACATTGCACCAGGGAGACTACTATTATGACTATTAGGAGGATAATACTAAGAATTTGGAGTATGTTCCTTAGCTAAGGTCCTAATGAACCAAATTTACTAAAATCAAATAGATCAAAGAGTGAAGTAGATGAGGAGTCTGTCCATTTTAACCAGATAGGCAGCTCATTAATTTTTGGAACTCTCTACAATATCCAAAGTATTTATTTATGAGCAATAAAAATGTTACATTGCACAAACTCCTCCATGTTCAGCTAGTAAGTAATCTAGCACCCAATAACTGGGTTAAATGAAAGTAGGGAGTTTGAACAAGGGGTCCAGAAATCTAGTTATAACATTATGCTGTCAGGGAAAAGATATAGGCATACGGAAAGAAAAATGAAGAGGGATAAGAACTGTATTATGAGGAGGAATATTGTTTGGATATCTTGGGAAAAAGCTGTCCACATCCAAGAATTTATCTCCTTCTAGGGGAAAAAAACTACTCTGTCAGGTTTTACCTTAAAGTCCCTGACAGATACATGGTTCTAAGAGTCTAGAGGGGCTCTTCTAAGCTGTAAACTGTGGACCCAAAGTGTAAGGCTCTGAAGATTTACTGCAGTGTGTATGACAAAAATAACTTGGTAGGGTCCTTTCCAGTGGGGTTCAGGGAAAGTCCTTCTCAGATGCCATTTCTAGAAGACCCAATCTGGTTATAGAGCATGAAAGGTCTTGTTATCATCAGTTGGTGAATCATGAAAAGCTTCCTTCATCTGGTGAAATACATCCAGGTACAATATATTGAAACCCTACAGCATTTAGCCATATAACCATTTAGAAAAGCAGAAGACATATGAGATTCCATTATTCAGGATATAGGCCTTCCAGTAACTATTTCATAATTACGGTACTCTTGTCCAAGGCAATTCAATTGACATTGCCAATTTCAATTTCAAAATGCTATTTATTCTTTCAACCTTTCCAGAAGACTGGGAATGATAGGGACAATGGCAATGCATTGTGTCTGTAACACCTTGTTTAACTGTTCTATAATTTTCCCAATAAAATAGGTACCTCTATCACTGGAGATTTATCCAGGAATGCCCAATAAATATTTGAATAACCATTTAACTATTATTAAAACATCAGCCTTCCTGCATGGAAAACTTCTATACAACCAAAGAACATAGACTATTAGAAGAATATATTTATATCCCATTGAAGGTGGCAATTGAATGATGTCTTTCTATAAATTTCCAAATGATTCATTAAGTAGCAGAAATGTACTACCTGAAGTTTGATTGTCCTTTCAGGATTATGGGTTTGACAAACCAAACATGAGCCATAAACCATTTTCAATTTTAGAACAGTCACCTCACCAATATTTGTTTCTAATTTGGATCATCTTGCCTATTACATAATGAGTTGTGAAGTACAAGGCTTGTCTTAACAATGAAAGCTTTAAAGACTCAAGGAAGACCAGGTAGCCATCTGAGTCCTCTGTGAGTCCACATTTAATATTGAATTTACATCTTTTCAAATATTTTTGCTTTTTCAAAACTGGCTCAATGTACTGTTTAATAAATCATTATAGAAGAATTGATTTGGATCAGCCTTAAGAAGCTCATTCAAATTGCACATCTTAACAATTTCAGCATTGTCTAACATGGCATAAAAACCCGCTAAACCATTTTCTTAGTATTCAATTAATTTTTATTCTACTTGATGTTGAGTTAGTTTTGTGAGCCAATAAATAAGATTTTTAGGAATTCTCACCCAATCCAATAGCATGATCTTAAAGTTATCAAAAATATGTATTTGTTAAGATCTTTTCCATGAAACTTCATAAAGACAAAACACTTTTTGGACTGTAGCTAATTATAAACCCTTTTAGAGAAAAATAAAAACTATAACTGTGGATGACAAAGATTTAGAATGACCATACCAAAAATCTAATGAGAGTTCATTATAACCAGCAATTGATAAAGTAATTTGATCACTTGTTTTGCATACAACATTTTAAGATAATAACTAGAATTAGAACAAAAATTGCTATGTCAAGAGTATTAGATTTCTATGAATTTTGCACAGTTTCAAAAATACATCTATAACATATCTATACAAATATAACTTAAACAATAGTTAGCATTATTTATAATTTGACAATGCTTCCCATATAATTTAGTATATCAAATAAACCTAATTAGTTTAACATGTCTCTTTTAGACATTCCAGGGGCCCTTCTGAAATGTTCCAAAATGAGTTTTAAGTACAAAAACCTAACATAGAACTTGATTTTGGAAAATTTGTCAAAAAGATCACAAGTCACTGTGGAAAGAATAGTCATTCACTTGATAAAAATGACAATCAAAAGACTTCAAAGGCAAATACAGAAAGCCAGATGGCTGTAAAAAGAATTCCAGCTTTTCAATAGAGAGGACCCATTTTTCTTAAGTAATCAAAAGCTCTATTTTTTATTAAGAGCAGGTAAATTTTCCAAAAACACCTATTTTAACATAGGTAACAAATTCTAATTTTGCATCAGTGTACTTTTGAAATTAAGCTCAATTCTTAGAAAAACTTATAAATAAATCCCTTATAATTTTAGTTAACTTGATCATACACAAAATGCCTTTCACATAATTCATTTTCCACAAACCCATAACCTCCTCATACATTCAGTTTTACCTATCATTCCTTCCTTTCTTCATTCATTCTGAAGCAACTTTTAAATAACCTCCAAACTAGACAAAATTACTCTTTTCCTCAAAAAAGACACATCTTTTATATCTTATAACTTCACTTATGCAAAACATTGACTCACTGTCCTCACATAAGGAGTAATTGGTTCTACTTTTAATTATCATATATTATGGTAACCTTAATTTCCAGTGAAAACCTATGAAACAAGCAATTTTAAACCATTTTATATTAGCATTTTGTATATAAGCTAATATAACATTAGTTTCATAATTTTTAGAAACATATTTCCTCATAATACAACCCTTTTTATATTTATTAACAAACCCAAATACACCTAGCTTTTTAAAAACACATAAAAACAAGATGTACCACTAGCAGAACTTATTCATTATTGAATATTAAGCAGTGAGACCAGCACTATGTGTGCCACTAGATAAATGGCAACAAAAACCGTTGACATGAGGAGTTAAATTCAAACATTCATCCATTTGCAGATACTAGTGAGTGGACAATCCTTTTTTTCTTCATAATACTTAAAAAAATCACTAATTTTTGTATTTTCTTATGTATACTCTGTATATATGTGTGTGTATATGTGTGTACTGGCTTACCCTTTATGACACTCTGTAAGGGAAGAAACTACATCTACTTTGTTTCCCATTATATCCCTGGGCCTTAGAACAACATGTCACACATAGATGGTAAAATATCTGTCACACATAGGTTGATTATCAGTCTCAACCAACTTGTTACTTCATTACTCAATGTTTTCTAGTTAGTCAAGACACATTCTGCATTTTCTCAGTGAAAGCAGTGAACACCTATTTTTTTCAGGTTTTAGTGTGAGAATGTCTGTTCTTGTGCTCATGGCCGAAGAATGACCAGACACGCCATAGTAAGGCAACCATGAAAAATGAAGTTTATTGAGGAGAGAAAGATAGGATTATAGAGCAAGAGCAAAATATAGGTTTACAGAGTGTGATACATATGCCACAGATGATGACCGACCCATTGTCGCAGCAAAGGGAGAGCAAAAGGAAGGGTGCAAAAAAGGGATTGGTTATGGTCTGCATTTTGTTTTATAGTGCCTGGATTGGGACTTCCCTCATGGTTCAGATGTCACCATGGAACCACTCTGATTGGACAGTTGGCAGTTGCATTACTACGCATGTGGATTGTTCTAGGTCAATTTCTGGACTCTATGTACATATGCTGCTTGGCCCATGGGCTAGAGAGTCATCTGTATTCTTTTGCAGCTGACATGCTAAATTATGTGTGGCAGATATGTAGGGTATTCCCTCCACCCCAGGTATGGCAGTCGCTTGGGAGACTAGGAAGGGCAGGACCAAGATGGGGGCCTTCTTCCCAGGTGGGGTAATTGCATCAAAGCAATAGCACCCACTTTTGTCCCTAGGAAACTTGGAATCCCTCACTATCTACCTAAAATTTTCTCTTCAGAACAACTTCTAGTAGCCTACCACAATCATTAAATGTAATTGGGAAATTTCCTACCAGTCAAAATCACATTTTTCCTGTCTTCATCAACCTCTCCTTCTCTATCTAATACACAACAAAATCAGAATGGTTAAGAAACAAATTTTAGTATTTTAACTTACTTAAAAATGATTCAGATATTTCATAAATATCTATCACTTAATCCAACATAACATAACTTTAAACCTTCAAATTACTGGAAAAATTCCTGAAACTACAAAAAGCTCATTTACTGATTTCCATTCCATTTACCATCACCTAATTTACAAATTCTTAACAATTTTATGTAAATTGCTCATTAAACAAAGCTAGCCATTGAAGGAGTTCAGGAAATACCATATCAAATTATATCATTTTGTTATATAAATTGCTGATACCTGGTATGTAAGCAAGGAGAGGCTTCTTGAATTCCCCATACCAGGCTAAAGACAGAGCCTCCAGAGGGACCGTTATCAATCCTCTGAAGATTAACTCTTATGACAAGATAGATTTCACCACAGCCAGACAGACTGTGTTATAAACTATCATCTATTCTTCTGAGGTCCCATTCATCTTTCTCAAAAACCATTAGCTCTGAGGATATTTCCTTCACCCCTTGACCAGTTTACTTATTTCAGCAAGGGGGCTGAGTTAAGGGGCACTTGCCCTTTACTTGGTTGACTTGCCTGATTATTGCCCTAAGCAATTATTAGTTAGGTAGCTCACTGTA
Source organism: Cheirogaleus medius (assembly GCA_008086735.1). NCBI lineage: Eukaryota > Metazoa > Chordata > Mammalia > Primates > Cheirogaleidae > Cheirogaleus > Cheirogaleus medius. The sequence goes on along the minus strand of VBSM01000272.1, from coordinate 8,119,969 downwards.
ATCAGATTTTAGACATAAACACCATAACCTGCTGAACCTAAGAAGGCATACACAGGAAGCCTCATTAAGACAAAATAGCCCAAAAGACTTGGCATATAGTCCCATGTCTTTTTTGCCTTTTCCATTGTAAAAGCCTCTGGTGATTTAATCCTTCTCCTCTTCTTGGTATAGAGAGGGAGACATCCCCGTAAATTGAGACTTCCTCCACAGATGTAAATTTCCTTCCCAAAGATAGGTTTCAAAATAACTAAAAACCAGCAGCTTCTGAATTCAGTCTATGCTGTATTAATTAAATTACTGAGTTTAGTGTGGAGCCCATTAACACATAGGGTAGACAAAGCATTTTCCATGCTGGACTAGAATACCTTTCATTATTGTTCTGAACCTGATTTTAATGTAAGGAAGCAGACCCTATTGATTTAAGGGTTCAACTTCTCGAAACAACCTATTTTTCTTTCTTTTTTTATTTATTTTTTTCAGGTTTCAAAAAGTCTCTTGTGCTAATTAAAAAATATATCCCATTGCTTCTGTGGGATTTTTGATCTTTCATTTTCTAAAGTACCCCATAAATACACACTTTTTCTCAAATTAAAACTTCCTCTTTATAGCCACTATAATTCCCAATAACCTTAGATTAGGTTCTTGCATTTCTCAAAAAAAGTGCAGGTTCTGGGAATTTGCACGATATTGACTGGAGCTCCAAATGGAGGATCCTGGACCCTCCACCTGGTCTAGTTTCTGCTTCACCCGGCAACCTCTGCAGATCTCAAAAAGGTTATATGCTGACATTTGATACCCACCCCAAAGTGATGTACCCACTCACAATACAAATTAACTCGGGATGGATTTCCAGAAGATGGAGTTTGAGACTCCCTGGATCCAGATGAAGCCATGAATCCCTATCTTCCAGTAACCTTACCTACCTACTAAACTCAGTTCAGTTTTTTGTTTTTGATTTTGTTTTTGAAATCTTCTTTTAGCATTTGATGAACACAGTAGAAAATACGAAAGTTTTTGCTTTTAGCCCATAATGACAAAGAGAAAAAATATTGACAGTGGAAAACATTTCACAATTGTTAGCTGAATCAGAAGGTGACTACAGAAAGAGAGCAGCTTTCTTGTTTATATTCTAAAGATGATTGTGAAATTGATTAAGTAAAATTGCAGGCTATGAGTTATCAGAAACCAGTACCCTAGATAAAATTTTTCAAACCTGAGGATCAATGATTGAGTAAACAGTATATAGGTAGTCCTTGGGTTATGGAGGAGAAACATTCTTGAGAATATCTTTAAATTGGATTTGTATGTAAGTTGGATCCATGATGAACAACATATATATGTAATAATAATAATAACAACAATACTATAATGGCTCAAATGTGGCAATAATACAATATAATATTGTAGTAATAATAATATAGTGTAATGCTATAATTATAATATCCTTGTACTGTAGTAAAAAGTTACAGAAACTATTGTGCTCTTTCTTTTAATTCAAACAAACAAAACATAAAAACATACACATACAAAAAGTTTGGATAGAAGATAGGAGAAATTTTTAAATAGAATATTAAAGATTAACATTTACTTAATGTTACATCCATATCTTCCTTACTGGAAGAGGGATTTTTAAGGCAAGAAGGTAGGCTATCCTTAATTAGAAGATGATGATGGAAATGGTCCTGGAGAGGATGGAGTGGGTGATAAAGAATCAGGATTTGTTTTTATTGCTGAAAGAAGGGTGCTTTCCACTGAAATCAGTTTCTTGAAAAAGATATCTAGAATTGTTTACATAGCCTTTTTCTTTTTATCATCATAAATGGCCTTGTAGCAGCTGATATTTTCACTAACTGCACAGTAAGCCTTTGTAAATCATTCAATGTTAGGATCTTGCTCCTCAAACTTAGCAAACCCTGCTTCAATAAGACAAAAGGCTTCAGCTAATTATTTTGTTGTAAACTTTCTTGGCTCTGGATCTTCTTATTCTTTGTGTTCTTATGTTTCTGTCAGCTGCTTTCCTGTCTGTCTATGAGACTAGCCGCTAACATAAAAATGTTGCTCCAAAGAACCGCTTACACCATGCAGGTTTACATGCATGGAAGAAACTAGTTGCCAAATTATTAATTTAATTATTTAATTATAAATTGTCCTTATGGGGAGCCTTGAGAGCCCGTTCATAAGTATGAAACACCATTAAGTTGGGTTGTCTGTAACCCAGGGACTGCCTGTATTACTATAGACAAAGAAAATATGGTATTCTTTTTTTTTTTATTTCAGTATATTATGGGGGTACAAATATTAAGGTTATGTATATTGCCCATGCCCCCCTCCCCCCTCGAGGCAGAGCTTCAAGCGTGACCATCCCCCAAATGTTGCACATCTCACTCATTATATTTGTATATACCCATCCCCTCCTCCCCCCTCTCACTCACCCGACACCTGATATATGTTATTCCTATATGTCCACTAAGATGTTGATCCGTTAATACCAATAGGAATAACTTACAACACACAATATTTGGCAACATGCTCCTGGATCATCCAAAGTTTATGTATTCTTTCATATTTTAGGATATTTCTGTATCAAAATTGAATTGACATGGTTCATAAGTGGACAGATGATGAAGGAATATAAGACAGAGCAAGGACCCTTCTTAGGGGCCTACCAGGCTTCTCAAGCATAGAAATAAAAGAAAAATCCTGAGTCTCTTCAAGGAAATTCCAGGCACCTAGCTAGCCTTGAAAAGTAAATGAGCAAATTAATAAGCAAGAAGATCTTAAAAAGTCTCCTAAGTAAGCCAGAGTTACAAGGTGTTAGATTCCCTATAACTAAAAGATAACATCTTAACATATGTTCTTGAGTTGTTTTACAGAAACTCCCGCCAACCACTATCACATAGACCTCAGATAAGGAGGAACTGAGGACTGAACTCTGATCATCATTCTTTGTTCTAAATTTCTTCCTGTGGGGCCTGGGGAGAGTCATATCAACAGAAATCAAAGAATCTCTGAATCCACCTATGACCTGTAAGCCCCTGCTCTAAGATAGCCTGCCTTCTTGGGCCAAACCAATGTGTAATGTCCATGTATTGATTTACAACTGCCTGCAACTTCTACTTTCTTCAAATGTACCGTGCCTTTAAAAGTTCTTACTTGTAAGCCACTGGGGAGCTCAGGTCTTAAGCATTAGCTTCTCATTCTCCTTGCTTGCTGCCATGCAATAAAATGCCTTTTTCCTGCTGCAACTCTCAGCATCAGTGTCTGGCTTTACTGTGCCAGGCAAGTGGACCTCAGTTCACTTTGGTAACAAAGATATGTATAAAAAGTTTTCGGAAGGGAATAAGGATTGTAGAAATAAAGAAAATCATGGAATTATTTATTCTAATTGGTGCTGATATATCTAAAAATGGAAACGCCTTCAATTTGTGGAGCAAAGAAGATGACTGTCCTCTATAAACAAAACTGTGAGCTGTTAATATTTTCAAAAATTTTGTTGGGTACTGCACTTTCATGATGCAAGAACAAGAAGAACCAGAAGTAATAATAAGCTAAAACCTATTGGAGATTTTTTTTTACTATTTATCTAAATATTTTACTTTATTTTATTTTTTGATAACATATATTTTTATTTCTCTCTCTCTTTTTAAATTTCAGCATATTACAGGGGTACAAATGTTTAGGTTACATATATTGCCTTTGCTCCACCTGAGTCAAAGCTTCAAGGGTGTCCATCCCCTAGAATCAGCTTTTATTTATTTATTTTTGAAACAGGGTCTTGCTCTATTGCCCTAGCTGAGGTGCAGTAGCATCATCATTGCTCACTGGAATCTCAAACTCCTGGGCTTAAATGGTCCTCCTGCCTCAGCCTCCTGAGTAGCTGAGACTATGGGCAAATGCCACTGCACCTGGCTAATTTTCCTATTTTTTTGTGGAATCAGTTTTTACAAAATGGATATATTCCAGGTTCATGAATGATAGCTGATAATCTTCGAGTTGTATTCAGAGGACCATTTTGGGTACAATATCTTCAAAATCAAGTAAATACAAAATCAACCTGGATTAGTTATGATTAAATTCTTATTAAAATTACTAATAAAGATTTTTTAGTGTATCTTTTTTATTGTGTAATTTTTTATTCTTAATTTTTCATTGCTATACAATATTTGTGCCTATTTGGGGGGTACATGTGGTATTTTGATACCGGTATACAATGTGTTATGATCAAATCAGGGTAATTAGAATATCCATCATCATATATCTTTTTGTTCATATTGGGAAGATTACAATTTTTCTCTTCTAGCTATTTTGAAATAGACAGCAAATTATTGTTAACTATAATTTCCCTATTATACTATTGAATACTAGAACGTATTCCTTCTATCTAACTGTATTTTTGTGCCCATTAACCCACTTTTCTTCATCCTCCAGATTTTTTTTTGTCTGATTTAGTTAAACACTTGAGGCCTCTCTACAGGACTCAATTCTGTTCCTACTGAATCTATTTCAGTTTCTGTCTGATCCAGTCAGACACCTGAAACTTTCCTAAGACCCAGCACTGTTTCCTTCATTGCTTGCAAACCCAGTCTGGGTCAAAAATTTGCTTAAACAAACTCAGTCAGCAGTAGATAAATAAGTCCCTTAAGTTAGAGCATATTAGATATTAAGCACTTTATTATATAAATTTCATTTATATCATTGTTAAATGATATATAATATAGATTTAATGATACATATAAACATACATATAATTTACCATTAATTATTCATTTATTTATTCAATGGTCCATCTACAGAAACATACTCTATTTTATACTAGGCACCATGAGTACAAAGATGAAAAAGTCATGATTTAGTTTCAGAATTTACAAAGAGTAAAAGGGGTGGGCATATAAATAAAATATATGCTTAGTAATAAGAATATATACAAGGTAATGAAGGGACACTTTATTCTTAAAGTATGATTTCAGAGAGGGAAGTGATACAATAAATATTAAGCTGAAAAGGTAGGTAAGGGACAGATTTTTGAGGGTCTTTTCTATAGACAAGGAATCTATTTTCCTGCTATTGATGGTGTTCATGGTTAGTTATTAGGAACAAAATATTTTTTTAACCATTTCCCACAGTCCCAAACAATGTTTACCATTTCTAATTAGATTATGCTATAGCTCAAAAACTGAGGACATATATAAATCAATCTTCAAAGATATTAAAATTCTCACAATTACTCAAAGTTCTTGGCAGCTTTTGCTAAATCAAGTCCTGAATTTTAAGAAGAGGTAAACTTTTTAATCTAGGAGAGAGGTAGTTGATTTTCTCAGAGAACCATCTGAATGCTTTTAAGAGATGAATTAACCTGTCTACAATTTGTGTTCTTTCAGCATATTTGATGAAAATAAAAATTTGAACAATTGCAATCCAACAAATATAGTTAAATTGTAATATATATATCAGACAAGGGAGCGATCAAGGCTATGAGAATTCATCAGAGAAAGGTTTATTTTTCAGAATTTCTGCATTTTAGTAATATGCTTTCACAATGAAGGAAATTATTTTAAAGAACAAAATAACGAAAGCAGTTTGGGATCAGGTTGACTATGAGCCCAAGGAATCTGGACTTCATTCCATGTGCAGTGTAGTGTCACTGAAGATTTTGGTCTGTGGAGGGACATGATGAAAACAGTATTTTATTGAGATTAAACTGGTAGCAAAGTTCTCAGCTAATGGGAACTGGGGCCAGTGGATCTGTCACAAGTGATCCATCCATGTTGCTAGTTTAATACCAAGTTAAGATCTTGATCTAGATTAAGAGCAGCCAAAAGTAGGAATGAAATACTTGGCTTACAAGAAAGCATCTGTTGCTAGTTCTGAAAGAGTATTGGAATGCTTTGAACTTGTGGGAAAAAAGGGGTTACATGCTTTCCTATTTATGATATTTGAAAATGTATATTGAAGTTATTTTGTAAAAGTGTGTATGTTTATGTGCTTCTACCAAGAATAAGTGTTATGTTTTATTTCTATTCTCATGGATCCTTCAAGTCCTTATATGAGTCTTTACATACACTTATGTCTCAAGTGTATGTGCTAAAGTCATTTGAAACTGTGAGGATGAGCAGATTCTGTCTATGAATAGATTGGGTTCGCCCTTCAGGCTCAGATGCTGATTTGTGCTTAAACCTAGCCATCAACACGGGCTAAAACATGTCTGTTACTTTATGTGAATATCTATTTCAAAATTATCCTTACAGAGGTAATGGTACAACTTAATAGGAATGTTAGAAAAACCACATTAATAGACTCAGATCATACTCTCATTTGAGGCATTTTATTTTATAATACATCATAATCAAGGAAAAGTTGGTAAATAATGATGGAAGAAAGAGAGCATTACTTTAGTTTTTGGTGATGGTGTTATAAATTCAAATGTATGTTATAATTTGTCTTATTTGGGACTCAATTAAGATAATATGAGACTCTTATTCCTAATAAATACCATTCAGTTGTCTAGGATACATGCATTATCAGTGATCTTCGATATGTTTGTTTTTGAAGGAAATAGCTTTTTTGTAATAACCCATTATGACAAAGATAAATTACTCTTGTCCCTCGGACTCCAGACCACAACTGCACTCAAAAGAACATGGTATTCAGTATTACAAAAGAATGATTCTTTCTGGCCTGGCATGCTGACTCACGTCTGTAATACAGACAGTTTAGGAGGCCAAGGCTGGAGAATTGCTTGGGGATGGGAGTTCCAGATCTTCTCTACAAAAAAGTAAAAAAAAAAAAAAAAAAAAAAAAAAAAAAAAAAAAAAAAAAAAAAAATATATATATATATATATATATATAGCCAGGCATGGTGGCATGCACCTGTAGTCCCAGCTACTCGGGAGGCTGAGACAGGAGGATTGCTTGAGCCCAGGAATTTGAGGTTACAGTGGGAACTATGATCACGTCACTGTACTCTAGCCTGGGTAACAGAGTGAGACCCTGTCTCAAAAAATATTTAAAAAAAACAAAATGGATGATTCTTTCTGATGGTTTTAATACACATACACACACACAGAAGTAATAGAAGAAGGCATTTTGAAATTTGGGGTATGGATATTGAATTAGGTCTAATGGGATCAACAGATATAAATAAATAGGCCAACAATACTATTAAGAAATGTATGGGAATTAGAGTAGATATAAGCAAATGAACAAGAAATTTTAGTTACAGGCCAGCTATTGAACCAGAGAGTCCAAGGTGTGAGAAATTATAAGGCAATGAAAGTTCATCTTACGTTTTGATGAGATTTATATTACATGGGCTCATATGTGGAATTACATTCATAGGGTGGTCAGCAGTCCTCATTTGCCTGGAACCTTCTTATTTTTAGCATTACAGTTCCCACATCCGGGGGTAGGCTCATTGGCTACCTTAAATCTTAGTACGCTTTCTTAAATGACATAAGCCTGGGTCTGTTTCCTCTTTCACTTCACCTTCCATCACGTGGGCCCTCATGGAATTCAGCTGCATATCATAATTAATTAATAAATTATACCTCTTATTTGAAATGGCTCTTGATGGTTGAAAATCTTCCAAGTAACAGAAACAAGAAGCGATTTTCTTCATGTAGATTTTCACATACATGGCATCTCCCAGGTTTCATGGGCCTCCAGGTGATATAAAGATTCCTTAACACTGTTCTAACCTTTGAACTAAAATTCGCATCCAGCAGATTGTATTTGTAGGTTTGAGAGGTAGAGGGTAAGGGATTTTTTTTCTAGAATTTATCTTATTTTAATTACAGTAACACTGTTATAAAATTTCATGTTTTAAAATTTATGTTGTTGGAAACATCTTCAGATGTGTTAGAAATACTAAAATAGATACAATCTGGTAGCTTGTCTGGAAAGCCAACAAGAAACTGCTGGGTCAGGAGCACAGCTGTTTACAGAGGGCATTACATTTTTTACAGTGTTTCCCATAAGCCAATAATCTTTATGCATTGATTTATATCTTAATAATGACAGACTCTACTGACATGAGCATTTCAGTTCCTCAGAAATTAGATAAAATCATAATTTAGGAATGGGATAAAAGGTAGAGGGAATTAGCATTTTTCAGGATTAATTAGCTTACTTGCTCTCACTTATTTCTGATCAAATGGAGGATGCTTAGTACAGCAGCAAACAGGGCTATGAGTATCCTTCAATTGTACGATATGACATTGATGTTTCTAATCCATGGAAATTCAATAGCTTTGCCTTGATTTTGAAAGTACAATTTTAAAAACACTGGTTTGTTTTAGATCACTATGGTAAGCAGTGAACAAAGGAAGACATTGGATAAAAAATAGAACATTAAAAGGTCTCCTGTTGAAAGAAATGCCTGAGCTGTGAAAACACTCCTAGAGAAAGTAAGATTATGCAAGCTTTCTCCCACTTTGGTACTCTAATTCCTTTCCTAGCATTTCACTGTTTCACATCTTCATTATTATTCAAGGTTGCCAGAAGAAACTGGTAACCTTAGAAGGCCAGCATTTCATTTTTAAATACTTGTTTCTGTTGTTTTCCAAAGCATACAACTTCAATCTTACTTAACCAGGTCCTCCATAACCCCATTCTTGCCTTCTGTAGCTACTACTTTATTTGACTGAACCTGTGCACTTTCTCCACTGCCAGTGGCTCCCTGCATTACGTTTTTCACTTTCCCTTTCCACATGGCTGCTTGGTTTGCAGAAGATGCTTTCTTACAGATGTGTTCCCTCCCCTGACAAACAATTACTCCTGTTTCCCCCAGCAGGAGGCCATTAGAACATCATCACGGGTTCTGCTAAGTCATCTCACAATCACAGTTTTGTGCAATCACCTCTCATCTGAGACTCTCTGGGCATATGCCATGCAGGGAAACTAGCAGTCACAAATGGCAGCACCTCCAGGCATATTACTTGTTATTTTGGTCCAGAAGTGTAACAGATAATAGCTAATACACTAATGTCTGAAGGTCTCATTGGATACTTTCACTGGCATCATTTGCAGCAAACTTGTGAAAGACTGAATGGGTGATCATATGCTAGTTGAGAGGAGAAAAAAGAGACATTTCACATTTCAATATCAATTACACACAATGGTCTAGAAGAGACCTGACAATAATAGTGATTTTACAAAGTTCTGTTTGTGTAGACTTTCAGCATTGTGAGCTTTGAAGAATAAATTATCAGGTATTAGTTATTTTCTTGGAAAACAGTTAACCAGTTATATGTTTATTTTTATTTTAATCTCAAAGGTCCAAGTTATGTGGATACATATAGTGAAGTCATATCTCAAATGTATTCCTTTGAAATCAATGAAATATATATGCAACTGAACACTTAAGGGTTTTTTTTTTTCTTAAGGTTTGTCTGGCACTCTATTAAATTCTCTTGTTTTAATAGGTAGCATCTCGTAGGGATTTCAGTAAGTTTAAGCTCAATATTTAATATATTATGAAATAAGTGGATTTTGGCATGATGTCACATTAACAATTGAATTGTTTTTTAATTCTCAGGTCCAGTTTACTGCAGCACTGGGGTGTGATGTGTCTTTTCGTAAAATCAAACAATGTGCTAACAAGCCAATACTTCCACAGAGGCCACAGGCAAATGAGGAAGGGGACGCTGTTCTCCCAGCATGAAATCTTGGTGGTTTATTTGTTTCTATCATTGGTTTGCATAAGTTCCTTAACTTTATTTCCTAAAATCTACAAAGCAAAATTTCATCAATTTAGATTTACTGAAGTGAAATCCAATCATGATTAGTATGAATATCTGAATTACAGAATCTTTGGAAGAAGCACAGTTTTATTTTTGTTCAGAACACATAGGTAATTGAACTAAGCACTGAACACAGTGTCCCAATCTGGCACAACATGGACACTCAATAAATACTTATTTAATTGAACTATATTGAATCCAAGAGCTGTATAGAATCCCCACCTTAATAAGCCGGTGAAAAATGTTTATAATTGGAAAAGCAGATTATCAGTTATAACAACCCAAGGCTCTCCTTAAATTTTAACTAGCCACTTGCATTTAGAAAGATGTTCTCACAGTACTTGAATTCATTTTGTTCTCTTTAGTAGTCAGATAACCATTCCTGTTCAATGTGGTTTGTGCTGTTCATTTGCTCAGTTAAAGCACTCATCCTTGCCTTTTTTCCCTTCTACTGAGAAGAAAAAAGAAACTGTAAACCTAGATTTTTATCTCCACCTGAATCTTCACAAATTCTAAGTTACATAAAGAGAATTTGGACTATTTATTCTCTATTTTATTCCCATTTTCTGTTGCCTCTGCTCAATAGTTTTACAAAGAATAAAGAAAAATAGAGTTCCAATTGAGTTGGCTAAATGCTATCAGTGACATAAAAATGCAGGAGCTCAACTGCTGTCTTGGTGCATCTCATTTCAACTGTCAAATACATCCAATTTCTAAATCCAGTGACTGAGAGAGAAAGAGAGAGAGAGAGAGGGAGAGAATGCAGGTTATTCTCTTTATGTACATGGAAGGAATAAAGTCAGAAAACTCTTGTGAGTATAAATATTGACCTTACAATTTTCAAATGATTTATTGTCAATTATTCAATTCAAAAATATGTGTTGAGTTTATATTATGTTCAAGATAACTGTATTAGCTGTTTCAGGTAGATACAAAACAGAGGAAGGTAGCGCATCTGCCTTTATGGAGTTCCCAATATAATGAAAGGGGTAAGATAACTATAGCAGACAAGGATAACTGCATAAGACAGAATATTCTGTAAATTACTGTATAGGAGTTAAAAGTCAGATGGTCCTGACTTTGATCCTAACTCAGTATGACCCTGATCATGCCACTTAACTTCTTCAGATCTTAATTTCCATAGCTAAAAAAGTAGGCCTAATAATGATAACCTTCTCTTTGTAAAGATTAAGTGTACAATGCACAAAAAGTACATATCACAGTGCCTGGCACCCAGATAAATTCTCAAAAAATGGGATTTGTTAAGTGGTCTTAATAGAGGATTTCCCTATAAAGGTGGTAAATGAGATGGGCCTTGCAATATGAGTAGAGTAGCACAAGGTTTACTTACCTAAGGTGATTCAGAGAATACTCATGTTTGAGATAACATACGAATTGTCATCATTTATCCCTAGCAGATTGTTGGTATGACCAGCTACCTGGCTGGCCCATCAAAAGCAAAGGGAAGGCAGAGTCAGGGAGAAGGGAACTCTAGTGGAACCTAAGCAAAAGCAGAGTCAATCTAGAATTCCTTGATGGACTTTTGCACAAGACAAAAGGTTTATTCTAGGTTTGAGTGACACACTAGTTGTCCAGAGAGATTCATATCAGAGGAAGTGAGGAGAGACTATGGGTGGGAGAGCATAAAGAAGAGATAATAGCAGAATTGAGGGTTAAATTGGGTATTATCAGTATTGAATCAGAGAAGGACAGGAGAATTCAGAGTGGAATTCAGGCTCTTATCCCCTGGGAATTGGGAGCTGATGGGGAGAGGGAAAGACACACATCTGTTGATCTGCCTGGACTGTGCCTTGGTCAGCAGTATTCTGAATGTGAGGTGCCACAGGCAAAGGGAAGGATAATTATCCATCTCCAGATCTGCCTGGAAATCTGCTTGAGGCTAGATTTGAAATCTCCATCCTCTACTGGGCTTTGCTTTAGGAGAAGCACAGTATATTCTGCACAGTTTAGAAGCACTGTATTTTCTGTGCAGTTGGTATGAGGCCAATGCTAAGGGGAAAGAAGAGTGTATGATTGAAAACTCAGAGGAAACGTGAATACTCTAGTTTGGGAGATGAGCCCAAAAAGATATATAGAGGTAATAATGCAAAGAACATTGAATGCCAGGCTGAAGAGTTATGTTAATTCAGAAGTAAAAAAAAAAGGCACTTAGATATTATTGAGAGATATAGAGAAATAATCAGAGCAATGCTTTTTGGAAATGGACCAGAAGGAAGAGAAACCATAAAACTAGATGCAAAGAAATCAGTTAGGTATCTATTAAAAATGATGTGCTAATCTGAGTCTATGGGAATGGAGACAAAAAGACAGATATGCAGAGATAGAACAAGCATGGGCTTATAGTTGATTAGAGTGATGAAGGAAGAGAGTCCTGTATTAAGTGACTATAGCACTTATAAGCAAAGTCTTCGAAGTCAGATTGACTTACCTTTTGACTTTGAGAAAGTTATCTAACTCCTCTGTGCCTCATTTTTTCAATCTGTAAAATATGTGTATTAATAGTACTTACCCAATAGGGTTGTTGAAAAGATTAAATGAGCAATACATGTAAAATTCCTTGAAAAAGTATCTGATATATAGTAAATACAAATGAGTCAGAGATAGTCTGGTGATTTTGGGATTCTTTCCTGAGAAATACGTGGATGTGATGTTGCCATTAATTGAGAAAAGGAATATGGGAGGAAGTGCATTTTTGGAAGTAGAGGAGAAAGCGGGTGTCAGAAATCAAATTGTTCAAATTCCCTCCTTAGCCACAGCAGATCTACTGTAGATAACACTATCAGTCATCTAGTCTGTAAAGGAAAGTTGATGGAGAAGAACCAGATAGAATAAGATAGAATCGTCTTAGGTTATGGTAGTAGGGTTATGAAGAAATATCACCTCATTTTCAAAAAGAATGTAGCTATAGAGATGTTTTAAGGCCAGGAACAGGGAAGTAGAAGGGATTATTTGAGTGATTTCAGTGCTGAAAGAAGTTTAGGTCCTTTAGAAGCATGATTGATCTGGGGCAGTGGCTGGGAACCTGAAGAGAGTGAGACATTTTGAAATAATAGCTATAGGTATTGAAATAGTCACCTAGTGATGAATAAAAGAAATGTAAAGTGACCTGCCTGTGGAATCTTTTAGCAAAATGTCTTTTCTGACTTCATTTTCCACATGGGTGATAAGTTTTAAAATTTAGATATTTTATGTCAACCATGAAACTCTGAGTTTTTCCCAGATGAATCAAAAATGATTTGGGAGTTTTTGAAGAAGTTTGTGATCTACACAAACAGGGAGAGTGCTTGTGCATATGTGTGTGTGTGTGTGTGTGTGGGGTTGTGGGTAGTGGTGTGATGGTATACAGTAACACCATTCTCAGAGCTTAATTAACTTTGAGCTATTTTGAGCTTCACCAGATCATGTTCAGAAGTTTCTTAAAGATTCTGATAAATAAATGATCAAACACATTATGAGTTAATTGGACTTTCACAATAGTCTATTGACGGTACTACCTTGACGAACCTAGTCTCACAATGTTATCCTGATTTATCCTTTTCTACTAATGTAGGAAATAGAATAGAAAAGAGTAAAACATCCTGGCTTTCCTTATGCATATTGATTAAGGCTCAAAAAGAGAATGAAGAATCAATTCCATGTCACTGTCGTTATTTGCACATAGAGTAACTGTTTGGAATTTAGCCTGATTCATATTCCAGGATGGCTTTCAATATCCCACAGAGTCAGCACTCTTCATTTTGAGGTGTTTTTCATCTACTTTACATGCATAATTGCTCAGTGACTGGTGGGTTTGTTTCATTCAACATGAGCAGTCTTGAGGCAAAGAGGAAACCAATGGGCATCATATTAGTTTCTTCAATTTCAGCCTGTGGTGTCAAGAGAGGTCCTTGACTTGTGACTGGCATTGTGCCCAGCAACCTGCTAGATCTATTGGAGCCTTCAGTGGGGTTTGAATGGTTCATTTTAGGGAGTTGATAATATCTTGTGGGAAAAATGAATGTCAGCTGGTTTTTTTTTCTTTTTGTTTTACAGTTTTTGTTTGTTTTTTTGTTTTAATAGGTTCAGGGGGTACAAGTTGAATCCCATTATATGTATATATTGTATAGTGGTGGAGTCTGGGCTTTTGTTGTACCTATCAACTGAGTAGTACACATTGCACACCATAGGTAATTTTTCATCCTTCACCCCCTCCCACCCTTCCCCCTTTTGAGTCTCCAATGTCCATTATGCCAGTGGTCCCCAACCTTGTTGGCACCATGGACTGGTTTCATGGGAGACAATTTTTCCATGGATGGGGATTGGGGGACAGGGAGTGGAGCTCAGGAGGTGATGTGCAGCCAGGATCCTAGCAGGCTGTGGATCAGTAGTGGGCTGTGCCCATGGGTTGGGGACAGCAGCATTATACCAGTCTGTGCACCCTTGTATAGCCATAGTTTAGCTCCCACTTATAAGTGAGAATATGCAGCATTTATTTTTCTGTTCCTGGTTTACTTCATTTGGCCTCCAGTTCCATCCAAGTTGCTGCAAAAGCCACTATTTTATTCTTTCTTATCCAACTGGTTTTAAAAATATTCCTTTTTAACTTTTTGTGGCATCTCCAATAAACCCATCTTATGGATGAGGAAAGGGAAGTTTATAAGAAATAACTTAGGCTTATTAAAATCCCCTACTATAATCCCTTGATTTAGCAATACATGCGAGTATACTGCGTGGATACTAATAGATCAGGGGTATATGAATCAGTGGATTAAAATCAATGATACACTCAAATAATCATAATAATTTTTTGAGTACCACCTATGTGCCTGTTATCCTCTGACCTGCACAATAATCCTTCATGTTAAATACAATTATTCCCATTTTATATTTGAGACAACTATATCTCAAAGATAAATTCTCAGTAACCTCTAGTAGATGATAAATCCAAAATACAAACCTATTTCAATCTAATTCTGGTATATTAGTTTGCCTCTCAATAGGAAACAGTGGAGGGAAGATTATGTAGCTCCAGGTTTTCCCACATTCATCATTTATAAATGATTGTTTGCCCCTCTTCATTATGCTCAGTGAGTACAAGATCCCTTATAAAGATACCTGAGAATGTCAGAGCTGTAGTAACATCAACATGAAATTTGTTTCTGACCATATCCTTGTGATGTTCCTAAGAGATTACAAGCATAAGAAATTTGATTTAAATGAAGCTATTATAACTTTAGACTAAGGTAAAATATTTTTAAATATTTTTATCTATTCAACTGCCTTTACTTGAATTCAGGAGTCATGCTTTTTGCTATTATTGAATTAACCATCATGCCTAGCAAATGAGAGTGTTCTTGATAAATTTTAAGAATACATGGTTTTCTAACTCTACTTCTTCCAATGTTCACACTTGTAGGTCATTTGCTATAGACATGTCCTATCCCAGGCTGTGAGATTAATCATATTCATTTCTAAATGGAATCTGTATGGTTTAGGTTAAGAAGTTGATGGTTCAATAGCCAAACCGTTTTCTCTGGCTTTCTAGCTGATCTCTTGCTCTGACTATAGTCTTGATTCTAGAAACTGAACTGTTATTTGGTTGATTGTGTATGCACCCATTTCTTGTTGTTGACCCCAGCCTCATTGCTTTGTTGGTCCTGTTTCTCCCTAACCAGCTTGCTCCTGCAAGTTCTCCTGGAGGCTGAAGTCTAGTCTTCCAACTCCAAGCATCATAATTGGTCCTCAGATACCTGTGGCAGAGCTTTGTAATGTTAACATACTGTCTACCTCCACTTCCATACATTTCCTATTACATGCATTCTGATTACAAGCCCTGACTAAAAACTTAAGTATTGGCTTTACACTGAGAGCATGTACTACATTGGTAAATTTTTCTTTATCTCTGAGTCTTGACCTGAGATAGATCATCTGACCTGAGCTGTAATTTCGACATGAATTTTAATTGAAAGATAGCTTTTCATTTTAGAAGTTTTTTTCATTAGGATATTGACTTATGGTTCTCTTTGGAAGAGCTGAAGGCAGCTAATTACCCTTCTTCTTTCAAAGCCAAATGGTAGGAAAAGATGTGGCTCCTTTTTCTGAAAGAGGGAACTAAGGAAGAGATGACCATTGCTGTTTAGGATCTCTTATGCATGTATGTAGACAATGAACATGATCAACATAAGAATCTCTGTTAACATACACTTAGAATACCTCTATGTGCTTGCCATAGGTTAACCCAATTAGGTCATCAAAATTATACAAATTCAGAATAGAAGGGAATTCCTCAATAATTGACCCCAAATCCATAAAGAAGCACTTCAAGAAAATGACAAACATCTGTTGAGAATTTCCAGTAAAACATACACTATACGTGGGCCATATAAAGACCTGTCCTTTACTGTCCAACTTGAAGATCTGGTAGTGCACGGGTTACACATGACATTCCATCTTGTAGTGTCATTGGTCATAAGGTACAATTGGGATTATAGCAGGAAGCTGTCATTGGTATCAGATATAAATAACTCAATAGATATGTTCCCTTTTTATTTTTATTTATCTATTTATTTTTATTTTATTTTATTTCAAGAAAATATGAAAGTAGGAACATTTTGGTTACATTTTATATCTTTACCTCTCCCTAGCAAGGGTTAGAGGTATGCCTTTCCCATCCACAATGCTCACCACATCCCTCAGATGTGGGTCTACCCCCCCAACCCCCAAATCCCTGGTAAACACCACCAGAATTTGAGCACCATAGTGCTAATCAGTCAATATCAATTTGATGGCAAGTAGATGTGAAACCCATTTTTCTGATCTTGTGTCACCTCACTTTTTAAAATTGGCTGTAAAGAGACACCTTAACTACCACACCTAGACTTTATGCCTGACATCTAGTGGTCACGCTAAGAATTGCAGTGCAGGATACTAGACCGTTGCAGGCAAAGTACACATTAAAGATCTGAGGTAGTTGACGTGAAAAGTGCATTACCATCAGCTTCCTCTCTCGGTCCTGAACCTACCATATATATCTTTCTTTCTACTGCATTTTTTTAAATATCCTAAATAATCAAATAATTTTAGGGCTAGAAGACTGTCACATCATTTTCATTTAATTATATTATAATTACTATATATGGATATGAAGAAAAACAAAACTTTAGTAGTATTTCTGACTTTAATTAATGTTTTGTGTAAACTCAGCCTATTGAAAGAAGGAATTCCCACCTCTTACTTTGACTACAGTTTATCATTTTTTTCTTCTTGAAAAATTGGGGATAATAATACCAAGCAATCTCACAGAGGGATGTCTTTACTTGCAAAACAGTGAAAATAATTATAATATAATTCATAGGCTTGCTTTTGGAATTTAAAAAGTTAATTTATGCAAATAATATTGAACAGAATCTGGAACATAGTAAGTCTAAGTGGTGTTTGCTATTATTATTAATTTGGGGTTTCATAATAATAAGCATTATACAGTTTTTAATGCATGCACATTAGTGGCCTTATTACCTAAGAGAAGTATTATTTCTGTCATGTATTAAGGTCTACATATTTGGAGAATTCAAATGTCATATGTGATATTTAATAATTATAAAAATTCAAAGTTGAAGGGACATTCTCAATCTCTAGTCCAATCCTCTCATTTGCATATGAGGAAATATTACTTGAGATGGTATGAAACTTTGCACAATTTATACAGATAGTTACATTACTTGAGATGGTATGAAACTTTGCACAATTTATACAGATAGTTAAGAATAACAGTAGAATCTGGGTTTTCTCATCAAGTTGAATGCATTCACCAGCATTCACAAGTGTCTTATTTGTATCTTCAAACTACTATAAAATGAGTAATACAGACAAACAAGAAGATTAAACTAGAATACAACCATAATCCCATTGTTTAGCCATGCATATAGATATATACACACATACATAATATATACATATACACATGTATCCACTATACCCATATATGTCTTTTTATACTGTTTTATAAACAGATGCATATATGTTTCAACTAAAAGGTAGATTTAAACTGCACGTATTTTTTAATTTGGGTTCTTCCTTTAAGTTATAACATATTTCCATATTAATGTTCATCTATGACATCATTTTTATTGCTTGCATTCTATTTTATGCTTATACCAAAATTGGTTTAATTAATTCCGTTTTGAGATAATATTAGTGAAGAAAAAGGAAAGTTAGGCAGTTGGTTAATAGCAGGGGGCAAACGAGAGTGAGAGAAAAAATTGGTAGTGCTATGGAAAGCCCTGTTTTCTTCCTCATTCTTTAGATTTAGGTCATTATGTGACAGCAAATGGCATTGGATGATTGAAGGAAGGCCTACCTAGATGAGGATGCTCTGGGTCCTGATGGGAAAGGAAGTGAAATGTTCAATTGAGGAAACATCAAGTAATAGGCTAGTAAACATGGGTTCTGTAAATGGTAGCACGTGTAGCACATTATGGAGTTCAAAGATCTTAGATTAAAATACCAAAGAGAGAGATTTTGGTAAACGGGAATAAGCCTCCAAGTCTTTCCAGTGACATGGGGTAATCCCATACATCACAGAGTTTGGACATGGTTCTTAGTTTATACATGCCTCTATAATTTTAATATTGGATTATAAATGTATGCATTTTAAGTATGCATGCATATCCATTTCCATAATTGTTTTCTGAGAATCCAGCAGTGAGCTGACAGACAGAGGCATATATTCACAGATGTGTGTGAGAGAGAGGAAATGCTAACAGAACATAAGCTACTCTAAAAAAGTGAGTGATCCAGGGTCTCATGGCAGAAATTCTACATAAGGTTGGAATTCTAATTATAAACAGTTCACCAAATTTCTATGCTGTAAGAGAAGAATAATGACTATTGTGAAATTATATTGGAATATGACAAGAGTCAGGGCAGAGCTACATCCTTTCTTGCCTTCCTTTGAACCTAATCTTTTTCATTTCTATCCATCATACTTTCATAGTTGAGTGAAAACATCTGTATGAAAGATATCTGGAAGTTTCCCAACTCATAGTGTTGCTTCCTTTGTTACATGCTCTTCTAGAGCTCTGTGTGACTCCATTTGAATCCAACATCCGAAATATATATTGTGTATATTTTCTTTATAAAATATGTTTTTATCACTGAATAGTGTATTCTTCATTTTTTATACAATACTAATAGCAGATTATTGAGAACACTGGTAATGGTCCTTGGATCCTGCTGGGTGTATCCATAGGCACTGCCTTTGATCCCTGTATCTGTCTTGTGTGCAACCTGTCACAGTGCAAGTGAACAGGGGAAGTCCAGTGCCAAAGGCCCTGTTTGGGGACAGGCTCATTGTGAATTTCCTGCCAACCATGACGGCCTTAAGGAATTAGAGCACGGGTGGACTGTCAGGTCTGCACCTAGCACACTAACAGGTGGGAGGCACCAGAGAAGAATTGGCAGTTTGTATTTTCCAGGAGGCAAAGGCATAAAGTGCCTTATTTTCACCCATTGGAGGGAGCACTTTCTATTTCTAAAAGACAAAGGTAGAAATAATAATAATCATGAATAGGATATAATAGTTTACCCACCTCTGACATTTTTTTTGAGCTCTGAATTCATATTTGTTTTCTTTGATGTAAGAATAAAATCCCATGACCATTTTTTAGAAAAATACAATAAAAGCTCAGCCACGGATTAGCTATACTAGCTAATAAAGGATGTTTACTTTTTTAAAAAATTCACTTGCTCTCCATCACTTCCGAGATCAGATAGAAAAAGGCAGACAGCTCTGCGGGAACAACGCTATTGAAATAGTATTCACACTGTTCCACTAGATAGTTCACACACTTTAATTCCTGTTAAAAAACTTAATTAAATTGCATGATTTATTAACTCGTGTTAGATGATGAAAAAAGTGGTTTGGAAAACCTATGCATTCTGTGTAAGACCAAGCCAGCTGTCTTTGAGGAAAGACTTTTGGTGTTGTGTAAATTTTGCGAACTACTGAATTGCTAACAGGTTCTTTGTTGGATTTTCTTATACTCTTAATACACTGTACATCACTTGTGAAAACAAAGAATGGTATTCATTCTAAAGGAAGAATAAGCAATGTGTATTTTGTTAAAAAAAAACCCAGCAGAGTCAATAATGATATTTTTCTTTGATGCTAACAGATTCTGCTACATTTCTATAACTATTAGCCTATAAAGGTATTTTGGAACACAGTCCACTCCTAATTTTACTTTCTCTGAAACCAACTGTCAAATATATTTATCTTCATGCATTCAGATTTTCGGCAAATACACATCTTTCTGTGATTGCCTTCAAGAGCACAACCTTAATTCAGGCTCTCTACACTCCTTCTGGTTTATGGTGATATTAAACACAGGCAAATTCATTCATTGAAATCAATCTGGGGGAAATAAACCTACTAGTCTATAATTTAAGATTATTTGACTGCTCACTGGCAAATGATTAGATAGCATAATCATTTATTGAGCCTCAATCTGCATTTTCTGAAATTCTTTTACATACTCTTTGGAAGATGAGACTAGAGAAAGGACAGAAAAATTGCAGCAAGCACCAGACAATGGAGCCATCCTGAAACTCTTTAGTTGCATGTTTAAGTTAAAATAGCTTTAGAAAGATTGGGAGAAGGCTGACTACAGGAATCATCTAAGATGTTTCATATTTGTGTATAGACACACAGACACACATACTCACACACACATACACACACTTCTTGTAATGAACTCATCAGGGAGTTCCTCCCTAATTTAAGCTCAAGCTTGCAAAGAAGTCAATTGTTTTTTCTTTTTCCTGACACTATTACATCAAAATAGTATCCAGGCATTAGACAGTATTTATTAGCTTGTAAGGCCAGAGATAATGATCCCATTCAATCAGAACGCATGAATAATTCAATAGTCCCAACTTCACATAATTTCTAGCTCTACTTTTAAAACCAGTAAAAGAACCATTTGTATCATTTATTTATTTTTGGTGACAATGGTAAATGATAAAGGAGGATTTGTTTTGTGGGGTTTTTTTCCAAGAAAGACAGCCTTATAGTTCTTTCATTTCAAATTGGTTAAAGACAGTGCCAAAAGAACATGTATATGTATGTAAATATCAAAGAGCATTATATTATAAGGGGTATATACAGCAATTACCTCTGTGAATTGTTTCACATAAATTTGTCGAGGGTATTTTAATCACTGTGAATGGTTTAATATTATTTTACACACTACTGCTAGGAAACAATTATGGTTTCTTCAAGACCATTGAAGCTATAATTTCAGGGGTCACTTCTGCAATGTACAATTTAAAACGTATATTTGAAAGAACTGTTTTAAACAACAAGGAGAAGTTGAAATAATTTGATCTTACATCAGAAAATGTTGCTGTCTCTCATTTTCTAACATAAACAATGAAACACAATGGAAGAGGGCACCATTTTCTCTCTGAAGTAGTTCTGTCCTGCTGAACTTTCTGCAATGTTCAATATCTACACAGTTCAATATGGAAGCCATTAGCTACACGTGGCTGTAGAACACTTGAAATGTGGCTTGTGTACCTAAAGAACTAAATTTTACATTTTATTTGCTCTTAATTAATTTAAATTTAAATAGCCATATGTGGCTAGTGGCTTCTTGTTCAACATGACAGCCCTTAGCTATTAGATTACAAATACCAAGGGAAAGGCACTTATTATTAAGGTATTTTAATCCTTCTTTTAAGTTTACCATTTCTGTTGAAATTCTTGCTTCCTGATGACAGATTATCTAGATATTTGTGATTAATCCATCATGTATTTTCTTTCGCTAATTCATTTGACAAAATCAGAGTGAGGTAGTGCTCTAATTGCTTCGGTTAAGATGTGAGATAATGAATGTATGAGATGGCCACTAGAATGTATAAAGAAGAAGCAACAGATAAGTTAGATTAGAGAAAGCTCATATTTATATCTCAGTGGCTTAAAAATACACAAAATTATATTATTAATTTAAAAGATTGGGAAGATACTCTATTTGGGAAATATTTTCCAAAAATAAAAATCCCTGATATTCAATAAGCTAATTAGCTTTTCTAAAAATATAAAATGGCTACACTTTAGGCATTTTAGAAGTGCTGTTTGACATTCTGTTCTTTTTATACTTTTGCAGTGGGCCTTCTTCTCCCTCATCCTGAATATTCCAGAGAAGAGGAGATAGTAAAGTAAAAGTTAAGGAATAGGAGTCAGTGAGGTCAATGGATTTACCTTGCAGGTTTATTTAAAGTTTTCAGATAGCTACCTTATGCCCAGTCTCAATCAGTTGTCCATAGAAGGAAAGTCATTATCAAATTCCAAAATGCAGATGCTTTGTTAACTTCAAAATACAGTGCAAGTGTGTGCTTGCACATTCATACTGGCCATTAATTAAGGTCCACTTGGAGAGACTTTAAGCTCTGAAACTGGATTAGTGAAAGTGATCAAAAGGACCAACTGAATTTCGTAAATTGATTTTTACAAGATAAGAGGTGGATTTTGACAAGAACTTCCTAAATCAGACATCATTGATTTCTTCATCAGAGTCTTAAAATGAGAGCTGGCATTAAGAAGCTTGGAGTAGGATCATCAACTGAATGACACTATCTGCACAGTAGCTGAAATGTGATGTGTTATATCAGCAATTAGTAGCAAAATTCCAGAAGCAAAATCCAGTGCTACTTTATGATTTAGAAGTTGAGTTTGACCCTGAAGGTTGCTTTCCCTTTAATAGTGACTGACTTAGAAAGAATCTCATTGCTATTTTCAAGAGACATTAATAAATATTCTTATAAACTTATATTAATGGATTCCTGAGTTGGATAATAGGAGTGTTTTTAGGACCAAGCAGAATGATTATGTCTATTTTTGACTATTAATATTATTGTTGTATTGTTAAGAAGTGTCTTTTTCTTTGCATTTCAACTTTTTATACATTATTTCTAGTCATCACAAAAGCTTAAAGAGTGCAATTCCTATTTTGTAAATGAGGGGAAAAATGTCCAAAGAGGTTGATAAATTTCTTTATGGTTTCATGGGCAGCAGGTGCTTGAACTAAAAGTGAATCTAGAACCATTCAGACCCACAGCCCTTATTTATCTTTGATACCATGTTATCTCTCTAATTTTTAATGTGAAGCATACAATATTTAAGTCTGTTTTTAAAACATATTTATATACAAAAATAAATATATATAATCTAGGTTACCTTTTAGGGGAGATATTTTGTCTAGGGTTAGGATTGTTTCTGTGCTCTCTAAAGCATCAGGTATTTGACCATTGCTACTTATTTCCAAGAAGCATAGAAGAATTCTCCAACGTTAGGCCCAAAGAAAGTCATTTCTTGTCAACATTTGTCTTCTGGACATTCTTTGTTGTGCATTTTCTGATTTAGTATTTGTGGTTTAGATTTGGGTCAGAGGCCCTGTTAAGAATTGGGTGTGTATGGACTCTTCTTAGAAAAAAATATTGTATAAGAATATATATATATACGTATATATATATATATATTACATTTTATATGGTTCAATGACCACTTAAGTGCAGGTTTGTCTAAAATATGCTAGGGAAGATAATACTTATATAAGCTCTTTATGAGAAGCAAGGATGGTCAATGTATTAGCTTCCAAGGGTTGCCATAAAAAAATTACCGAAAATTTAGTGACTTAAAACAACATAAATTTATTCTCTCATCATTCTGGAGGCCAGAAGTCTGAAATTAAAAATTAAAATGTCAGCAGGATTCTGCTACCTCTGAAAGTTCTAGGGAATATCTTCCTGGCTTCTTCCAGTTTCTAGTAGCTCTAGACATTTCTTATGGCTACCATCATCTAATCTCTGCCTGTATCTTCACATGGCTTTCTCTTCTATGTAACTGTGTCTTCTTCCCTTCTGTCTGTTATAAGTTCACTTGTCTTTGAACTTAGGGCCCACCCAGGTAACCCAAAAGGATCACATCTAAAATCCTTAATCTAATTACATCTACTGAAGACTTTTTTTTCCAAATAAAGTCACATTCACAGTTTCCAGGGGTTAAGGCGTGAACTTGATTTTGGAGGCCACCATTCAATCCACTGCAGTCAGTAAGGTCTACCTATTTTCTTTTTGAACCTCTGTAATTTTGCCCTATGTAATTGGTCCAGAAAAGCCCTCAGAGTACTCTTATTAAAATATTATTAACTCATAACAATTTACAGAAACAAAAAACAGGAAGGCAAAATTTAGACTACACAGTACATGTAGTGATTAATGACACAAACCTGAACGTTAGACTGACTATCTGGATTAAAATCCCACTCACATCCTCTGTGTTTGAGGACAATTTGTGAAATTCTGCAATCTTCACTTTCCTCATATGTATAACAAAATTGAGAGTCTTGGTGTGGTGACTCATGCCTGTAATCCTAGCACTTTGGGATGCCGAGTTTGGAGAACTTTGCTTGAGCTCGAGAGTTTGACACCAGCCTGAGCAAGCGTGAGACTCCATCTCTACAAAGAATAGAAAAATTAGCCGAGCATGGTGGTGCATGTCTATAGTCCCAGCTGCTCAGGAGGTTGAAGCAGGAAGATCATTTGAGCTGGGAATTTGAGATGAGCTATAATGACACCGCTGCACTCTAGCCAGGGTGACAGAGTGATACTCTGTCTCAGAAAAAAAAAAATTGAGTATCTCCTTAATAGAGTTTTTGTAAAGATTAAATGAAAAAAAAATGTTAAGAATTCAGTATAGTGCCTGGCATGAAATAAATGCTAAGTAGTGCTAACCATCAGTATATGCTTCCCTGAAGCATCCTTTGGAGATTCTTAAGCATAGTTATCTACTATCTGTCTATGCTTCATTTGCTTATTTATCTGCTTAGTAGTTTGTTTTACTAAAAATTATTATAAATAAGAACTAATCACACTTCCAGAAATATGGAGGCTTTCTTAGAAGTCATCTTCATAGACAGTACCAAGTAAACTGAGAATTCTTTTTGCCTATAGATACTTTAAACATGCATTCATCATTTATTGAGCACTATTATGACCAAAAGATGATTTGGATAATTTCAGCTGTTAAACAATTTATATTCTATTCAGGTGTGATAAATGAGATATGAAATAATTGAAAAAGAGCATAATTGGTGCTTTAAGGATGTAAGATCAGGCAACCATGGGAATAGAAGGAAATGCAGGGAACATGCAATTTGGAAGGTAGGGAAAAAAAGGTCAGAAGACTTCTCAAATGAGAGCATATTGTAATAGGTGAGCAGAGGTATAGAATTCAGGAATGAATCTTATCCTTGTCAATAATGATCTGTTCCTTAACTCTCAGTATCCCCATCTATAAAATGATGCTAATATCATTGGATTGTTGTGAGGATTAAATAATGCATGTAGAACAATGTCTGGTACCCAGCAAAGGATAAATAAATATTAGCTATTTGTTACAATCACTATTAACCAGTTTCCTAGTGTGCAGAAGAAGTTTAATAAGTCTTACTTGCCCTGGATGGCAACTCCCATATCAAAACCATTTTCCCAAAGAAGCAATCTGTACTTGTACCACCTCTCCTTGACCCATTTTTTATAATCTATGATAATAACACATATTTATTGAAATAATATGTTTCTGTGTTTTTCTTCTCCTCCACACTATAATCTCCTTGAAAACTGGAAATATATCTTATTCATATGCATTTTCCTAGCATATAATAAAATGTCTAGCATTTAGTTAGTAAATGTTTCTTGGACTGTTGAGATTTCAAGTATGTACTGTCCTGCCCACCACCAAAACCCGATAGACTATAAAGTTCTATTAATACCCTTTAAGAGAAAGAGAAATTCCGTATAGGTAACTTCATATCAGAACTTTAGGAAAAGTCCCCTCTAGTATAATTGTATTAGTTTTCTATTACTGCATAACAATTTACCATAAACTTAGTGGCTTAAAATAACACATATTTCTTGTCTCACATTTGAGGTATAGCTTAGTTAGATTCTATTCTTCAAGGTCTCATGAGGCTGTAATCAATGTGTCAGTTGGTACTGCAGTCTCATCAGAGGTCCAACTAGAAAAGAATTTCCTTCCAAGCTCCCTTAGGTTGTTGGCAGAATTCATTTCCTTGTAGCTATAGTATTCATGGAAGCTTGCTTGTTCAAAGCCCAAAGGAAGAGAGAGACCCTAGAGTGAGTTTGCTAGTAAGACAGAGTTTTATATAAGGTAAGGTAATCACAGGAATGACATCCATGCCCTTGATCACATAACATGACATAGTCATGGCAGTGACATCCCATCATCTTTGCCATTTTCTGTCAGTTAGAAACAATAGAGGAGGTTGTACAAGGGTTAAACACCAGGAAGTAGAGATCACTGGGATCAACTTAAAGTCAGTCCCCCAATGTTAGGGGTGTTCAAGATTCTATATTTCAGGTTTGCAAAGAGTCATTCTTAATCTTTTATTCATTTGTATTTTATTAAAGACTCAGGATTAGATAATAATATTAGCATACAATAGAGTTTTGTGTATTAAAAAATGGCATGTAAAATGAATACAAAAATACTTTCCCCAATACAATTCTCTGTAATAAAAATCATGCAACTCTGAGGTATACTGCTCTATGAACTTGCTAGTATCTATTAGTTGATCTATTATGGTAGAACCATCATTAGGAAAATAATTCATCACACTAGAAGCATTGCATTGCACATTATAAATTACTACAATAAAACACCACACCTGATAGTTATTAATTTTAGTGCCATCCAATGTATCATAGCATTAAACCTTTCTGTATTAGAAGAGAGACAAATAGAAGTTTATTTTCTTGATATTCTGAGATATTATGAACACAAATGCTTAAGAGTAACAATGAGAAGTTAGGAGTTCCTGTAATTTTTGGGCCAAAGTCTGTGATTATCTAGATATGGTCATTATATTTCTTAACTATTTTTTTTAAAATCAATTGATGTTTTACTAATATATGTGGGTGGTTGTAAAGCTAACCTGGGTTGTGATATTATTCCTGAATTATCACATTTACCGCCTGGATGATTTGTCCAATCTGGCTGCCTGAGTAAGGGGCCTCTTCTGTCATCACTGCCCCTTGCAGGTCTCTTTTAAACCTGCAAGCTAATGAAAAAAGACCACCTTCCCAGCTTGTGGAATATTTTCCTAGTAACTGTGCTTTCTTCATGAAACCTCTAAGTCAAGGCTCAATTCAAATGACTTTAGGAGCCAGAGAGATGGAGTTGCAGAGTAAAAATTTCTAATGTCCAATCATAGATCTAAACACATTACACCAACCACAAGAGATAAATATTAGTTGTGCTCAATGGATTATTTCTACTCAGGAATATGGACCTAATGATGTCCATGAACCATAAGCAGAGAAACATCCATGACTTCTGTAGTTTAATTACCCATGAAGAAATTAATTTTAAAAATGTTTAAGCTCCATTTTTTTCCTGATACATTTTATATTTTATTTTGCAAATAAAATGATTTATTGCTACTATATGCTATGTTCATCAATCATTCAATGATTACATTTCCCAATCAATATTTTTAAATGCACAATGTAATCTTATATATAAATACGTGAAAAACGATGCCTGCAGCTAACTATTGCTCTCATCCTGAAAATTTGGGCTTTTAATAGAAAAACGCTTTAAGTGAAAGGACATTTGGAAGCTGTTTGTGTCATTTTGACTATTTGGAGTGGTGAAAACATTTCTGTGGTATCCTCTACTGTTCAGTTATTCATCAGAGAGCACCTATTATGTATATAGCACTATTCTAGACACTGGAGATACAACAATATATAAGATAAAGTCCCTATCTTCATCAAGCCTATAGTAGAATGGAGAGTGATGAGCAGACAGTAAACAAATAATAAATAAATAGTTATGTTAAAAAAAAAGACAAGGAATGAAGTTCAGAGGGTGATAATGGAGTAAGTTTTGCACTATGGCAGTGGTTCTCAACCGGGGCAATTTTGCCCCCAGATAATATTTGCCAATGTCTGCAGACATTTTTGATTGTCACAACTGGGAAAGTGCTGCATATATCCAGTAGGGAGAAACCAAGAATGCTGCGAAATATTCTATAATGCACAGTAAAGCCCTGCCCTCTCAAAAAATAATGATTTGGCCCCAAATATAAAAAGCTGAGAAACCCTGATTTAGAGATAGGGAGAGAGGACAATGGGCAGAATCCCCTCAAACATGAGGGAGTGGCACATTCCCATCACTTGGAGAACAGCGTTCAGGCAGAGGGAACAACAGGCATAAAGGCTCCAAGCCAGGGTGTGACTGGTAAGATTAAAGAAAGGATTTTCTTTTTAAAAGATTTGAAATGACACTTTGCAGGTCCTTCCTAATATTTGCAAGCTCAAGACAAAAATGCAAGTAAAAACTTACTACCATACATTGTAATACTTGAAAATTATAAATCAAGCTAACTTGTTAGATAAAATTTGATCTGCTCTCCTACCTTAAAGTTCATAATGACAAAATAAAAAATATATAAACCTGTGGTTTTCATACAACTGAAATTTAGCAAAATATAGGCAACTGAATTCTATTATTATTGTGTATATTGGGGTGGTCTGTTGATGGGATTATGGTGTTCAGATGAGTAATGAAATAAAGACATAAGTGAGTCACAAATTGTTACATCTTTTTAAATAAAATTGTGTTTTGCCTTTGATTTAGCAAAGCTATTCATATTATAATAAATATTTTTTACATAGTTTACATTCTATGGACACAACTGCCTAATTACAAAATATTTCTCAAATGGATATAGATTTTAAATAGTCTTCAATTTGGGGAAATTTCATTCTAATGAGAAAATAGAAAATGGAATAGTCAATAAAATTATTAAAGCCACACTGATATTTAAAAATAGATGATGAATTTTGCATGTCATATTCAAAATTGCAAAAGAATTACACATGATAAATTATCATTGTCACAGGAATATTTCAAAAGAGTTTTGCTGCGGTTTGAATGTTCATATTCTTCCAAAATTCATGCACTGAAATCTAACTGCCAAGGTATTAGGAGATGGAGCCTTTGGGAGGTGATTAGGTTATAAAGGTAGAACTTGGAAGAATGTGATTAGTGCCTTTTTAAAAGAGACCTCAGAGAACTTGCCCATGTACCATGTGAGGACACAGCAGGAAGGCTCCATCTATAAACCTGAAAATGGACCCTCAATACACATCAAATCTGCTAGTCCGGCCGAGTGCGGTGGCTCATGCCTGTAATCCTAGCACTCTGGGAGGCCGAGGTGGACATTTCGCTCAAGGTCAGGAGTTCGAAACCAGCCTGAGCAAGAGCGAGACCCCATCTCTACTAAAAAAATAGAAATAAATTAATTGGCCAACTAAAAATATATAGAAAAAAAATTAGCTGGGCATGGTGGCACATGTCTGTAGTCCCAGCTACTCGGGAGGCTGAGGCAGAAGGATTGCTTGAGCCCAGGAGTTTGAGGTTGCTGTGAGCTAGGCTGACGCCACGGCACTCCGGCACTCTAGCCCAGGCAACAGAGTGAGAGTCTGTCTCAAAAAAAAAAAAAAAAAATCTGCTAGCCCTTTAATCTTAGACTTTTCAGACTTGATAACTGAGAAAAATTAATTTCTGTTCTTTATAAGGTACCTAGTTCTTGGTATTTTGTTATAGTACCCAAATGAACTAAAACAAGTATCATTTTACCATATGACATTACAACCTGTATCATGATTTCCAGTGTCTCTTAAAGCAATATCTAGATTCCTACAGTGTCTCTTCAGTTCTTCTACTTTCATATTTTTTTATTGTTGAGATACAATAAAGAAAACAGAAAATAGCAATATATTGCTTAATTTGTTCAATTTTATTTTCAGCTGAGATTATTCCTCAATCTAAAATGACTTCTACAGAAATTAGCTTTGCTATTATTTTACATGACTCTCCTTCTTAGTCATGCAAAGTTTTTTTGTCTAATTTTCTTGAAATATCACTACTATTACATAGTTTATAAGTAGTTTCCATTGTTTTAAAGAAACTGTGCTTTTTCTAAAATTAAAATATATTTTATTTGTTTTGGAATTTCTGTAAGATTTTGCTAACCTTATAAATTCAAGCAAAAACTTATACCAAATAATTATGAATGCAATTAATTCAAAAGAAATTTCATTTTCTGCTAAAGAAAAAAGTTATTTTTTGTTTAAGGATACTTTAATTTGAATAACTCATCAAATGTATCACATGCTTTGTCTATTTTAAATTTATTTACTTTAATATCATGGTTGACATTCCCATCTGTATTCAAATGGTTATAATATCAAATTTGATATGTATTTAATTAAGATATGTCATCCTAGGAAGATCTAGAAAATATTTAGTATAATCTTTGAATTATTCTGCAGAATTTATTTGCTATCAAGACAGTTTAAGTTGTCTCTTATTTAAAGTTTAAATTATTTTTTGTACATAGCACAAAGAATACTTCTGGATTTTTCCCCAAATTTAGTTGGTATACCTTTCCTTTGCAATGACATTAGCCCCAGTATTATACATTTTTCTTCAACTATATTTAAATCAATACTCAAAGTTGAAAAATATTTTTCCAATGCTTCACTTCACTTTATTTACAACAGGTGTGAAACAGATAAAATACTCTAATTTTTAACTTCCTATTTCCTTCCTCTATTAATTGAAACATAAATGCTCACACATACATACAGTACATTGTACATGACTTAGTGAATAATTTGTTGCCAAACCAGCACCAACACCACTTCCTCCCACAGTCACTGCATTGCAGAGAAGAAGCCAGAAACAGTGTTTTCCAGAATGTTCTCTATTGTGTGGTACCTGTTTAGTGTTAGCCAATTGGAGAAACTTAGTTAAGATTTGAAAGGTAGAGAGGAGAGGCAATTATTCTCTAGAGGCAGTAGCAACCAAATGTTCACTGTTGCAGACTGAGGGATTTGGTGGCCATTCAAAATATTATTTCATAAAAGACAAAGAATAGCTGTGGAAATGATCCAGATTAAAGACAGCTAATGTGACAACTAAATGCAATATTTAATCCTAAACTGGATCCTGTATCATAGAGGAATGAAATGCTATGAAGGACATTATTAATTCAATTGACTAAATTATAATATAAATGCATAGTCAATTGGATAAAAGCATTGTGTCAATGTTAAATTTATTAGAGTTGATAACTATAATGTGATTAAAGAAGAGAGTATCTCTATTCTTAAGAACTACACAATAAAATCTTTAGGAAGAAAAGTCATGATTTATGTAACTTGTTTTCAAGTGGTTTTTTTTTTTACGTTTTTTAAATTCAGGATATTATGGGGGTACTACTCAAGTGGTTTTGATAAAAGAAATTGTTTGTGTGAAGAGTGGGAGGAAGGAGAGAAAGCAAGAGAGGGAGCAAATGGTAAAACAAAAGTGGTGAAGTGTAAACAATAGGCCAGTGTGTATAAAGAGTAGGTTACTTTTTGTGCAGTTTTAAATTTGGCAACTTTTCTCTAAGCTGAAATTATTTCCAAATTAAAAAAAAATAAAAAAGGAAACATGCAATTGGTCTTTCATGTGATTAGATTTGATGGCAGTAATGACCTTATTGCTAGTGGAAAAAGAGACAATGGTAGTCCATGGCATTTGAGGGCTCAAAAATTACTTAAATTATTACTATTAGTTTCCTGAAGTAAAGTATCTAAAGAAGGAAGGGCTTTGGAATATCAAGTAGCTTTTACTTTCAAGATTGTGGTGAAAATAAGAGCCCAAGGACTTTGGGTAGTTTGGCTTTTCTGACAGTATTGGAGAATTTAGAAAAAGATAATAAAGAATTCAGGGTTTTAACTTCTGAACTCAAGACACGAATAAGAAGTCAGAAATCTTCTAAGACTGCCTGAAAAAAAGTCCTCTATTTCTTTTAATTGCAGTACTGACATTTCCCAAACAAGGACTATCTCTGCAGATTGTTGATTTACAATGTAAAGTGAATTCATAGCTTAGAAGGTCTTTATGTGCAAGGTAGGATTTTTATCAGTAAACAATGGAATCTGGAAAACTTGGATGAACTCTGGATCTCAAGTGATGAAGATGCTCATGTATTCTCTTACTATTTTAATTTTATAAAGCTAAATGTAATATGCATATGGTGAAATGCACAGATAATTAAGTATAAAATTCACTGTGTAGAAAAATGTCTATACTCTCATAATCTTCACTCCAATCCAAAAAAATACCCCATAACCCTCTCCAGTTAATGCTCTTCTTATACACAGGAGGAATCACTGCTCTGACTTTTGTTACCATAAGTAGTTTCTTGTGCTATAACTTCATGTAGTAGATAGAAAAGTGATTCCCTAAGGATGTCCACATCCTAATCCCTGAAATTGTAAATATTTTAGGCTAAATGGCAAAGGAGAATTAAGGTCGGAATTAAGGCTGCGAATCACCTGACCTTAAAATACAGAGATTTTCCAGGATTGTCCCAGTGGGCCCAAAGTAATCACAAGAGTCTTTAAAAGTGGAAGAGGGAGTCAGAAAAGAGCATTAGAGGGAAAAGTGACTATAGAAGTAAGGTCAGAGAGATGAAATGTTGCTGGCTTTGAAGATAAAGCATATGAGCCACAAGCCCAGGACCATGATTGGACTCTAAAAGGTGGAAATGTAGGGAAAAAAAGGATTCTCCTCTGGAACCTCCAGAAAGGAACAAAGATTAGTTGATATCTTTATTTTATAATAGTACTGTGTCAGACTTCAAACCTACATAACTATAAGATAATGAGTTTAGATTGTTGTAAGCCATTAAGTATGTGGTAAAGCTACATTAGCAACAAAATAATGCACTTTATATGAAATAATACAATGGGATAATATAGCATGTGTTCTTTTGTGTGTGGCTTCTCTTGCTCAGTCTAACATTTCTGAGATTCACCAATGTTGTTTCCTATATCAGCATGTACAGGTGAAAGTGCTTCATTGTGTAAACATGCTACAATTTCTCCTAAAGATGGGCATGTGGATTGTTTTCAGTTTTTAGTTAGTATAAATAAACTATAAACTATGTGTTCTTGAATGTATTTTTGAGTGTATGTTTGATACTCAGGACTCCCTTACAGGAAGCCTGGGACTCAGGTCCCCCTTAAGTAGAATTCCTCCTAATTAAATACTATCTCCCTAAAAAGACCTGTTTTTCTTTTTTTAACACTGTGATATTACATTCAAACTTTCTTTTTTGAAGCAACTTAGAACACTACTATTATGACCATTGCTTTTAATAATAATGATAATAGCAGTAAATCACTTTTATAAAGTTACATTTAATCTCTTTTGATTCTTAGAAAAATACTGTGAAGGAGTTCAGAGATGTGAAATGTCTTTTCTAAGTTACTAAGGCAAGTAGAACTAGAACCTGAATCCAAACAGGACGTTTGACTCAAATCCCTACACCCTTTCTTTGCTTCTTACATTCATTCGTTAATTTATTCTTTCATTTATTCATCAAATAAAGTGCTTATAACATTCTAGGCACTGTGACTTATGACATATTTAATATTTATTTTGTCATGAAATTTAGATTGATAAACTATTAATATGTAGCAATAGTAGTGTCATATGGCATATTCTATTTCCTATTTGCTCATTATAATAAAGACCAACATTTTGTGAAGTTACAAATAGGAACCCACTCAAAGTGTGCCCACTTTAAACAGGAAAAAAGAATAGAGATTCATCATATACCTTCTCATGTATAGAAAGTTAATTAATTCTTTCACTTTTATCACATGACTTATTTAAGTTTGTTTCACATAGGAGAAAAAAAGAAATATATGGTTTCACATCTAATAAAAACAATGCTATTGGATTAACTTATTTTGACATGATGTAAATGATGGAACTCCTGATTTCTAGTCTAAGTTTAATTCATTATAATTATTTATAAGCAAATTATTCTCATTCAAGTTATTCAGAACAGAATTCCCTAAACTTATTTCACCACAAAACTTTTAAAATAATCATGTGTTTCCCAAAGAGCAAATACTCATAAACTCTAATTCCTGCTTACATAAAGGAGTAAGCAAAAAGTTGTCTCAAAGAAAAACTAATAGCTTCAGGAGCTGATACTAGGTTTAATATGTTTAATATACAATAAGCCCCAGATATATCATAAATACATAATATGGATCAGCAGTCACTTAAAAATGACATACAATGAGATGGTTATTGGGATCTATTACCTATGTGTGTGACAAGCAGTTTGAATGTCATGCTTCATACACCATCTCTCATGCAATTTTCTAGGCTTCTCTGAGGAGGCACACCTCAGGTAACTTTTTAAATAAAAATAACTATCTAAAATATATGTAACTTTTTGAACCCACTTATATTATACTTTTTAGAAAAACAATGTTACTGGCCTCAGGTTCCCTTGCAGCTTTGTTTATTTGTTTGTTTGTTTTTCCAGAACACAAACTGAGAACACACAAAGCAGTTTGGTAAAAGCTGGTCTCACTTATCTCTTTGTTACTTCTAGTCACAACGCTGAGGAAGGGAGTTTTCAAAAATGTAGAGTTTATATGTGGCTGTGTTTATCCCTGGTTGTAATTCCAAAATGAAACATAAATTATGTCTGCATAATCACTTCCTTTGTTCCTTTGCACTGTCCTGCATCATTGATAGCATTCTGTGGATCAGGTTATAAGTAACAGAATCATAACATCATGCCAACTTTTAGGGACTTATACACTAGATTTCATTTTTTAAAAAAAGTGTCACAGTTGGGCACACAAATACAAAGACTGGATTCTCACATACCAAGTGACTAGAAGAAATTTCTTGATAATGTGGAGGCTTTCAACAGAAAAGGAGAAAATAAGGACTTGGGTAACTGAGCTCATCTTTATCAATGAAATTTGCTTTGACATGCTTCCCTTCTTCTCTACCTGCCTGACATCTGCTCACTTACTTCTCTTCTTAGGCTTCCTTTCTGGATGCTCAAGATCAAATGAACTATGCCTCCACTGTACTCTCTAACACACTTCAAGTTTCCAATCACAACACTTTCTCCCACTGTAATGTGATTTTGTGTTTGTTTTTCTGTATTTGCTGCCAGATTGTATTATAAAATCTCTATGGACAGAGACATGTCTCTGGTTCACTCCTATATCACCACCAGTGCCTAGCATGGTATCTGGTAGGTGTACATCTGTATCTATCTATAATCTATCATCTTTCTATCTACCTATCAAGAGGGACACAGACCAAGTGTTAACAATAATAAGGACATAATCATGTAATTACAATCCTGGTGTTGATTGTATTGAAGAGCACAATGTCAACGATTTCTGATGTCCTTACTATTTAATATATACATTGGATTGATACTTGTGTATTTTAGATTGGCTGAAAATTTTAGTAGTCGGTTTTTCTAAAATGAGAATTGAATAATGTTGGCACAGTTTGTATTCAGTTATATATTTACTTTATTGAGCTAACCTTTTTTTCCTTCCTTCTTTCCTTCCTTTTTTTAGTTCAGTTCTTATTTAAAATAACATTTTGGCTATCACACAGTTAAATTCTGGGCAGCTCTGGTAAGTTTGAATTTTATTTGGTGGTTATTCTTATTATTTACTATAAATAGGCCTATGCTTTATGGCTGCTATTATGAAATACAATTGTAATTTTTTCAGTTTTAATTGTGTCAGATAAATCTTTGAGTATCTGAGATAATTTTCTTTCAGTAGAATTCCCAATTCTATATTGTAAGTGATGAAGTGACCTACAATGGGGAAAGTGGAAAAGACTTGATAACTGACAGTTCAGGACTCTCCAGGATTATCTGGAGGAAAAAACCCAATAGAATGGAGAGAGAGAGAAGGGGGAGATTTGAGGGAATTATCTCACATATGTGTGGAGGCTGGTAAATCCAAAATCTTCAGAGTAGGCTGGTAGACTACAGAGCCAGGGAAAAGTTGATTCTGCACTTCAAGTCTGAAGACAGTCAATTGGCAGAATCCCCTTTTCTTTGGGAGAGGACAGTCTTTTTCTATTAAATACTAAGGTCTTCCATCGATTAGATGAAGCCCACCCACATTATGGAGGGTAATCTGCTTTATTTAAACTCTACTGCTTTAAATGTTAAATGCATCTAAAGTGTACCACCATAGAAACATCTAAAATAATGTTTGATTCAATATCTGGGCACTATGGCATAACCAAATCGACACAAAAAATTAACCATCATAGTCCATATAATATGTCTCTTTTCTCTCCCTGTATCTAACAGATATAAACCATTTAGAAGGATAAATCTGTCAGAATCCTGGTTGAGATATCTTCCACCAGAGCAAGGCATATTTAATAATCGGAGTCAGCAAATGGAGTCAATAGTTTTTGCCATTAAATTTAGAACAGACTATGCCATCAACTTGTGTGGCTATGGGTATTCATTTAAATTGTAAAACAGTGTGTATCTGTTTCCTTGTTGTCAAGAATATAAATCCACACAAATGTGGTATGCAGCATACTCGCTGTAGAATACAATCATCTATTGCCTGCTTACTTCTGTGATACATACAGAGAATCTGATATTGAAAATTGGAAATGGAACCCTAGAGGCTAGAAGCTGGATCTAAATTTGGAATGTAAGATCTAATTGGGTTCTAAATTTAACAAAATGACTGTTCCTTGTTCCCAATCAATGAGTACTAAAAGAACCACAAACTATATTTGCTATATGCTACAATATTTTCCTTTTACATTTGTAAGTATACCAACTGCTTTTTATCCATGTTTGAATTTTTCCACACAAAAAAATCAAGAATGCTTGTAAAAACATTTGTCTACATGGGAAAGGGAAGTCTCATGTTTTGGCCATGTGCAAAGACAGGTGGCCATCTGGAAGGGGTCTATTTCTGTACATCCAAGATGTGAATGGCCTTCCCTGATGATAAACAATGTTCCCAAAGAACTTGTCAAGGGACTTGTCAGAAGGTAGACAAGGTGCTCACAATCCCATACAAGAAAGACACTCTGCAGTGGGGTCTGTTCTGTCCTTGATGCATGCAAGTTCCATTATTGCTAATGGGAATTACATGTGCATTTTCAGGAAGCTCTATGCTGTGTGAACTACAAAGGGAAAGAAAACACAGCCATGAGATTTAAAAAGAAAAAAAGGAAGAAGGGAAAAAAAAGAAAGAAAAGAAAAAAATCAAAATCATTTTGCTTCTGAACTCCTCTAGTGAAAATAAAAACTGTGGATGCTGAAAATGAAATCATGTGTTTTGAAAAGAATCTAAATGTGGTTATGTATCCTCCCACCTATGTGTAAGCCCAGATTCAAAAATACATTTGGCAACTGATACTTTAGCTATTCATTTGCTTCCATAAAATAGTAGATATATTGCATGGGGGTGTTGACTTTATTTTTCTCTTTTTACTTATTTATTTTCATTGATTTAAAAATATTATAATTATGAATTCTGGAATTAATGTAACTGTATAAACTTTTTCTACATAGGCCAGAAAATACAGACTATGGTAAGGATTTCTATACCAAAATATACTCCAAATATTAACAGTAGTCATAGATAAAATCAAAATACATTTAGGATTATACTTTTAATATCCTGAAATTTAAAAAAATATATTTTTAGGTAATAGTTGATATAAATATAAATTAGTTTTTGGTAAAACAGGTAACATCAAAAACTCAAATAAGGATGGAGCGTCTTTGAAGTATATAAAATGTTAGGAATGTGTAAATATTTTGAATTCTTGCCACATAGCTAAGTATGAATTACTAGCATGGATCAAAATCTTGCAAACAAATCTTGGCAAAAGAAAAAAAAACACAGAAAATACTGAGTCAGCCCCATAAAAAGAAATAAATAGACTACAAATAGAAATTGCTTTATTTCCAAGTCAATTCATTTTGGCAAACTACATGGTAATATAATGTCTTTTCTATGATGATGAAAAGATAGTTTTCAGTGTGTCATGAACAGACCCATTCCTAATGATTAACATTTACTACATGATAGTTCATATTCATAATAGAGATAGATATGGTTTCTGCAATATAATTTAATCAAATGCCATGAGAATTTTGTAGTTTTTTTTTAAATGACCAACATCCAATTATCCCTGTGTGTGGTTTCTGTGCACAAAGGAAAGATAGTTTCTCTTTCACATTGCCACCATGACCCCTGGGGCTGTAAGAATTATTAAGATCACAGCTATTACTTAGATTTGCATGGGCAATTAAAAATTCTGAAACATATCTAGTCCCACTGGATGGATTTTCCAACATTTTAATAATGAAGTTGATAAGGATAATTATGATGATGGCATTTAGTAAGGGTCTACTTTATGCTCTCCATAGATCACTGTTGCTTGACACAATAATCCTGACATATACTCAGAGCAAAATGCCTACTACAGATGAGGAAACTGGACATAGAAAAGCTAAATAACTTTTCCAAGATCGCACAGCAGGTAGCTAAGACTAGGTATCTATGACTATAAAATTTGTGATTTTCTCCATTTACTATACTACCTTTATGTGGCTAAATGTTTATCTTGTTCTAAAGAATTAACTGACCCTATATTAGAGATGGTCAAACAGCAACCTAATATGTCACAATAAATAATTTTTATATAAAAAATAAAAGTGAATATTTCTCATATAACTTATTTTGCAGCATGATTTCTTAATTATAATATAGTCCAAATACATTAGAGCTATTATGACAAATCATATTTTTTGTTATATTTTAAAATGTAATATAATGATTAAAATTTTTGTTGCAGATGAAAACTCTTTTAAAATGCACTCTGCATCAAATATACATGTATTGTGCAAGTATGTGGTAAGAAAATGCTTTAGCATATTTAAATTCTAGAACTGGAGGATGTCCAATTAAATAGGACATCAAAGAGGGCCAAAGTACTGAGTTACTTTGCTTATCTCAGTTATCGTCCAAATCCGTAAGTGGAAACAAGCAATGTGCCAATATTGACAATGTTCTGAGGAATCTATTTCCTAACCAAATGTTCCATATTTTAGAGTTCTGTACAAGTGCACAAATATTAGTAGCTTTTGCTAGCAGAATAAACACTAAATGCTTAAAAGTTTTTTTCCTCCCAGAATTTTTGAAATAGAAAAGAAAACTTCCTTCTGTTTCACTCAAATTAGAATTCCAGATGTCCAAGGTCAAAGGTTGAAAATAAAAGTATCGAGTTTTGGCCTACTCCAACCAGAAGGCATGCCCAAATGTGTGAGAGCTTTCCCAGAGGGTGCCTTTTTGTAGTTTTATTTTTTCTCTTGTCTCTCCTGGCAAGAGGTCCATATCTCCTCTGCTGAATTATGCCATTCAGTTCCACCTTTGCATGCATGTGGTCAAAGTCTCTTGTATTTACTCTTTAGCAATTGACTACAGTTTTGAGCCTTAACATGCTTTTTTTAAATGCATAAATTTGGAAAGCTGCTGATTTTCTTCTTCCCGAGTATGATGTGTGAGATTCTATTTGATAACATTTGATATTCTCTCTTTTCGTCAACTACCAGTATAAGATGAGCTATAGGGGTGATCTAATAAAATATAGACATTGTAAACTTGCTCTTATTTTGTTCTACTGAACGGTTTACCTTTAACAGCTGCTGTATATTTTAAGAATAATTTATTTTCTGGCCATATTCATTCAGAAAATATTCCGAATATTGAATTTTTTTATGAAAATATATAAAACAGTTTCTTTCAAAGGCTTGAATTACGATGTCAACTTGAAATACTATGTTATCAAAAATAAACCTAAAGCAATATCTAAACTTTTATTTATTCTTCTTAGTCATTTATGAAATATTCTAAATAGTTTACTATGTTATAGTTAATTCAACAAATATATAGTGACCACTTATTAGGGCAGTGTCTAGCACAGAGCAGAAACAAATAAAAAATGGTCCCTTTAGTTCTAGATTAAGTTGAATTATAACTTGTGCCCTCTTTTTTTCTATTACTTATTCTAGTGCTTTGGGTGTGGATTTTAAAACTATAGAACATTTTATAAAATAGTCTCTAAAGCTGTATGTCTAAATAATACCTCATAGCCCCATGATAACTACTATGTAAGCAATGTTAATTGACTACAGTGCAATAAAATAAGAAATCAAAAATAAAACTGTAGTCAAACCTTTACTTCCCCTATTCTTGGAAACATAAGACTCTCCTAAATTACTTGAAAGTAAATGTATTCACATCTAGATGCCAGAAGAAGAAAACAATCAAACAAAAGCCAGAGAAATCCAAAGAAAATAAAAGAAGGAAAGAAAAAGAAAAAGATGAGAAATTAATAGAAAAAAATGCAACAATAAGAAATGCTTGAAAAAGAATAGATTTCTCGAAAAGAATAATGTAATTTTAAAATACAGACATGATCAATCAAGAAAATAACATCAAAGGAATATAGACAAAAGAAACAAAAACGGGAGTATAATTGCAAATGGAATGAAGATTTTTTAGAAAACTGTAAAATTATGGTAAATAACTTAATGGCTATAAATAGAAAATTTAGATGCAATAGACTTTCAGAGATAACTATAAATTTCTAAAACTGAATCAAGAAGAAATAGAAAAACCTGAGTATCTTAAAAACCATCAAATAATTGAATTAATGATTATAATCTCCCCCAAAGAAAGTACCATGCACAGACAAATTTTATGGACAAATTTTACATCTTCAGAAAAGAGATAATCTCTCTCTAGTTGAACCCTTCCTAATAGAGCATATAAATGAAGGTGAACAAAATACAGAGAAGTTACTTGTTGAATGCCCTAAAGATAATTTTTTGTTGTTGTTTTCTCTCTAATATGCAGTGCTTCAAAGTTTTAAGGAGAAAAACTGGACCTGGAATATGCTACTAAAGTGACTCCCCACATCCACCATGGAATCTTCTTACATGGACTGTAGGTATGCAGTCCAGACCTAAGAACCCAATCCTTCAATTCCTCAATCTCCCTCTTTCAGAATGGAAAGACTTGGGCTTTGATTGATTCTAAAAAGGAAGGTACCTCCTGATTCTGTAGAATTAAGAGACCTGATACCAAAAGTCATCTGTGTCTCTGCCACAATCTCAATCTTAACCATACACTCTCCCCTTATACTTGATAGAGAAAATTAGATGTCACTAGAATGAATTATCTGTGACCTTCCACTCTTCAACTCCCAATAGTACACATGAATATATATGTAAATGAATAAAAAACCACATTCTCTATCCTTTATTCCCTCAAAGACTGACCCATGTTCCTGTTGATTGTATTATGTGCCCATATGTTTTCTCAATATCTTTAATCTTTCTCTTTTTTTCTATTTTTTTTTATTTCAATAGATTTAGGGCTACAAGTGTTTTTTGTTACATGGATGAATTGTATAATGCTAAAGTCAGGGCTTTCAGTGTGCCTGTTACCAGAATAGTGTACATCGTACCCAATAGGTAATTTTTTATCTCTCATCCCCCTTCCACGTCGTGGTTTCCAATGTTCATTACACCACTATATGACTGTGTATACTAGTTGATTTCTTCTGAGCCTGTTCCTCACCCTCAACCATAGATTAAAAATAAAAACAAACATAAAACACCTCTATTATTTTTCTATTGCTGCATAACTAGTTACCACAAACTCAGCAGTTTTAACCAGACACAAATTCATTATGTTACAGTTGATGTGGGTCAGGAGTCTCATATAACATGAGTGGGTTCTCTGCTCAGGTTCTCATATGACTGAAATTAAGTCATTGGCCAAGGCTGCCAACTCATCTGAGGCTCATGGTCCTCTTCCAAGCTTATTCAGGTTGTTGGAAACATTTAGTTCTTTGAGGTTGTAGGACTGAGGTTCCCGCTTTCTTGCTGGCTGATGACTGGGGGCTATTCCTAGAGGCTGTCCCCGGTCCTTGCCATATGAACTGTCCATAGGCTGTTTACAGCATGGATTTTTTTCCATGCCATTTGGAACTCATCTCTCTGACTTACTCTTCTGAGACCAACTGGAGAAGCTATGCTTTGAAAGGCTTATCTGCTTAGATCAGACCCACTGGGATAGTCTCTTTTTTATTATATAAAGTACCATGTGCCTTAATCATGAAAGTGACCTATCATTGTATTGGTAGATTCTATTCACACTGGAATAGGAGATTATACCAGAGTGAGGCTCATTGGTGTTCTGCCTTCCACCACACTCAAATCAAATCAAAACAAAACAAACAAAACAAAACAAAACAGACTTTCTTTGTGATGTCCCTTCTTATTTCCCTTTACCACTACATTTGAGTTAATACTTCTATATACTGCTTTCTATACTTTCCCAACTCTTATTCCAAAATATACTTTCCTTTAATACTATTCTATACCTATCCTATTGCTCATTAGCAATCTCCATTTGGAACATCTTTAAAAACATCATGTCCAAATATGAATTTCTCATTTCTTCCCTCCCTTTCACTTCTCTTTTTTTCCTAATATAATTAATAACCCAATCAACTATCTTTTCTTTCAAAATAGAATCCTGAAATCATACTTGACTCTGTCTCCTCCCTTATTTCCCACATAGATGGTCATTAAGTCCTGTCAGTCTTAC
This sequence comes from Cheirogaleus medius, assembly GCA_008086735.1. Lineage (NCBI taxonomy): Eukaryota > Metazoa > Chordata > Mammalia > Primates > Cheirogaleidae > Cheirogaleus > Cheirogaleus medius. The sequence goes on along the minus strand of VBSM01000272.1, from coordinate 8,077,574 downwards.
ATGGAAATGCTGACTCAAGTCCCATTTCAAACAGTCCAGCCATAATTTTCATTCCATTATTCTTTAGCATATAGGCAGCCTTCTCCCCACTTACCCTGCCATCTGCAATTACTACTTCTGTCTAACCTCCAAACTGTCGTTCCCAGTGTTTGCCTAGAGATAGAAATGTCCAAGGAATGGTTTGAAGCCCCTTTCAAAATTCAAAATCCACAATTCTAATACTATCAACTTGTATAATTAATAAAGGATAAGCAATCATAATATGCTGTCTTTGAAACCTGATTGGATTAATCATTACGATTATATTCTTAAAAATTCCTCAAATTCGTTTTTGGAGACGAGATCTCATTCTGTTGCCTGGGCTAGAGCACAGTGGCATCAGCCTAACTCAAAACAACCTCAAACTCCTAAGCTCAAGCAATCCTCCTGCTTCAGCTCCTGAATGGCTGGGACTACCGGCTCATACCACTATGCTTGGCGAATTTTTTGTATTTCTTTTGTAGAGGTGAGGTCTTGCTATGTTGCTTAGGCTGGTCTCAAACTCCTGGCCTCAAGTGATCTTCTTCCCTTACCCTCCTAAAGTGCTAGGATTACAGGAGAGCCATTGTGCCTGCCCTTCCGGAAATTCTTTTGATGTGCTCGTTTTATACAATTTCTCTACTTTTCAAAATGTTAAGAAGGATGGATTAAATATAGTAAACATGCTTACTAGTACAACTTCTTAAACCAATTCTACTCCCAATTCAATCCTCATCCAAATATGTAATTTAAGAAAAAGATATTGATTTTGATAATCCTTTAATATTTCAGTTAAACCTCTCCCATGGTGGGAGGTTTAACCCCTTGATCTTTTCCCAAACCTCTATCCACCCACCCCTAAGCCATTATTTTGTTTTAAAATTTCCTTTTCCATTATCGTGCGGATTTCGAAGCCTTATTCCTCCATTACTTTTCCATAGACACTTTCCCTACCTCACCTCTCACCCCACCCAAATCCCTCTTCTTGATCTTGCATCATTATCATCTTGCTCATCATAGTTGTTCTGTAAGAGTATACGATCCATCCTCAGGAAACCAAGTGTCTTCTGAAAGGCTGCGCCCTGGTTCACTTGGGAAAATTTCCAGAAGGAAGAAAAAGACAGTAAAGGATATGTTATATGCTAGATCAAATTCCCACCAAGTATCTCCCAAATTTATAATAGCACAGTGTTTTTCATGACATAATTCTCATTAACTTTGTGACTTTTGAAGATAAGCATTTTTATTTTAAAATAATAAAATGGTAAGAGTTTGGAAATTTTAAAGTTATTAAAAAGTTAATCCAACCTTGTTTGTGTATAGCTACAGTCCTCTTTTGGGCATGTCATTTACACTGTAGAAATGTTTTCTAGATAAGAGAACTCTGGTATGATGAAGTACTGAACATTGCTGCATAATGGTTTAAAAACCCTTAGGCCATCAGCAGGCTGAAAATGGGTTTGTGTCTCATATCTTTGCTTTCAAAGTCCTGCCGTGACTTTACATATATTTTTCTGGTAATTTAGATATCATTGAACTAGAGACTCCATATTGAAAACTTTTAATACTCTTGAAGAAAAATAACAGTTTAATACACTAGAAAAGCATTTTTTCTCTTGCTTTTCGTACATATGAAATCTAAAAACTTAATCTCAACCCTTTGATAAAATCTCTAAATAGAAGTTTTTATATTTGCTTCTGGAATAAAAATGCAAAATGATCCAAAATACCTTTAACATATTCAATTTTTCAAATAGTTCCTAACATGACACATTTTAAACTTCAAAGAAATGGTGATTTATTCAATGAAACAAGTTGTGTGCTTTTGAACATGGCTCAAAGGTCCTTTGCCCATTGTGCTTCCCGTGCCTGTCCGTACTTTAAATCATTGACATCTTATCTCCATTTGGGTACTTGAATATATATATTTTTTTCATTTGTAGCCTTTAGTCACTTCAGTTTTAATATTGTATTTCTTAAGAAGTGACTAAAAGATTTTCTTTAAAAATTGTCAATATATCAACTCTGATATGTAATACGTAAAAGAATTGTCTTTTGAAGTGAAGATGATAGCCATAGTTTTACTGAAAATCAGCATCAGTTTGAGAGAAATATCTGAAACAATTTTCTAAATGGAACTTTTAATAGGAAAGAAAAAAGTCTGTGAAAGTACATAGTTTTTCAAATAGTAAGAAATACTGTTTATTATGTATGGTACTGTGGATTAAATCATTTTCTTAGATTACTAGACGTAAATGATGATAATTTCTTCACCATCATCATTAAAATTATTTACCAAGCCTTTGCTTATATAAGGCACTTTCTAAGAGTGGGCAAAATTAGAAAGATAATCCCTGGACACGTAGAATTAACAAAATTTTCCCAGGCTGATATAAATAATAACTAAAATATATTGAGCACATATCATGTGGCAAGCACTGTTCTTTGCATGTAATCATTTATAGTTATATACTATCATACATAAATCTCATTTTTCAGATGAGAAATAAAGAGGCACAGAGAGATTAATGTATTACTTAAAGGTACATAGCTAGTAAGTGAAACATTTAGGATTCCAACTCAGAACCTTTGAAGAATCAACCTGATTTAATTAGATGCTGTTGATATTTCCAAGAATTAGCTTTAAAGAGACCACCTAATATTGATATATTTGGAGAAACAAAAGCAGGAAACAAAGAAACAGAAAAGAAAAGGGATAATCATATCCTTTTTAGTAGTTGAGTATGTATGAGAGTTTGAGAAGTCCATATTAGTATTTAAGAACCAAAAACTTCTAAAACCATATTAATAAACACATTTATTTTAATTTGACAGCAAAACTTTGCCAGATTGCCACCTATTTTGAATATACTTTTTGTATTTAATTTATATCAAATGTATTATATATATTTCCCCTCTTCAGGAAGTCTCCTCATCTTTCTAAAATAAACCATTATTTCATTCTTTTAAGAATAATTTTTTAAAATTTATGTTACTTTTTCTATTATTCTGTGAATAATAATAACATCAAACTCTGGCAAAATCTTAATAGAATAAAAATAAAATTGAGCTTCTAGCCAGACAAAAGGCTTTTATAAATTAGTCACTATCATGCAAAGAGGATCAGAAAGCAATTTTTCCAAGAACAAAAATTGCCCTCTTTCCTCAGACTATTAGACTCTGAGCTATAAATAGAGGCACAGAGAGAAAGTATGAGAGAGACGATAGTAGGTGACAACACTATTGACTATGAATACTGAACTAAATTAATAACCAGTTGACTGGTAGCTTATAGGATTTTTAAAACTCTTTTCAAAGGATTTCCATAGGTTTTAGTCAAATTCATTACTTAATTTGCCACAAACCATTATAGTATATTTTTGTGGGTGTGTGTATACATGCATGAAGTCAATTACTTTATGGCTATGGTATACCTATGCATAATTTTACTTGACTGCAGTTACCTTTGGAATTAGGTGAAACAGAAATAACTAAGCAAATTTATATGTATATAAGTTACAGGAGAAGTCTGCAATACCAAGAATTATTCTTCTTTGTTGGTAACAATTAACTCAGAAATAAAGTATTTTATTGGTTCTCCCTGTGATGAAATTACACTTACTTTCTCTGCTAATCTCCATCTATCATAACCCAATATCTTTCTAGGACAGAAAAATTAGATTTATTGAATATATTTTATATATTCTTAAATAATTAAAAAACATTAAAGGATCAAATATTTGTATTTATATTATGATAATTCTTTAATATTTTCTATGAAATATCTCTAGTTTATATCAAAATATGATAATATAATCAACTATACATTATCTCTAGTAATAAGAAAAACTCAAAGATGGATAATTCTAACTAAATATCTATAAACCTCATATTTCTAGTCTTCTGGCTCACTTTAAAATTAATAAATACTCACTGTGGTGAGTTAATTTTCATAAAATGTATGCTTTTTTAAAATGAGAAATATTAAAAAGCAATAAAATGTCCAAAAGTTTTCATGTGTATGTATTTGCCATAAGGCCTTTTCACTGTCTTTTTTTATAGCTCTGCACATTATTCTACAGACCCTATAATGAGTCAGAATTGGTTTTCACCAACTGATAGAGGATTGAAATAAATCTAAATTTAACTAGTCCTAATAATACTTGGAATGGTTTTCACTATTTATTGCTCTTTTCCCTGAAACTTTTCTAGCCACTTCCTAAAACAAAACAACAGTAGCAACAACTTTCTTGTGATATTTTTTCCTTGAGTCTAAAACAAATAATTTCAAAATGTTCTTTAAAACAATATTGTTATTGTTATGATCTTTTATCTTAGAATGACTATTTACTTGCAAATCCAACTGATGGCTCCTACCCTAATAAGTCTTTGAGTGCAAAGATCTGTTTTCACCAGATGGGGATGTTGCATCAGGAAAGAGCTATCCTGCAGAGTGAAACAAAGATTCTTCCATGGCTCTAGGGGGTGCAGCAGGCAATATGGGCATGACAAAAGAGATAAAAATATTTTGAAAATATTTAATTATGGTATTAATCTAGGTGTTTTACATTAGTTAGATATTCATAAATTGGAGTTGATTTATTATTATTTTTTCCTTGGGTCTTGCTAGCAAAAAGGACTTTGTTATCAACTGTCCTTTTCCCACCCAGGTAAAGCATTTATGAACATCTAAATGAGTGGTATTTTAAGAAGGAATGTAGGATTTTCTGGAATTCTTTGTTTTTGGAAAGTCTCTTAAGTGGTAATATGGGTCTATATTATCATTTCACCATTTGTTTTCATTCCCTTTTATATATCCTCATTCTTAGAGAGGATGCTGTATTCTTCAGATTCCCAAGTAGATAGTTATTTACAAATATTATTAGTAACCATTGATATACTTCTGTCTATATTGTTGACCCTTGAACAATGTGGGGGTTAAGGTCAGATTGTGCTGACATCCTCACATTTGAAAGTCTGCATATCACTTTTGACTCCCCCAAAATTCAACTACTGGGGGCCTACTGTTGAATGGAAGTCTTATGTTAACATAGTCAGTTAACACATATTTTCTAAGTTATATGTATTATATACTGTATTCTTATAATAAGGTAAGCTAGAGAAAAGAAAATGTTATTAAGAAACTCATAATGAAGAGAAAATATATTTACTATTCATTAAACGGAATGGATTATCATACAGATCTTCATCCTAATCATCTTCATATTGAATAGGCCAAGGAGGAGAAGGAAGAGGAGGGGTTGGTCTTGCTGTCTCAGGGGTGGCAGAGACAGAAGAGGTGGAGGAGGTGGAAGGAGAGGCAGGTACCCTTAGTGTAACTTCTATTGAAAAAATTTTGCATGTAAGTGGATACATGCAGTTCAAACCTGTGTCATTCAAGGATCAATTGTATTACTTTTTAACTACTATTATCTTTTTGAAGAAAAATGAGTGCAGATGACAAAATAAGTATTATAAGCATACCTCGGAGATATGTAGGGTTTTGTTTCAGACCACCGCAATAAAGAAAATATTGCAATGAAGAGAGTCACTTGCATTTTTGGGGTTTCCAGGGTATTTAAAAGTTATTGCTAAAAAAAGAAAGGTAACAATCATCTCTTCCTTCTGTAAGTCATAATCTTTTTGCAGTGAAGGGTCTTGCCTCGATGCTGATGGCTGCTGATTGACCAAGGTGGTGGTTGCTGAAGGTTGTGGTGGCTGTGGCAATTTTTAAAAATAAGACAACAGTGAAATTTACCACATTTATTGACTCTTCCTTTCTAGAAAGATTTCTATATAGCATGCAATGGTGTTTGATAGCAATTTGCCTATTGTAGAACTTCTTTCAAAATTAGAGTCAATCCTCTCAAAGCTTGCTGCTGCTTTATCAGCTAAGTTTATGCAATATTCCAAATCCTTTGTTGTCATCAAATGCTCATAGCATCTTCATCAGGAGTAGATTCCATCTCAAGAAACCACTTTCTTTGCTCATCCATAAAAAGAAACTGCTATTCAAGTCAATTTGATCAATCTTCAGGCACCATTTCTAATTCTAGTTCTCTTGCTATTTCCATTCCATTTGCAATTACAATAGTCACAGCAAAGATCACTGATCACATATCACCATAACAGATATAATAATAAGGAAAAAGTCTGAAATATTACAAGAATTATCAAAATGTGATACAGAGACATGAAGTGAGTACATGCTGTTGGAAAAATGGAAGACTTGCAATACAGGGTTGTTACAAACTTTCAATTTGTAAAAAAAATGCAATATCTGCAAAGTATGCTAAAACAAGGCATAATAAATTAGGTATACCTATATCATTCATATGATTGTCAACATTTCAAATCATGTGTTGAATAAATTGCACAGTGTGCTTTATTGTGTGTGTCTCTGAGGTGAGCTTTGAGCACTTAGGGCTATAGAAGAACAAGTTTTCAGAACTTCAATTTGAGGAATTTCTTTGAGGTGGTTAGCTTAAAAATAACTATGTCCACAATTTAACATTTTAAATATGGAAAACAGTGTTACTTGAATATGCTCATATAAACTATAAATGTTCATTACTAAAACATTATTTATAATTAATTGAAAACAACATGAATATGCATCAATGGATAAGTTACAATAGTCTCTTCTTATCCTCAGGGGATATGTCCCAAGATCCCCAGTGAATGCCTGAAATCACTGATAGTACAGAACCCACTTGCTGTCAGAACATGTTTCTGTTCATGTCTTCCATCCACAGATTTCGTGCCTTTTTCATCTTAACTAAGCACTTATCATGCACTGTGGCTGCAACCTTTGCAGTTTGAGGTGCTACAGCAAAACTAGCATGAGTTCCTTTTTCCTTCTTCACAACTTTACAGACAGATTTGTTCTTATCATATGTCTCAGCAACCTTAGCATACATTTTTTTCCTTATTAAGCCATAAACTTTCACCTTTTCACTTAATGAAAGCATTATATGTCTTCTCTTTGGGATATACAAGTTGCCAGCATCACTACCCCTGCACTTTGGTGCCATTATAAAGTAAACGAAAGGTTACTTGAATACAAGCACTGCAACAGTCTATCTGATAACCAAGACTGCTATTGGATGGTTCACATTCCAGGCTGGATGGAGCAGAATGGCATGAGCTCTCATCAGCTACTCAGAGTGGCATGCAATTCAAAACTTATGAATAGTTTATTTCTGGAATTGTTCTATTTAATATTTTCATACCACTCTTGATTACAAGTAACTGAAACCATAGAAACTGAAACCACAGATAAGGTGGGACTACTGTAAATGGTTAAGAAATTAATAACTCAATAATTTTCCTGCTCTGAAATTCCATACTTATATAAAGGTGGTATATCCAGACCTATTGACTTGGAGAGATGTCCTTGACAGAGTTAAATAAAAATTTTACACAACAATATGTATTTCATCATTCTGATTTAATAAAATCTGCTTTTTAATTCCTAATTTAAAAAATCCACAATTTATGAATGAGAACACACAAATACACACATAAAAGGGCAATTTTTCACCTAATCTCCCTATTCTGTTTCAAGTGAGTAAAAAAAATATTATAAGACACAAAATTACTTAAAAATTTTTCATAAGGCATAAATTAGCTATAAATATTACATATTCATTACATTCATTATTCTGCTTTTCAATTTATACTTACCATGGATGGATTTGGGAAACAAAAACAATAGCAATGAAGATAATAATGATAACACAATGATAAGAAGAAGGAGAAATTTATCCTAAATATTTATAAGTATAATAAAACCTCCACCCCACCTCCCATATATCTAAGTCAATTACTTCTATGAATTTCAAAAGAGTTCCTCACCAGCCCTTTTCTCCACTTATCCAATTCCATGGTCTGAAAAATCGTAATCAACTTTTCATCAAGAAACTAGCAATGATCATACAGAGAGAAACATTTTATTTGGCTGCCACTTGATTTAAAATATTAAAGTATATATTACTTGGAAAATAAAAATAGGAAAACTTTACATTAAAAACATGTATTTTTAGCACAATGGGCTGAGCTGAGTAGGAACTACCCACATTATACAACTTGTAGTAGACAGTGGATGTGTTTTTTGAGTGGGGAATGGAAAAGAAGAGTTGAAGGAAAACTTATTGTTAACACTAGCCACAACTAGTCTATAGCAACATTCTCAAGCACTTATTATGTGACAGCTATTGTGCTAAGCACTTCACATAAATTACCGATTTACTCAGAATAATTTTATGAAATAAGTATTGTTATTGTCTCCATTTATGCAAAGAGGACACTGAAGCTTCTATGATTTAAGGGCATACAGCTAGTGAGGAACAGAGTCAGGACTGGAATCAGATAGCATGCATTCTGTTACTCAGCATTTATTAAGTAACTCATTGGCATATATTCCATCATCTTAGAGTTTGAGGGGGCTTTAAAAATAATTCATAACCTCTAGCAATACATATGATGGCTTTGATTTAAAAATGTATTAAAATGCATTACATGAGGGATCTTGGGAAGATTAACCTGGCAGACAGTGGAAGATTGAATTGGAATAGAGAGAGATTAGAGGAGAGGATACTAGGTAGAAAGTGATTGCAATGGTTCAGGGCATAAGCTGATGAGGGTCTTGGTAGGAGTGTTGAGATTAATATTGTTTTTACATGGAAAAATGATTCTTTTCAAACCAGAAGGATATGTATATGTAATGTCAATAGAAACTGTGGCTTTGGAATGCCTCTACAGTAAAAAGCAGTTATTTTACAATCACATATAGGCAAAGGTATGTAACATTCAGCATACCACAAGACTATTTGCAATTAAGGAAATAATTCATATAACAGCACAACTAACACGTAGCAGCTTATAAACATTTTTGGATATAAACGAATAATTATTTCCAGTTTCTCTATTCAACTTTTAAATTAACATTTGTTTGCTGAACACTTACTATGTGCCAAAGACTAGGATTTTCAGTCATGCAATAATTGTATACCTGAAACAGTTCCAACCAGTGAAAGAGAAGGAAAAGAAGCAGAATGTACTTTTCTGAAATCTTTATCATACTCTCATTTTTTCAGAATGGTACATTTCTTTCATTGCTCCTGTCTCCTTAGAAATTGTGTGTAATCATGTTTCTGTAAATCAAAACATATTATAATAGCATACTTTTAAAAGAAATCCTGTGATGAATTCATTGTCATGAATTAATCACCCATAATGTATTGGACTTCAATTTTGAATCTCATAATCTATTAGGTTGCTCAAAGTGAGCATTACCTGTATGGTTACTTGCTCAAACAACATGTAAAATGAACCCTCTTCTATACAGAGACAAAGATCAATACTAATGTTACAAAATAACAACAATCTTGAAAAAAGTTTGATGGAAATATGACGGTTATTTTCCAATCCATGTGAAAAAATTTGAGCTGTTTAGCATTTCAGTGTCAAAGTTATCACAAAGGTATTTTAAAAATATTTTATCCCACAGAGAATTTGTCAAATCTCCTTTCTCAGCTGTTTTTTCAATCAATTGCATTTGTTGTGGTATAGGAATCACAAGCAACCTTAAAAAAGTGATACACTGAGTTAAATTTGATCTATGGAATCTAATGCTTTCTTGAAAAAGGCCTATTTCCTTCCATGTCTCTTTTTTGCTCATAGTTGAAATGATGAGGTATAAATGATTACAGAAAGTTATAGATTTCTAGCACAAAAGCTGAAGCAGAGACTCAAATCAGGATTTTGTCATAAGGAAGTAAGAAATTCAGGTTGTGCCCAGGTCCAGGATACATGTGTGTGTGCATCATAATGGTACCACATTCCTCAGCCACTCCTGTACAAGTACTAGAGGGCTTGATTTAGTAGTGGATGCTTACTTCAACTAACCAGCCAGCTCTTTCTTGGTATCAAATAAAACCCAGAAAATTCTCTCATATCACAGTTATTGAACAATTTTAGAAAGGATTTTGATATTTCTATTTCACAAATCATGTACTAGCTTTATGTAAAGCTATGATCTCTAATGTTTGGGGATGCACATTCTAGCTGAATAGACAAACTATAGACCAACTAGAGAAAATACTATGATGTATAAACAAAAGCAAAATATTGTGTAACATAAACTCTAATTGTCTCTCATTTCCTATTTTTATTTTTTATTTTCATCATCTTGATTTTGAACATGTTAAAATATTAGTAATAAACAGATGTGAACATAAACTTTATGTCATTGCAATGGCCAGAATGCTGGCTGATATTTAAATAAAAAAATAATCAGCAAGTAAGATAACTCGTTTTCTAGATGTTATAAAATTGAGTAGTTTATTAACTAAAAGGCTTATAATCGAGGCCATTATTAACTAAAATTAATTATAGACTCCACATTTTCCCAAAGAATGACTTTCCATAAGCATGTTTGAACCTGAGATATTTTGCTTTTTACATCAGTTATCTGAACTTTAATAATAAAATTTACTGATGTCTTTAATAAACATATGCGATCTCTCTTAAACTAAAACATTTTTATCCCTATTTATATATGTAATGAACATGCATTATTTTTCCTGTTTTATTGGTGTTACTGTTATTATTGATATTGACTTTTAATTGATTTTAGGCAAAATGCAGTCACAATAACTGTAATATTTGTATAAATATAAAGTTACTTATAAAGGATTTAAGAGAGGTTGACTATTTAGGTGGGCTTTAAAAGAAGTATACTAGTAGATTAAGAAAGATTTTGCAGAAATGTCAAGGAAAATGACATGGAATTAGCAACTGTTTGGGGGGCAATGTTTTTCATAGTAATAACGGGCTCATGCTGAATAACAAAATGGTTAAGTTAGTGATAGAAGGGCACGGGAAGGTATGTACATGACCTACTTCAAATACTGTACCTGAACAGGGATTAACAGGTAGAAAAGTGTGATCCATTGGAAACTTCAAATAGATAGGGAAAATTTGGAGGAAAATCCCATCAAAAACTGTTTCTGAGTTACAACTTGCCATAGTTTTGCCCTAAAAGCCTCTAATGTCAATTAACTTACTGTTTTGGGATAATAAACCTATGAAAAAAAGATGTTAAGTGTTACCAGTAGCCAGAGCTGGAGAAATAGTAGCAGGAGTCAGCACCTTGGAGTGGTAAGAGCACTGTACTAGGAGTCAGGAGTGGGTACTTAGCTTCATGACTCTACACAAGTCACTTACGAATTCTCTAGAATTCCATAGCAAAATTTGTTAAGTGAATGTGGTGCTCTAAAACATTTCTAGGATTAGATGATATTCCAGTTTATAAACTTGGCTAAGTCTGGTATTTGGGGAAAATTTTTATAAACATATGGCAGAATGGGCACTTTTATTTTTCTCAGGTAGAGTGACAATTATCTCCACCCTCATCCTGCTGAGAAATGGTTGAGTGCCAGCTGAACTGGCATGTGAGATATAATTGTGTGATCATTCTGACTCTGTCTTCTGTAAGGGTGTTAGAGATTATGCACGCATGACTCTCATCTGAGGAGCAAGCATTGATTTTTGATTTGCTGCCTCAAATTATTCAGTACACTTTTTCTTCTGTATGCAGTGTTAATTATTAATAGCATAGATATATTAGGCATGGTGCATTAAGGGACACTAACTTGGAAGAGAGTACTGCATGTTTGGGACAAACTATAAATCTGAACAAGGAGAAAGTATAAATTTTGGTCTTTTTTAATTTTGCATTCTGCCAAATCTATAAACATAAATATATAAATACATAAGCAAGCAAGTAAATAGCAAATGTTACAAAAGATGATTCTGTATTTTTTAATGAAGAAAAAGGACAAATTTGAAAAAAGATACAGTGGTAAGTGATAAGTCCATGATATGAGCTACATTGTAATGATATTAATGCAGAGGAATGCATCAGGACTGAGATAATCATTGGTCTGATTTTGGATTTTTAAAAATAGGTGCTCATTGAAAGACTGAGTCAACACAAGGGAGGACAATAATGATGCTCTTAGAGTCAACAAAGAGTTTTATGTTTTCCCATGGAAGAACTCATTCCTCACTCACAATTTGATTTCCCTCAGTGTAAATGAAATCAAGCCTAGGCCATTGTATTATACTAATGAGGCACAACATGATGACTGCTTATGTGTTCTATAACCCATGCACCTTATGTGTTAGTAAGTATTGCAATATAGTCTTTCATAACACTCATCGGTCTTAGGGAATGTCAGCTAACCATGACTCCACTTGATAAATAGCAGGAAATATAAGTGATTGTTAAGACATGATCCATGACCTATAGCTCAAAGCAGTGTTTCTCAAAGGATTTCAGAATCATCACCATCACCTGGGCATTTGTTAGAAATGCAAATTCTTGGGCATCACCCAGACCTACTGACTCAGAAATACTGAAGGTAGGGCCCAGCCATCTGTATATCTGTATTTTCACAAGTTCTTTACATGATTGTGACATGTGATAAAATTTAAAAACCACTGATTCAGTATTTCTCTACATTTGAAATTAATAAAAATCATCTGAAGAATGTGTTTAAAAATGCACAGGGCAATGTAATCTCAATAAAAATCCAAGAAGAATTTTCTTTGTACATTGATGAACTGATTCTAAAATGTATGTGGAAAATCAAAGGGCAAATAATAGTCAAGGCAAGTCTTTTTAGACCTACAAACAAAGCTAGATGGCTTACACTACAAGAAATGAAGACTTATTAAAAGCTATAGTAATTAAATCTGTGTGGTAGAGGGGCAAGGATAGAAAAATAGCAGAGAGAATCTAGAAATAGATCCATAGTACCTGGCCATCTAATTTACAACTAAGTTGACACAAATACGGCAGCAAAATTATGTTCCTTCCAATAAATTGTTCTGGGTTAATTTGATGTACCTGTCATAAAAAAATGAACTTTTACCTCATTCCAGGCACAAATATCAATTCTAGAGATATTGTAAATACAAAGATAAAAGATGACGCAATAAGCTTTGAGGTGAGTATTTTCATGAATTTGGTGCAGGCAAAGATGTCTTAAATAAAACACAAAGAACACTGACTATAAGAGAAAAGCAATTGACTACACAATTTGACTGTATTAAAATTAAGAACTTGTATTCATCAAAACACACTAAGAAGAGAATGAAAAGGCAAATTACATAGTGGCAGAAGAGATTTACAATACCTGTATCTGACAAAAGACTTATATTCAGCTGCACCCAGTAGTTTAAGAAATCCCTCAAATGAATAGCAAAGAATAAATAACCCTTTAGAAAAATGGGCAAGAGGCTTTTACAGGCACTTCACAAAAGTTGACGTCCAATTGTATACAAAATATATGAAAGGGAAGGCACTCAAGTTTCTTAGACATCAGTGAAATGTAAATTAAAGCTATAATATGACATCAGTATACATCTGATAGAAATGTAGTCAAAATTAAAAAGATAGAAAATATGTTGACTGAATATGTGGAACATTGGAGCTCTGTTAAACTGCTATTATCTTACTCCTGGGTATATACCCAATAGAAATGCAAACCCCAGATCAATGAAAGATATTCCAGCAACAGTATTTGTAATATCACCAAAGTAGAAATGACCCATCAATAGTATAATGGATAAATAAATTGTGGTATAGCCATTCACTGTAATACTATACTATAGTAAAAATGAAGAAAAAAGGAATAGATTCTGAGGAATCTATTAATGCTCTGTTTTATATCTTGGTACGGGTTGCACCGGTGTGTTCAGTTTGTAAAATTTAATCAGCTACGTCATAATGATAGGGGCACTTTTCTGTTTGGGGTTTATACTTTAATTTTAAAAAAAATTTCCTAAAAAATTCAGAGGGCATAGGGAAAGCTGTACTTTAAAAACTGCAGTCAGGATGAAGTGCATGGGAGAGATGGCGCTTAGCTGAGACTATTGCTTTAGGCTGGGACAGAGACAATGGTAATTTGGTCTAAGGTAGAAGCAGGAAGGATAGAGAAGAGTAGTCAGTTCAAAGGTATAATTATGAAGTAAAACTAACAGGACTTGGTGATGCATATGAAAGGCGAGAAGAACAAAGATTTTGAGGCAGGGAGTACAGAGATTTTCTAAGAAGCTCCTGTGATAGAGGTGGACTCACCAAGCAGAAAGAATCAGAACAACTGATTCTTCCTTCCTTTTCAACTGGTCTTTCTTAGTCTTACTTGCATGTCTCTTCTCTGAAATGCCCAGGTCTGTACCCTAAGTGGCCCTCTCTTCCCTATTTATGTGATCACCAAGGCACGGGCAATATATGTGTCCCTAACAATACTTGTACCCCCATAATAAGAGGAAATTAAAAAAACAATATCTAAACATACATCTCCAGTTCAGAACTCACTCTCTAATTCCAGACTTACATACAAATCATATGCTTTATATCTCCACTTGGGTGTCTAGTAGACATCTTAAATTCAACATATCCAAAACCAAATCTCTGATCTTTCTTACCAAATCCTCTTCCTGTACCTTTCTCTATTTGATAGCATAGGTCAAAAGTACCGGGGTCATCTTTGCTTCTTTTCATTCTATCATACCCCACATCCCTTCTTTCAGCTCTGCCCATAAAATATATTCTGAAATCCCACTGTTTCTCATTACCTTTATTGTTACATCCTCATATGCACTGTCTTAGACTTTCACCTGGCGTTATTACAGGAGTCTCCTAACTAGTCTTTTCTCTGCTCCTATCCATGCCCCTCTCCCCATGTTCTGTTGTTTTCAACACAGCAACCAGACTGATCTTTTTAAAGATGTGAATAAGACAATTTCTTGATCCAAATATCCCAGTGATACCCCATCCATGCAGAGGAAAATCCAAAATTCTTACAATGGCCCATGAGAATCCATATGACCTGCCTCTTACTTTCCCTCTTTGACCTTATTTTCTCCTGTTCTACTCTTTGTTCACTCTATTCTGTTCACACTGGGAAACTTGAAGTTCCTTGAACACATCAGGCACAATCCTCAGTGAGCATCTAGCACAGCCTGACCCTGGATAGAACCCTAGATAGAACATTCTTTCCTCAATTGTCCTTTGGCCAGCTCCCTCATCCTCTTCAAATCTTTCTTCAGATGTCACCTCAATCATCATTTATGAAATTTCAGTTCATACCCAATAATACACTTCTGATAGCACTTAACATGCTTGTTTTTCCCTATAGCACATATCACTTTCTAATATACAAGGTAATTATTAGATCATTAAATATAAAATGTCCAATTTCAAATCAAAGTGTAGTTTACTATGTCTCAAACAAGAAGCAGTACAATTAATCAAAGTATGTACCTAAACTATCGATACAGTTTTGCCATCTTAATAGGAGATTATTTATGCCAGCAATGAAGAAGCCTAGAGAGCAAGTGGCAATGAAATCGCCAAAGGCATTTTCCATAGCTTGTTGAGAAGTGAATATTTTTCCTTGAAAGAAGTGGTTCAAAGCCTCGAAAAAGTGGTAGTTAGTTGATGCCACATCTGGTTAGTATGGTGGATGACAGAGAGTTTCCAAGTCCAGCAGCTGTGTTGTTTATACAACACGTGATCAAGCATTGTCTTGCAAGAGGACTGGCCTGTCTCCTTTGACCAATCTCAGCTGCTTAATCATAAGTATCCTCATCATTTCATCTAATTGGTTGCAGTAGACATTTGCTGTAATCTATTGACCAGGATTCATGAAGCTGTAATGGATAATACAAGTGCTGGACCACTAAACGCATACCATTAGCTTTTTTTGATGAATGTACAGTTTTGGACTGTTTCAGCACTTCATCGTTATCCAACCATTGTCCTGAATGCTTGCAATTGTCAAAAGAAATCCATTTTCTCATCACACATAACAATATGGTGTAGAAATGGTTCATCTTTATGTTGTAACAGCAAAGAAAGTCAAGTTTCGAGACAATTTCTCTTCTGATGCTCATTTAATTCATCTGGTACCCATCTATCCAGCTCCTCTTCTTTTCCAGTTTGTTTCAAATGGTCCAATATTGTTGGAATAGTAAGGTCAATCCTTGCTGCTAATTCACACATAGATTGAGATGGATTCCCTTCCACTATAGCTTTTAGCTCATCATCATCCACCTTGGTCTCAGGTCATCCACATGGCTCATTTTAAATATTAAAATCACCAGAATGGAACTTCTCAAACCATCAATGTACTGTGCGTTCATTAGCCACATCCTTCTGAAACACTTCAGTGATATTTTGAGCTGTCTGCACTGCATTGGTTCCAAGACAGAACTCATATTCAACAATAACACAAATTTTTGACTTATCCATGGTTTCACAAAAAATTGCTCTAAAAAAAACTTTGAAAGATAATCACAAGCCAAAATTGTGCATTTGAAAAACTGAGGATGTACCTTCACAATAAAAATAAAAGAAGTGTCAAAGTGAAATGTCAGAGATATCAACTGTCAAACTTAGTACATAAGGAAATTAGATATTTCATACTTAATAACCTAGTATTTATGTTTTTGCTGAGTGTATATCTCCCCCCTCTAAAAAGTAAGGTCCTTGAAGGCAGGGATTTGGGGAAGCTTTGTTTATTTCAATGATATATCCCCAGTGTTTAGAACTGCTTGGACCCACAGTATATGCTCAACACAAATCTAAAATTTATTTTTTATGTCTGTGTTTTAAATGTCCATTCTTTTCCTATTTCTCCACCAGAATGTAAGCTTCAAGATCTTTGCTTTGTTCACCCATGGGGCACAAATTTCTATAAAAATGCCTATCATGTCATACTTACTCATTAAGCACTTATTGAATTAATGAATATTGAACTATTAAATGCACAGCGGGTCAGGGACACATGAAAAGTCAAAGAAGTATTCTAGAATATATTATGCTCTAGAACTGCAAGCAGTTGAACATTGCTGGAGAGTCAGAGTGTGAAAAGAATAATATTAGGATATGAGATTGAGAAATAAGTTGGGGACAGCTCATAAAAAACGTGTAAGCCATGGTATATAAAAACTGGCAAAAGTTCTATATTTTATCCTTGGGTAGGCAATGAAGAAACATTCGAGAATTTTGCATAGGAAAGTGACGTGATCAAATTCAAATGTTAGAAAAAATATCTCTGACAGAAGAAAAGAGGACTAATTGGAAGAGACCAAACTAAAGCCAGACAACTGACAAGTGAACAGCTGCAATAATTTATTGTGAGAATTGATACAAATATTTGAAGTTGTCCACTTTAACCTAATGGAAAATTTAATTATGTAGGTAAAATTCCATAAGAAATGAAAATATATTTCTAAAAATATATGGAATAATACAAATTTTGATGTATTTTTTCTATTCATCTCAAAGGCCTAACACATGGCTTTTATACTTGCTGCTCATGATATTACAATATCATAGTTTGTCATGTATGACATATCAAGCTAATTTTTAAAATATAAACCCTATGGGAATCCTGAAAAGGACATCACTGCAATTTATCCAAGAAAAATACATAGGGTTTCAATGTTGGAGTTCTTTTTTAAGAATATCTTATAATATTTTCCCCATTTTCAGCACTTCCTCCTAAGCAACTGTATCTATCTTCAATTACCATTATAAATGAGTGATTCAAATGTCTTTATCTCTAGCTAAGATCTGTACTCTAGATCCATATACACAAATATCCTTATATAAAGCAATACATTTTATAAAAGGTATTACATTGCACAGTGTAACTTATAAATTGACCTCAGTGTGCCCCCACCTTTATGGTGCTTTCCTTCTCTCTGCCAGATCCTTCAAAATCCTTGAATATCCATTTGTATGACTCCAAAGTATATGTGTCTCAAATGTAACTAACAAAAACTTACCAAATTATTCTATCCCCAAATCAAATCCCTTTCTAAGGTTTCCTTTCTCTGTTAATAGCCCCACAAAGCATGCAGAAATGTGTACGTCGTCCTCAACACCTCTTTTTTTCTTCCCATTCTTTACAACAGTAAGTCTTATCAATTTTACACCCACAATCTCTCACATCTTTCCGCTTGTCTTCATCATCATTGATGCCACCACCCTTGTCCAAGCTACCATCATTCTTGTCTTAACCACGTAGTGATCTCCTAACTAATTTCCTCTCTGACATTCTTGCTCCTTCCCACCCTTTCAAATTATTCTTCACATTGAAGCAAAAATTATCTATGTTATATGCAAATCTGACTGTATATCACACATGTGCTCAAAAACCCTTCAAAGTCTTCTGAACGATTTTAGGATTAGGACCCAAGTCATTAGCAAGGTCTGCATTATCTGGTCCCTCCATACCTAACCCTTCTCCTTCTCCACAAAAGTGCCATTCATCTTCTCCTTCCATCAAATGGGTTTTGTACTTGCTGCTAATTCTATATAATATAACTTCCTGTGCAACCATCCACCCTCAAGTCATTGCCCCTGGGTAATGACTACTCATTCTTTAGATCTCAGCCCAACTGTCGTTTCTTCAGGGAAGCCAACTGATTCTTCAGAATGTGTCAGGTCCTTCAAATATCTATTCTTTAAAGCCCTTATTACAGTATAATTTACATTTTTCTTTTTTATTATTGGTCAATGCCTGATTCCCTTCCTAGACTGTAATCTCCATGAGCTCAGGGAGTATCTGTGCACAGCACTGTACCTTGAGCACCCAGAGTAGAGCCTAGAACATTGTTACAGTCAATAAATATTTAATGTATGAAAGAACCATTTGGGGAAAGCAGACTCTATAACGAAAGGCACCAAGAAGCAAGAGGATGTCATTTGCTTACTTAGCTCTGAGGATGTTAGGTAAAATAAGGCAAAAAAAGAAATCTAGTTCAGGAAATAAACATTATAATTCATCCCTTTTGGCTTAGACGTCTTTGGTTGCCTTTAATGCCCACTTTAGTGTTAGTCCCACCTATTACGGGATTCAAAAAGGTCTTCATTTGAGTTCTGGAAATTAGATACAAAATTATTGGCTAAGAATAATTTTCACTCAAGCAACAGTTAAGTCATAGATTTTAATCATTTTTCATCCTTTAGTACATCATCTGATTTACATAATAACTACATTTAAAAAGATTTCAGTATCATAAATTTGGGGACTAAGGGAGTAAATAAGCTGATTCTGAGAATTTTTCACACTTATAGAACACTTGTTTGCAGAAAGCTAAGCTTTGGTAACAGCTTAATAGATCAGGCAGCTACACAAAAACCCTGCACAGGCGGTATGTATTAAGATCTGCTTTGGGGGTACTGAGAGTTTTTTTTCTTTTTTGAAATGTGAGATCTAAAATAATTTGGTTTCTAGCCTCTTGCCACTATTCTCACTCCACACTTGCCATTTTACATATGATTATTGAGTTGACCTGAAAGGCTTTTAGGTTGAGAGGCTGCAAGGTCAGTGTCCCTGCCACCTCCCAATCTCTGCCTGTACCTACCTCAGACGTGTCTTTGTACTATCCCTGCTGGACACTGCACCTTTCCATAATTATAAATGTCTGTTTTCAGTCACTTCAAAGGTTTCCCAGCACTGGGAGTCCTCCTTCAAAGCCTCCGCATTGCTGAGGAACTTCTGTCATTGACAGGAGGTCCTGCTTTGAAGTTTTTCATGCCATTTATTGATTCCCCCCCCTTTAAAGATGTTCAGATTAGAAAATGCTTCACCCCCTTTGAACATGTGCGTATTTTCCTGATGTTGAAGGGTTAATCCTTTGAAGATATTTACATTTTATGGCAATGTCCTTATATGAAGAAATTTGACATCAGATATGCCACATGGTTTATGATGCTTTCCTTTTCTCTGCTGGATGCTTCAAGATCAAGATCCACTCAGTCTAGTGTGTTGTTGGTTTTTGTATTATGCTTTTGTTCCTTTTTTATGCAATGCCAAAAAAACTCAATAAGTATGCTAAAAAAAAGAGTTTGCATTATTTGGAAATAGCCTTTATTCTAGTTGTTTATATAAGTCTACTTAAAGTAGGGACACTTTTAATGCTTAGGAGTGTTTACAAAGTTTCCTGGATCTCATGACTATCTGCAATGTCCTAATGTTGTAAGTAAGCACCTAAAATGTTAGCTTTGAAAAGTAGCTCTATGTTAGTTATGAAATGCATATTTCATACATATTTTCTTTTGTGCATATGCCCTTAAGTTTCAGTTTCCTAATCTCTTAAAGAGCAGAACAGAGATGTTATGAGGATTAATTTTTAAAATTGCACTTAAGGATTTTAGTACAGAATGTTGCACCTAGTAAGTTAGCTGTGCTTGTGGCAATTAAATGACCAAATCCAATTAGTCCAATACTGGATAATAGCGTATGTAATGTTTCAGGTATTAGCAATAAGACAGTCCCTGCTGATCAGAAGTACACTACCTTCCCTGTAATTAACTGATCTCAGCAATTCTGCCACTTGAAATTTCTTTTGTTGAGTTTAAGACTTCTATTACTGAGACAGGTAGAATAAAGTATATTGAGAGAGGTAGTACTTAAAATCCTAGTGTAAATCTGAAATCATACTATGGTAATGCAAAGAGATGAGAAAAGGAAGAAGCAGTGTTCAAGAGTAGAAAAGGAGATGAGGAGATTGAGGGAGAGATGATGGGTAACAAAGATGGAGTAAATGTCAACTTTCACACAATTTTTTCAAAGGTTAAAACTTATGCACACATACACAACCCAAGAGCCTAATTTACAACTAAAAACAATAAATAGTGGTATTTTACACTAAACTACAGATGCTAAATCTACAATGCCATGCACAAAAAAGAAAAAGTAAAATTAGCATGAGTTTTGATACATAGTGGGCTTGTAAACTCATATTAAATGTAATCCAATTGTTAACCAGGAAACATATATGACCTCTCTGTGTGTAATTAAAATGAAACAGCTCTATTTAATTTCTGTGTTTGGCATAATAAGATTGTAATCATAATGCTAAGGAAACATTTTCATTCTCCTGTATGTCAGTGATTGACTTTCATTTCTCTAGCACTCTAAATTTATTGCTTCCTTCAGTAATTTAATCATTTATTTATTTAATATTTACACAATGCCAAGGAAGTACAAATGGCCAATAAACATATGAAAAGGTACTCAGCTTTACTATTCATGAGGGCAGAGTAAATGTAGACAACAATAAGGTACATATTTTATCCATTATCCAATAAAATCAAATGCTATTATCTTAATAGTGTCAAGTGTTAGAGTTGCGGAGGAATCAGTATTCTTATACATTGTTGGAGGAGGTATAATTTGATACAGATTTTTGGAAGATCATTAGGAAATATTTATGAAAATGTAAATGTGTATATCCTTCAATCCAAAAATTTCCCTCTCATCTTTATTTGTAAAGGCATTGTGATTGTGGTAGCATTATGGCAACAAGAAAAAAAAATTAGAAAAAAGAAGAGGAGGGAAGATAGGAAAGAAGGAAAAATAATTTAAATATTTAAATATCTATTAATAGTGGAATGTTCAAATCAACTATAGATGTTAAATTGAATAAAATACCACACAAGGGTTAAGCAAAAAAAAAATAATAATAATAAGATGCATCTATATACCTTGACATGGAAAGATTTTTCAACATGTGGAAAGAGAAAAAAGTAGGGTGAAGAATAATAAGGACTGAGTGATATCAGTCACATAAATTGCACAAATTATGTATTTTATATGTATTCACATATGTGTGTAAAAAGTGATAATGCTTGCTTCTGTTCTGAGGCTGCATTTGGGGGTGTTAATCAATGGGGGCTCTTTATATCTATATCTCTATTGATTAAAAATAAACAAAATAAATAAAATTAAGTATATATGCATTTTTGGACCATCTTCTAAACAAGTTAATAGACTGGATTGCATCCCAAATATGCAAATATTGGGCTTGTCTGTTTAGTCATTAAATGCGCATTTACTTTTGTGCAAGTTCTCCATTTGTCAAAAAACTCTAATATGTTGCATCTTATTAATTTGGGGGGGGTAAAAAGGGATATGCTTTTATGCTTTTGGATCAGATAGTAACAGAATTACTGCCCCCAAAACACTTTTGATATAAGGTATATGCCTTGGTATATATAAGCAGTGGAGAGTCTAGGAATGTATCTCAAGCAAAGTCTTGCACATATTTATACCCAACTGACATAGGAACAACTCTCTCTAACCCAGAGTGACTCAAGGGTCTCTACAAATGCCAGAGCACAAAAGCGAAATAAGATGAGCTTCTTGAACACATTTTTGTAGATTATTTACCGAATTCTTCTCTATTGCCTCAACTGGAAATAGAGCAAAATATTTTCTGAATTGTACATGTAACATCAAAATGTCCAGGCTTTCAAAATGATATTTTATGTCAAAGAATCCTCCTTCCCTTTTCTTAATCTTTCTTACACAAAGAATATATCTTTCCTACTCTAAGAAACTCAAGACCTGATGCAGTTTCACTATAAAACCAGAACCTCTGAAGTTCAAGTTGATTTTGAACATAGTATGTGCATTCTAACATATTGATTCTCTTCTGGAATCCTGTAAATATAAAGAAAAAATTATACACACACACACACACACACACACACACGTGCTGTGTGTATGAGAGAATAGATTTCAGCTACTGGTGTAAATTAATGCAACATATTTGACCTTAACATTTATTACACATTATGCACATGTTTTCTCGCTAATTATAATTTCTTTTAAAATTGCTCCATTTTTGACATCAATAGAATTTATTTAGGATTTTAAGTTATTTCCAACACCTGAGTATTAGCTTGTATTGCTAGACTAACTTGCTAGTGTCTAGAGCTTTTATTTTGAATATTAAACATAATTTTCATCTGGCCTATCCTAGATTGTGGTCTGTGTAGACAAATTGTATCTTGCTTTCACATTACTAAACACTATTAAAGAAAGTGATTAATACCAGCTCTTTCTCCAAGCCATGGAAGTAAACTAATTTTCAGTGAATACACAGGAGACTTTATTGGCCTTTCTATACAATCCTCCATTGTTTTATGGGATTATTTAATTCCAAGAAAAAACATTAAAATATAAAATTCTAAGAGAAAAACTCATTATGACTATGTATATTCAACCATGAGAATAAAAGCAATACCAGTAAAATAAATTGTCCAAAATAAAATGCTCCATCAATATTTAGGAAAAAATTGAAAATGCAGTAGAACATATGCCTATAGTTTTTTTGTTTTTTTTTTGCTTTTTGGTTTTTTTTGCATTTTTTTATTTCATTATATTATGGGGGTACAAATATTGTTAGGGTTACATATA
>VBSM01000272.1:7972396-8054162 GCA_008086735.1 Cheirogaleus medius | reverse complement strand
CTAAATTTTAATTATCCATTCCTGAATTGACGGGCACTTGGATTGTTTCCAAGATCTTGCAATAGCGAATTGTACTGCAATAAACATTCGGGTGCAGATGTCTTTATAATAGAATGACTTATGCTCTTTTGGGTAGATGCCCAACAATGCTATTGCAGGGTCGAATGGTATTTCTATTTATATCTGTTTGAGGTATCTCCAAATTCTTTTCCACAAAGGCTGCACTAATTTGCAGTCCCACAAGCAGAGTAAGAGTGTTCTGTCTCTCCACATCCTCGCCAGCATTTGTTGTTTTGGGATTTTTTGATACAGGCCATTCTCGCTGGGGTTAGGTGGTATCTCATTGTGGTTTTGATTTGCATTTCTCTGATGATTAGAGATGTTGAGCATTTTTTTATATGTTTGCAGGCCATTGTTCTGTCTTCTTTGGAGAAGTTTCTGTTAATTTCCATTGCCCATTTCTTAATGGGGTTGTTTGATTTTTTCTTGTTAATTCTTTTAAGTTCTAGATAGATTCTTGTTATTAGACTTTTATCAGAAGTGTAGAGAGAAAATATTTTCTCCCAATCTGTGGGTTATTTGCTCTGATGATAGTTTCCTTGGCTGTGCAGAAACTTTTTAATTTGATGAGATCCCATTTGTTTATTTTTGCTGCTGCGGCAATTGCCTTGGGGGTCTTCCTCAAAAATTCTTTGCCTAGACCAATGTCTGATAGGGTTTTCGCAACATCTTCTTCTAGGATTCTTAAGGTTTCATGCTTGAGGGTTAAATCTGTTAGTCATCTTGGGTGAATTTTTGTGAGAGGTGAGAGGTAGGGATCCTGATTCAATCTTCTGCATGTAGCTAACCAGTTTTCCCAGCACCATTTATTGAAGAGAGATTCTCTTCCCCATTCTATATTTTTGTCTGGTTTATCAAAGATTTGGTTACCGTATACTGAGGGTTTCATCTCTGGTATCTCAGATCTATTCCAGATATCGATTCTTCTGTTCTTGTGCCAGTGCAAGGCTGATTTAACTATTATTGCTTTGTAGTACAGCTTGAGTTCAGGAAGACTGATGCCTCCCAGTTTGTTCTTTTTACTTAAAATTGCTTTGGCTATACGAGGTTTTTTCTGGTTCCATACAAGTGAAGAATTATTTTTTCTAGTTCTGTAAAGAATGCTGGTGGTATTTTGATGGGGATTGCATTAATTCTGTAGATCACTTTCGGTAATATTGACATTTGAACGATATTGATTCTACCAATCCATGAACATGGTAGATTTTTCCATCTGTTTAAGTCATCTGCAATTTCTTTTTTTAGTGTTTCGTAGTTCTCCTTGTATAAATCTTTTGTATCTTTTGTTAAGTATACTCCTAAATATTTGATTTTCTTTGGGGCTATAGTAAAGGGTATTGTGTTTTTGATTTGAGTTTCTGCTTGATGGTTCTTGGCATATATGAATGCATCTGATTTGTGTATATTGATTTTATAGCCTGAAACTTTACCAAATTCATTTATTAAATCTAGGAGTCTCTTGGATGAGTCCATGGGGTTTTCTAGGTATAATATCATATCATTGGTGAAGAGGGAGAGTTTGATCTCATCTGCCCCCATTTGGATACCCTTAATACTCCTCTCTTGCCTGATTGCTATAGCTAGGACTTTGAGCACTTTGTTGAATAGAAGAGGAAATAGCAGACATCCCTGTCTAGTTCCAGTTGGAAGAGGGAATGATTTCAATTTTTCCCCATTTAGAATGATATTAGCAGTGGGTTTGTCATGCCTATAGATTTTTATTTGCTAATAACAAAGATTAGATTTTAGTTTTTGTAAAAGCTGCACTTGTTTTTCTTTCTCTTCTAAAACTAAAATTGCCTTTATAATCATTAAACAACTTGTGCTACCAAACGAATGTTGGTTATTTTTCCTCCATAGAACAATAAAATTAACTTTCCTTTACATACTAAAGCCACTTTCCAAAATTTGTTGAGTTCTTCAAACTCCAAAAATTTAAAACAGAGCAAGCAAAATTTTTTTAAAAGTTCAACAGCATTAGTTTTAATCTCATTAATGAATAGTGAGTGCATAGACTGTGTCAGCAACTGGAACCACACATATACAAATATTATAGACTTTCTGCTTACCTTAAGGCCCAAAGATAGTCAGTTATGTGAGGAGGCCACCATGTAGCCTGACACTTGTAATACAATGAAATAGGAATAGGATTACAGGAGCATCTAAGACTTGTGCAGCCTCCCCAGGCTTGAGAAGAGTGAGCACAAAGGGAATGGTTTGAGATTTTCTAGAACAGGTAGCATCTCAACTGAAGTTTTATATATCATCAGGAGTTACCTATCTGATAGAATGAAGAAAAATAATTCCAAATGAAGAAAAGATGATCTAATTATGCTAATATGTGGCATTTCAATAGAATCTTAAAGATTTGAGCATGAATGGCACAAAAGGCTCAAAGAGGTGCAGAGGTAGGCCTAGGGAGGTAGACAAATGTCAAATGTAAAGCTATCATGGGTGGGAGAGTGCTTGGATGTCACACTAAAATAACCAGAATGGACACAATGGAGAGGCATTAAACGCCTTTAAGCACCAGTAAGATATAGTCAGATTCATAGTTCAGAAAGACCAACATGTCATTCAGAACAAATCAATTCTTTCAGTTATCAAGGAAAAATTATATGAAGTTCTACTTTATTCTGTGCTTACTGCCATACCCCAATTCTGGTCTAAATCTTATTGGCCTTTATCTTAAAAATATGTCCAGACTCTGAACAGTTCTTACTATGACCACCACTTCCACACCGTTCTGAGTCACCATAACACTGCCTAAGGATTACTGCGGTAATATCCTAACTGTTCTCTTCATGCTGCTCTTGTTCTCTTCTAGTCTAATCTCCAAAGGAACCAGAATGATGCTTTTAAAACACATCAGACCATGCTATCGCTCTGTTGAAAAGCCTCAAAAGATTCTAACTCTCACAGTGTACAAGCCAAAATCCTATAATTATCTATAAAGAACTTACTCTTCCATTACCTCTCTCAGCCAATCTGCTATTATTATCTCCTCATTCACTCTGCTCTGACCACATTGGCCTCCTTGCCTTACAGTCTTTTCCCATTCCATTGCTTCTTTCATGGATATTCATCCCCAGATCTGCACTTGACTTTCATCTTCACTCCATTTAAAGTCTTGCTCAAACATCACCTTCTTGGTAGAAACAGTCCTGAATGCTTTATTTAAAATTACAAAACAATATCGTAAAGATTAAAAAGTCAGATAAATGACTTCTTGTTTCAGCTCAAACAAGTAAAGAGCTTAGAAGTCATCCCTCCAATCCTTACAACAAGAAAAAGCTGAAAAAATGTAAAATCAATGACTTTAGATAAAACCTTCAACCCATCTCAACACTAAGTTTGCAGGGCAAACCACCACTCCAAATTTTGGAAAGACAAATTCATCTAGAGAGACAAAGCTGAAATTTACTTGCCTGAAGCAAATGCTCTAGAAACCCTAAACCAATAGAAATACTTATATTGTAATTTTGGCAAATCACAATACAGATTACTGGAGGTTGAGTGTAAACTAGCGTGAGCGTGAGAAACTCCTGGGGCCACAGTCTTAAAAGGAACCCCTGTAATTTCTTGAACTTAACCTGTAGGAACCCCACAGATTCTCACTGTGAAGATCTGAGAAAGATTCCTTTATGGCTCTTGCAGAAGGAGGAAAAAAGTACTTCTTGTGGAATATGTCCAGAGCCTTCTCTATAACAAAGGCCTACTACCCATGGCAAAAGACTTTGTCAGAGCCTTATTCCAGCTTAGGAAAGGGAATTCCTCCCACTCTAGCCCCTTTGAACCTTTCTTTCTCACCTAAGGGAAGAAAAGAACATAGTAGTACTATATTAAGTCTTCAAGAAAATAGATTAGGATCTCTGTAGCCAGGGAAAGGAGTAGAGGGCAGGGTGACAAATATAGCTGTATTATGGGAGAAACACTTATAAAGATCTCAGGCCCACTAAGACACAGACCCACTAAGAGACTGAGATTTAATCAGAAGAGTGTAAAACTCTTCTCCCCAGCCCAACTCACCCAATAGATATTACCATCACGTCAACAGGGCTCCAGTACCGTAACAGTGCATTACAGCTGAAAGAGCTACAAAACATGCACTCTCACAGAGGAGGAGTACATAGGGAAGCTCAAAGTAATGAAGGGAGGTAAAAACAAGGTCACTCAGGGAATTAAAAACCTCTGGAAGATATAGCTACAGTAAATATAAAACAAAGAGCAAATCCTAGCCAGATTTACATAAATCCTTACATTAAAGGCCTATTTATCTCAATTTCTGTTACTATTATACATACAATATTGCTGCTCTTAACAACACCAAAAATTTACAAACTATGCCAAAAGGTATCTGTGAATACTATAAAAATCTCTATGCACATAAACTTGAAAATGTGGAGGAAATGGACAAATTCTTAGAAACGCACAGCCTCCCTAGGCTCAATCAGGAAGAAATAGAATTCCTGAACAGACCAATATCAAGTAACGAAATTGAAGCAGCAATAAAAACCTTCCTAAAAACAAAGTCTCGGATCAGATGCTTTCACGCCCAAATTTTACCTATAAAGTACTAGTACCTATCCTGCAGAAATTATTCCACCACATCGAGAAGGAAGGAATCCTCCCCAACACGTTTTTTAAAGCCAACGTCACCCTGATACTAAAACCAGGAAAGGACTCAACAAAAAAGAAAACTACAGACCATTATCCCTTATGAATATGGATACAAAAATTGTCAATAAAATACTAGAAATTCGAATTCAGCTGCTCATCAAAAAAATAATCCATCACCACCAAGTGGACTTCATCTCAGAGATATAGGGATGGTTCAACATACACAAACCTATAAATGTAATTCACCACATAAATAGAAGTAAAAACAAGACCATACGATCCTCTCAATGCAGAAGAGAGAGACAAGAAGCAACTGGTGAAACAAAAACACTATATCCTGTTATGTGTTGATAGGTATTTCTAACAGAATACTCATAATTCCTCCCTCCTGTCTTTTATGACATTGCCATCATTCATTTCAATGCTATAATAACAGATGCTGTTTTTGTTTCTTATCTTCTCATTCTCTCTTAAACTCAATTCAGTCAAGCTTTTCACCTCCACCACTTTATCAAAAATGATCTCTCCAGGTCAACAATAAACTTCATGTTGCTAAAACCAATGACAAATTTTAAAATCCTCATCTTACTTGATATAAGCAACTTTGACTCAGTTGATCACTCTCCCCTCTTTGGCATATCTTCTTCACTTGATATGGGTGTCTCAGACATTAACATGACACAATCCTATTTTTTTTTCTCCTGCTTCACTCGTTGCCTCTTGCCAGACTTCTCTACTGGTGTACCTCTCCTCTGCCTCTCAGGTCTTAATCCTTTGTCAGTTTTTCTTCTCTTTGTTATCTGACCTAGTACCAAACTCCAGACTCAAGTATTCATCTGTCTTCTATATACCTCCGTGTGGATGTCTAATAGACATTTCAAACTCAATCTTCCTCATCTTGTTCCATGTTTTCTTTATCAGTTGATGATAACTCATTCTTTCTATTTGTTCAGGCCAAAAACTTAGAGTCCTTATTTATTTCCCTTTTTCTCTCATATCATACATTCAATCGTTGAGGAAATGCTATTAACTTAATCTTCAAAATACAATCAGAATCCAGTCACTTCTCATCACCCCCACTCCTGCCACCTTGGTTGAGCCACCATCATCTCTCTTCTGTATTACTGTAATTGCCTCCTTACTGGTCTCACTGCTTCTTTCATTCACTCTACCTCCTCCTATTTTCAACACAACAGTAAAAGTGATTCATTTAGGTGTAAGCCATATCATGCCACTCCTCACCTCAAAACACTGCAATCACTCTGCATTTCACTAAGAGTAAAAGCCAATGTACTTGAAATGGTCTACAAGGGCCTACCCGGGGTCTCCTCCACTCCCTCTCCCACCTCATTTCCTACAACCCTCTTCCATACTTGCCCTGATCAAGCCACATTGGCCTCCTGGCTCTTCCTCAAACATTCCAGAAACAGCCTTTGTTTTGGCTGTTCTCTCTGGCTGGAATGATCTTTCTTAAATATTCACATAGTTAATTCTCCACCACATTCTAAATTTTCCCCAATACCATCATTTTAATGAGTCTTTCCCCAATACCATCCCTGACTGCCACAGGCACTTCTGATTCTTTTACTCTGCTATTTTCTTTATATATAGCACTTACCTCTTTAGACCATACTGTGCTACTTGTTTATTTCTTTTACTTTGTTATTGTTTTTTGTTTCTCTCCCTCATTAAGATACAACTCTCCAAAGTAAGAGGTATTTTTAGTCAGTTTGGTATATTCCAAGCAACTAGAATGGTACTTGGTGCATCACAGATCCTCAATAACAGGATAAATAATATATAAAAAACTCAATCCCTTTTTTATGAAATTTAACTTTGACTTGATAAATACAAGCATCAGCCTTTTGAAACTCAGTCCAGCATTTCTGGCAAGAATATTGTGGATGATATATTCATTACTAGTATACAGTGTTCTTTTAATGAGGACATTTGGAAAATTTCTTTTCAGTTCAAATATAGCTGGATTTATTTAAAAAACAGATTAATTTTTAACTTATGGATATTGAATTGTTAAACCTGATGGCTACCATAGGGCTTAGAAATATATTTCTGGCAATGTACATAACTCTTTGGTATGCGATTTATTTTTTTATTCGCCTTTATCACATCTGATTGAATATTCCTGCTCTTAAATTCCCTTTTAAAAGTAACTTTTTGCTAATTTATATTATCTCATTTCCTGTTAGCCAAGAGAAAGTGAATATAGGAGCAAGAACTATATTGGAGATAAGGAAGAAATTGTTGAGAAGTATAGTTTGTGCTATGTTGAGTATTGAGTTGTCAATGAAACAAACAAGTGGCGATATCTCCTAGATATTTGGATGTCCCAATTTGAAGTTTTTTCAGTGGAGATTAAGATTAAAGATTCTTATGGAAAGTAGCATTATATTGAGTATACCACAATCAATAGTGTGTGGAGTGGCTTAGGAAATGTTCCCCAGAAGGATTTATATGGAAGTGATTTATTAAGAAAATATTTCCAAGAGAAATTAGTATGGGGAGACAGCAGGACAGGGAAGGGGAAGACAACAAATGAGGGCAGAATTTTAGGTAAAATACTAGCCTTTGTCTCAGCACTTTTCACAAAAGTAATAAAAAGGGAGATTTGGAGCTTAAATCACACCCCAGCATTTGTCTCGCCTCAATACAAGGTAGCAGGATTGTTTTATTTCTATTAATACATTAGTCTGTCTTGGCTGTGGGCTGCCCCCTGGGGTACGTATACTCAGATACTTTTGGATTTCTGGGAATGAGGCCAAAGTGCCTCCAATAATGCTAGAAAAGTCCCCTGAAGAAAAGTATAAATAACAACTATTAGTAGGAAAGCATGGAGAAGCTGGAGAATGAGTACCCAGAACCCATAAGAAGGAATCAGTGGAGTGTGGGCCATATACCCACAGTACCTGACACATGGGCATTTTTGAAAGAATCCACGGTAAGTGGAGCAAGCAGTGGACTGAGGGGAAGGGTGAACTAACGAAAGTGGGAAAAAATTCAGAAAAGCCAGAAGGAGGAGAGAGGAGAATCCAACTTTTGGTTTACTTCAATAAGCTAAGGTTCATTAAATGTGAAATGATCTTTGGCTAGGGCAGTTAAAGGGTGGCAATAAGAGCTAAAATTCAGTTTGCAGTGAGTTTTAGAGAAAGTACAAAGTGAGAAATTGGTGGCACCAACTGCTGACTATCAAAAGAGTTGCTTGTGATTATGAGGGAGTTATAAGATTATGATTGAGGTATAGAGGGTAGAAAAGGAATGGAGACTTCTAGATTGGGATAGGCACAACTAAGTTCATAAGGCGAGTAAAAAATTTTGTAAAAAGACTCAATAAAACTAATAGAAGGAATAAAATTTATACACTATCAACATTTTCTCACTCTTCAGTCACTCTTTGGCTACCTCTATATGATTTTCATCATCCTTACTCTTTTTACCTCCTCCTTTCTTATGATATCACCACATCTTGCAATATCTAATCATCATGCTAAATCTCATCTTATAAATCTATAAACTCTAAGTACTTTATTTAAATATAAATCCCAAATGTCATTTCCTATTCTATATGTTTTTTTATCTATCTCTTCTACTAAATGGAAATCTTTCTAAAGGCAGATAAATGTATTCTTTTATGATTTCTTCCTCCTTAGTGATTCAACAGACTAGGCATTACTCAAAGGTTCTTTCTATATTTTTGTTGATTTTAATTAAATTAATTCCAGCTATTGAAAACAAAGGGCATTTTGTTTAGCTTAAATATTTCCCTAAGAACAAAGATATAGGCTCTTGAGAACTATATCAAATCTAATATTCACATTGATCACTTTATTCGGGGAGATGATATCGTTCATTATACACTAATAGTCATATTTGTGGGTGCATTATGTCTTGTTGTCTTCTGATAGTCTCTTTATTAGTTTCTTATTGTTGCTACAATAAATCGCCACCAACATAGTGGCTTAAAAACAACTCAGATTTATCCTGTAGTTCTGGAGATCAGAAGCTCAAAATCAGTTTCACTGGGTGAAAATCAAAGTTGTTGGCAGGGCTGTGTTTCTTCTGAAGACTCTAGGGAACAATTAATCTTTGATATTTCCATCTTCTAGAAGCTGCGCCCCTTCTTTGGCTCATTGTCCCTGCATCACATCACCTTTTCTCCCTCTACTTCTGTGTTTGCATACTTTGTCTCGAACTTTGACATTCTTGCCTCTTATAAGGACTCTTGTGATTACATTGGGCCCATCAGAATTATTCAGGATGATTTCCCCATTTTAAGATCCTTAACTTAATTACATTTGCAAAGTTTCTTTTGCTATATAATATATTCACAGGTTCTAGGATTAGGACGTGGACATTTTGAGGGGGGCATTATTCAGTTTATCACTGTCTTCAAGGAAATTTTATTTTTGTTTTTGTTATTTTGTGTTTATTTATCTCCACTAAGAATTATACATAGAAATCATGAAATAATTAATTTACTAAAGCCTGTATCACTGAGTAAGGATAATACTAGCTTTATCAATAAAATAAAGTTATGCAAAGCAATATCAATTTGTTTTGATATTGATTACAAAAATGGAAGTGAAAACTATTTGGGTGATATGTGAAATTTAAGCATTCTTGATTCTTAGAATTACCTAACAAAGGGTGAATCATTTTTATTTGCCCCCCACATATGTTTTAAGTATATACCTATCTTTTCTCTTTGTATATTATTATTTCATAATTTTAAATATGCTTCTTCATGCTCTGCAAGGACTGAGGTTTAAGAAGTTTTAGGCTGTTAGACTGGAAAGGGAATAAGGGTTACAATCTTCTCTCTATGACCTTTTGTAATTTATAAGTCCAAATGGACTGAACAACACTGAATAATTAATTCATGCTGTGTTTAAGCCCCTATGCTTGCATGTTTTACACCCTAATTATTATGAATTCCTTCCTTGTGCAAATCTTTGATTCCCCAACCTAAATCAGGTTAATACAGACTCATATGCTCCAATTATGGTGATATCTTTCTCTTAACCTTGGCAGAAGGAACATTATAGTAGGTCAAAAAGTATCTTTGAGTTTCATTGAGAAATTAACCCATAAGGGAATTGTGCCTATGGTTGTAGTGTTAATTAGTTTCACCATGAACATATTTTGTGGCTTAGTTAACATTCAGATGCTCTCTGCATTTAAATAAAAATATATGCCCCAATATACTAAAGCCAGTCAAATGTGATTTTTATTTAATGATTTTTTCCTTGTGAATCAAGTAATTAGCACATTGCACATTTTAACTAATTAAGAAAAAATAACTGTCGCCACACCCCAGTGAGTCATGCTGGTGGTGTTTCCCCAGTTATAAAGGTAGAAAAACTAAGGAGTAACAATAGCTTTTCCACTAGATCCTGAAAAGAGAAGAAGGAGATGAGACAGCAAGCTCCTAGAATTGAAACCTGAGATAACCAGCCCTTAAAAATATTCTGTCAAGAATGAAGAGGAAAACACAGAGGGTTTGAATTAAGACACACAAAAGCAAATAGTTTGGTAAATATATTCTCTGTATACATTCCCATTGCACATTCACGTGTAAATACAATTATCAAGATAGGACACTATGATGGGTATGTTCTCTAGGAAAGGTAAATGTTGTGTATATAATCCCTGTATCCAGTAGTCTGATATCACATTAGAGGGAAAATAGAAATGCCTTATAGTTATATAATGAAAATACAAATTCTCTACATGCTGGAAGTAGTGTGTGTTTGCTCTCTTTCATCTCCACAGAAAAGTAACTTTAAAGTAAGATTTCAGAATGAAGAAAATGGCTTTTTGGAAAAGGATCAAAACCTTCACAGAATGTTTTCTCCCTTTTTAGAGATTTTATATAAACTACTTACAATTTAAAAGAATGTCTCCTTGAAAATTTTCAGCAGCTTCTATTCTTGAATCTAGTCCACAACAATAAGTTTTAAATAAAAAATATACCACTGACCTTCTCTAGAAAGGTGTCATGATATTTGAGCATGAGAAAAAGAAATGACATCTCTTCTTACATTCTATTTTGTTTTATTGTTATTTTCTC
Organism: Cheirogaleus medius; assembly: GCA_008086735.1. Lineage (NCBI taxonomy): Eukaryota > Metazoa > Chordata > Mammalia > Primates > Cheirogaleidae > Cheirogaleus > Cheirogaleus medius. The sequence goes on along the minus strand of VBSM01000272.1, from coordinate 8,043,397 downwards.
TCCCTAAATGGAAACTGTGATGAAATGTATTAATTTTCAATATATTTAGATGACTGGCTTTAAATTATATTGTCAGTAGCTCTGGCAACAGAATAAAAGCACTCCATTTTATTTTTAATGATAACTAAAAAAGCTTTTTCTTTCGAAAAGATACCAAGGTTATAGAGACCGCTATAGTATTTGATAATAATGATTTATTACAACTAAATAGTTATTGATCAAAATCACACACCTTGTTCTAAATTAAAGCCAATCATGACCTTTTGGATAAAGTGTTGGCCTAAGATTTTATTTCCATAATGCCACTGACTCAAAACATTTAGACCTAAATGAGTCAATATAGAAAAATGCTTTAAAAGTAAAACAAAACAAAAAATTAAAAAAACCATTTCTTGGACACCTAAGGTATGGACAGAAAATATCTTAGTGGTCTTTAAGTTAATGTGATACTAGTACCTTCCAACTACAAAATTCAGGTAAACTAAACTAAACTAAATTTTAAAGCATAAAATTATAAATAAGAAAGAAAACAATTGCCTTGAATCATAACACTTTGATTAATGACAATATTTTGACAGAATTCTGAATATCTAGACATTTATAAACAAATTTATATTTATAACTTTCAATTTCTAAATTATGAACAATGTTTGGTTGAATATCCTTGTGAGTATAGAAGTTAGTGCTTAGGTGATTATCTCATTTGAGTACATTCCTAAAAGTGAGATTGCTGAGTAAAAGAAAAATGCACAATTTAGCTTCTTATACATATTGACACACTGCCTTCCAGAGAAATTGTAAAAATTAACATCTCCATCACTAGCAGATGAGTATAAGAATGACTATTCCTCTCACTAAATATTAAGAAATATTTACTCTTTGCCTATAGAACAGGAAAAAAATGATATTTTAAGGCTGTTTTAACTTTCATATATTTATTTATTAGAAAGCTTGAAGACTTTCATATGCTTTTACTTATATTTCTTCTTCTTATATAAATTGTTTATATTGTACCTTGACCACTTTTCTATTAGTATGATTTCTTTTTCATGGTTGCTTTTTAAAAGTATAATTTTTTAAAATATTTATTAACTATTGCCTTTATTACTTTAAAATTATTTTTCTATTATTCTGTCTCAGTGACACTTGAGTATTAAGTGTTTCTTATTTTTTTTATTCAGGTCTTTGGGATTTTACATGGTCATACTTGGAAAGCTCTTTATATTCTGTGTTTTGAGGGACATGACTAGAAATAAAATTTACAGTCCAAGGGTATGAAAATATTCAACCATGCTTTCTTTTTTTACTTATACTACCATCTCTTTGACTATTAAGATTTGATGGAGGCAGGATATATTTTGGTGAAAGGAGCTGCATAAAGCTTTTTCTTTATTTTCTTCTAAAATGTCAGATAGTTTTTTCAATAACATATTAAATATTTATGTTTTTTCCATTGATTTTAAATATTAACTTTATCATATGAAAAACTCCAATATAAGCTTTATTCTACTTCTGATACTCTTTATTCTGTTCATTGATTTATGTTTTCTCCAAACCATGCTGTTAAAATAAATATAACTTGATTTTTCCTATTGTTTAATCACATTGACTAGCATTTCTAGAGCAATATTCAATGACATTTGTAATAGTGTGTACTTTTGTCTAGTTCTTTAATTTGCTATTATGCCTTTAGTATTAAACTATTAATCATGATACTGACATTGGAATATATATGTATATATATATGTATACAAACAAAAATATTTATATGTCTTTTTATACTTCTCTAAGAGAGTTTTTAACTACAAATGGATAGTAGTATTTATGAGGTATAAATTCAGGGTCCATCAATCGTAATTGAGTAATCATAATCATAATCATAATCATTTTAATCATAATCAGGGTAATCATAATTTACTCTTTCAATTTAATAATATAGTCATGGACCACATAATGACATTTCAGTCAACAATGAACAACAAATATGATGGTGGTCCCATAAGACTAAAGTGAGCTGAAAAATTACTTTTTTAAACAGTAAATTTAGTGTAGCCTAAGTGAACAAAGTTTATGAAGTCTACAGTAGTGTAAAGTAATGTTCTAAGCCTTTACATTCACTTACCACTGACTCACTCAGAGCAACAAACTCCAGTCCTGCAAACTCCATTCATGGGAAGTGCTCTATATAGGCTTACCATTTCTTATATTTTATATCATATTTTTTAATGTATCTTTCCTGTTTAGAAAGACATATGTTTAGATATGTTTAGATGCACAAATACCATTGTGTTATAATTGCCTACAGTATTCAGTACAGTAACATGCTGTATAGGTGTAGCCTAGGAGCAATAGGCTATACCATATATCCTAGATGTGTGGTTGTCTATTATCACCTACATTCGTCTAAGTACACTCTGTCATGTTCATACAACAGTAAAATCACTTAACAATTGATATCTCAGAACTAATCTCCATTGTTAAGTGATGCATGACTGAATCTTGAATTAAGTTAACATCTTTTATTCCATAATATTTGCCACGAACTCCATTTATTTGTATACTTTACTTCTAAATTATACTTTTAAAGATTTATTATTTCACATTAATATTCAGAAATAATAATGACCTGTATTTCCCTTTGTATATGTTATCTTAATGCCATCCAGAGTTCTGGTTCCTTTTTCTTTTTCTCTTTTTTGAGACAGAGTCTCACTCTGTGCCCCTGGGCAGAGTACAGTGACATTGTTGTAACTCACTGCAACCTCAAACTCCTGGGCTCAAGCACTCCTCTTGCCTAGTCTCCTGAGTGGCTGGGACTTCAGGTATGTGCCAAGACACCCAGCTAATTTTTCTATTTTTTATAGAGATGGGGCCTCACTCTTGCTCAGGTGGGATCTTGAACTTCTGAGTTCAAGCAATCCTCCTGCCTTGGCCTCCCAGAGTGCTAGGATTACAGGCGTGAGTCATCACGCCTGGCCCAGAATTCTGGTTTCTTAAAAATAATTTGGATGTGTTTTTTCTTGGGTTATGATTGATTTAGTTTAAATAACACCACAAATATATTTTCCTTAAACATTTGTAAATAAAATAGTCTGCATAATTGTATAGATTTGAACTTTTTGGAAAACAGGCAGTGATAATCATTGATATATTTCTTTAGTCCTTTTTTATTGATCTAAGAGTTTAACTTTTCTTGACATAATTTGGTTTAATTTTTTCCCAAAATTTATCCATTTAATCCAGATTTGCAAATGCATTCTAAAATGATACTTTTAATGGAGTTTTGTTTCTGAGTTACATGCAATTTCTTTCTTTCCTGTGCTTTCAGTTTAGATATTTTTCTAAGTTTTAATGTTTTATTTTGTTCTGTTTTTGCATTTTCTAATTTTCTTTTTCTATCTCTGTATTTATCTTTTTTAAAAAAATACATATTTCCTTCATTTAATTATCCCAACATCTCAATGAGGTATTTTTTCTCTGCTTTGAAATTAGAGAAACCGAGGCACAGAGACATTTAAGAAATTTGCATGCACTTACATAACAGTAAAGGATAGAGCCAGGATTCAAACTCATGCTCTTTGTTGCTGAGGGCCAACTTATTAACCATTGCATTGTACTGCCTCTTGCATTTCATTAGTATACTAGCTATTTACCCAATCCACTGGAAAAGGTCCTTAGAATTAAATCTTTGAAACTTTTAAATGAAAATAATCATGGTATCTCAAACATTTTACCATAACTGTGATGGAAGTTTGACTGTTTCCTCCCTGCTTAATATTCAAGTCCCAATGTCCTCCTCTTTCTAGTAGACCTTAATTAATCCATTTTGTAGTCTTATTAGAGGATGTGCCTTGTCTTCTACTATGAAAAAAGAATGAACCAGATTCTCCCACTCCTTAGTGTAGCATAACTGATGGGATGAGAGAGGGTCACCTGACCATGGCAAGGCCAATGAGATGCTTTCAGGATTTAGAGGAAGTTTGAGGTGGGAGTTACAGTAGAGGCCTCAGAGGCACATGGACCAAATATTTCTTTGGGTGGGTTTTGCTGGCCTATTGCATGAAGTAAACTTGAGCTAACTTTTATTCTTTGTCTAGAATTTGATTTCTTTCCCTATATTTCTAATTAAATAATTCATGCACATAATTGAAAGATCAATAGTTCTTCAAGGATTATCAAGAAAAACAGCACTCCCTTGTCCCAACCCCCCTCACTTTAGGTGATGTCTTCCAAAAGGCAGTTGGTTGCACATTTTAGCTGTTTCTCTTAGGACTTTCACCATATTTCTGAGGATCATACTTCTACCTTCCCTTTTGCAATTTTATTTTAGACAGTAACTCCTGTCTTCCTTATGGAAGATGCCTAACAAAATCTCCCTACCTACAGCATATATATACTCACATACTTGCACACGTGGACACATTTTGCCCCCTACACACACACTTTGAATACAGGTCTTCTGTAGCCCTAGGTCCACTTGATCCAATTTGGACTGGTTGCCCTCTGTGTTATTAATACTATATTAATATGTGGTTGTTGTCTGACATATCCTGTGCAATTTTTTTCTAGGTTGGAATCCTCATTTCTTGTATTGTCTCCTATCCTCTTGGCTAATTCCCTAGACATTATCAAGAAAAGGAAGCTGGGAGTCTAATGCATTGAGACCTTGACTATCTGAAAGTTTTTTCATCATCGTCACCATCTAACTCTTGTTTGAACGTTTGAGAGTGTATAAAATTCTAGATTGGAAATCACATTTCTTTGGAGGGCTTTAAATGATGCTCTTTAAAAATTTGATGCGATTCTGATTGCTCTTTGCATGAGATCTGATTGCTTCTCTTCAAAAAGTTGTAACTCTTTGCTCTGTTCCTAGTGTTTTAAAATTTAATAATGATTTGCTTTGGTGGGGAGATTTTAAAGTCCATTTAAAAAAATTTTTTATTGTTATTTCAGCATATTATGAGGGTACAAATGTTAAGATTACGTATATTGCCATCCTTCCCTCCCCCCTTGAGTCAGAGCTTCAAGCGTGACCATCCCCAAGATGGTGCACATCTCACTCATTATGTATGTATATACCCATCCCCTCCTCACCCTTCCCACCTGCCCGACACCCGATAAATGCTATTCCTGTATGTCCACTTAGGTGTTGATCAGTTAATACCAATTGGCTGGTGAGTACATGTGTTTTCAGGTCCTATCAACCAGGAAATCTGTGTTCTTTATATAAGAGAAGTTTTCCTGTATTATTTTTTGAATATTTTTCTCTTTTTATTTTTTCCTTCCTGTCTTATTTGATTGCCTATTATTCATATGTTTATAATTTATCAACTGATCCTGTAATATTTGTCTATTTTCTTTTTTTTCTTTTAGAAAATATCTGTTGCCCAGGCAACAGATAGTGACCTGATCATAGCTCACTACAGCCTAGAACTCCTAGGCTCCAGGAATCCTCCTGCCTCAGCCTTCCAAGTAGCTAGGACTACAGGCATGCACCATCATGCATATCTTTTTTTTTTTTTTTTGTAGAGACAGGATCTTGCTATGTTGCCCATGCTGGTGTTGGACTCCTCTAGCCTAAAGCGATCACCCACCTTAGCCTCCTAAAGTGCTAGGAATATAGGCATAAGCCACTGGGCCCAGCCTTATTCTTCTATTATATTTTCTGCCTGTTTTTTTTTTCTTAGTAGAATTCTTCAAATTCATCTTCTAAATATTCTATAGGATGTTTTAAAAATAAAATTTGTTATATTTTAATTAATGAGAGCTTTTATTTGACTCTCTAAATATTTTTATAGTATTATGTTCTTGTTTCCTGGATGAAATAGTTTTTTATCTATCTCAGGATATTAATAGGTTTTGTTGTTTTCCTTTTGCTTCCACCATTACCATTGTCTCTGTTCTTTGTCTTATTCTTTCCTTTTAAATTTTTATTTATTTGTTTTACTTTACCTTTTAGGTTAGCAGGTTGGAAGCTTATCGTAATGTTCTTGTTCAGTGTTTTTGGTATTTAGAAGAGAGATACTAAAAAGCTGATTGGAAAGTGATGTTGAGGGGTATGTGAGGTAATGCATATGTTAAATATCTTGATTTAGCTATTTTACAATGTATATATATATATCAAAACATCATGTCGTGCAGCATAAATGTATGCAGTTTTTACGGTCAACAGACACCATGGAAATACAAAACATTATTTTTGAATACTGTAGAAACCTATATGCCCCAAAACTACGTAATGTGGAGGAAATGGAAAAATTCCTGAAAACATACATTTTTCAAATATGGCTGAACCTAATTAAAAGTAAGAGCAGTATTGTATTCAAGCATTGCTTCATATCTTGGCTAAGAGCTCTAAAGAGTAAATATAAAGGAATGTTTCAAAAATCATCTTTGGTCAGCTAATTAACTTCTCTCAAACTGTTTTCTTCTAAAGTGCATAATACTACTTTAGAAAGTAATTGTGAGGATTAAAGGAGATGATTGCATGTAAAACACTAGCAGAGAACCTGAAATATTATTATTATTTTTTATTTCATTCAGCATATTATGGGAGTACAAATTTTAAGGTTTCAAATAATGCCCTTGCACCCCCCCACAAGTCTGAGCTTCAAGCGTGACCATCCCTCAGACAGTGCACATCTCACTCATTATGTATGTATATACCCGCCCCCCCTTCCCCCTCCAACCCGCCCAATACCCCATTAATGTAGTTCCTCTGTGTCTACTTAGGTGCTGCTCAGTTAATACCAGTTTGCTGGTGAGTACATATATATATTTGTTAAACCCCTCCTTCCTTCATCTCCACCCTCATGCCCAGTAGGTAACCCTATATACAACTTAACAAAAAAAAATGAAACCATTATAATGGAAAATTTGAGTTTTCCCATATCAATATCCATTGTCTCCTTTTTCTCTTAGGCTATGTTAGAGAAGAGTCAGCACTCCTGCACTGCAGGCTAAAGGTAATGGGTAATACTCTTCCTTTTTTTCCTTCTTTTTTTTTTCTCTTTAGTTTGTTCAATCACTCTTTATTAACTGGGTAATTTCTATTTGTATTTAAATATACCCAATTCTCTCTCTATTGTCTTCTGTAGAGAAATTACAGTCATATAATTATGGGGTACACAGTGATGTTATATATATACCATATGGAATGATTGACTCAAGCTAATTAATATATCCATCACCTTAACTAATTATCGTTTATTCCTCTTGTGTAACTGCAATGTTGTACCCTTTGACCACATCTCCCCATTTCCCCTATTCCCCGGCCTCTGGTAACCATCATTCTACTCTTTCCTTCTAAGAGTTTGATTGTTTCAGATTCCACATCCATTTTTTAAAAATAATTTTACCAATCTTACATCAATGACCACTTTCTACCTAGTTATTTACCACTACACTCATTTTTCTCTGAGGTCTTAAAAGGATCCCTTGGGGATAAATCAAATGGATTCTTTTCAATCTTCATCTTACTTGGCCTCAACATCACTTGACACTTTTGACCTTTCTGGTTACACTCTTTATTTTACTTCTATTAATATAATACCATGCTAATTGGTTTTTCATTGGTTACTTTTTCTTAGTCTTTTTTGATGGATTGGTCATTCCCCTCTATTTGGCCATAAATGTTGAAATTCCTTAATGAAAACTCTTAATGCTCCCCTTAGTAAGTTTCATCCAACCCATGGTGTGAATTATTTCTATGCTGATGATACACAAATTCATCATAGAATTTGGCATTGAACTTCTGCCACCAATGGACTTTCTCACATCACTAGAATGTCTTAGAATCACCTCAAATTCACCTAATCAAATCTAAATTAATATTCTTCCCCATTCTACCAAACCAGACTTTCTTATTTTGTTCCATATCTCACAACTATGCAATTTATATCTCTAATTGCCTAAGATAAAAAACACCAGAAACCACCCTTCATACCTCTTTTGACTCCATATCTAGTACATTATTCTTTTATTTTTTTACTTTCTATTTATTATTCAGTTCTCTTCATTGCTATCATCTCCACAGTCAACACTCTCCTTTCATCTTTCACCACCCTACTCTCATCTCTTACCCCACACTTACCTCGTTGCCTTGTATCTTCTCCTGCCCTGTCTCTATTTGCATGCTACATTACAAGCACAGTAATCTTTTGAAAAGTGACACTCTTTGTGCTTCTGGTGGGGGAGGCTAAATAAATAATACATTTTTGTTTACAACATACTATGATCATTGGTCTCTGTGAAGCCTCACAATTTTTGTCACCTTTTACCCTTCCTTGGTCTCTCACTCCCCTGTTAGCCTCTGATGTTTGAAATATACTTTTAATGATTACAAACATTAAATATTATTATATATATATAAAAAATTTTGCTATAGACATTGCTTACTCACTCAACAATGTTTTCAAGATATAACAAGTTTCTAATGGCTGCATTTCAATATGTATCCCTCCTATTTTTTTTCCATTCCTTTAATAATAAACACATAGGCTGCTCCTAACTTCTCAGTAATGCTGCAATGAACTTCCTTTGAGATATATGCTCCAAGTGGGTCTGTGGCATTAGAGAGCATGGTATATTTAACTTCAGTAAGTATTGCCAGATTGCTTTTCTGACTAGCTTCACCACTCAACATTCTGTGTACATCCCTGCCTCTCTACAACTTTGCAAACAACTACTATTATACTATTTTCTAATTTTTGCCAACATGAGTTTTTATTTTCACTGTATCACTCTGATTTCTACTTTGTTTAAGTATGTCTTCATATAGTTTTTGCCTAGGCAGCCTTCCTTTTCTGTGAATTGCCCAGTCATTTGTTTTGCTCAATTTTGTACTAAGTATTGGTGTTTTTCCTGAAGGAGTTCCTTGTACATTCTATGAATAATCTCTTGTTGGTTGCAGAGATTTTAACATCTTCTCCAGTGAGTCATCCATTTGATAACTTCTTTGAGGAGTACTTTGTTGGATATAAATCTTAAATTATGGTAGAGTCAAAACATCAAATTTGCTTTTGGTTTGTAATTTCTGAAGTTGTTAAAAGGTCTTTCTTCACACCCAAGACACAAAAATATTCTATATTTTTCCCATTAGATTACTAATTGTACCATCAAGATCTGCACATTACCTTTATACAAATGGTGAGCCAGTTTCTTTAATGCTGTCTATTAAACCAGAAGTCAGCAAACTTTTCCTATAAAGTGCCAAAAATGAAATATTTTAGGCTTTTGGGATAAATGGTTTTTGTTTCTGCTATTCAACTCTGTTGTGGTAGCACCAAAGCAGCCATAAACAATTAGCAAATGAAAGGAATTGGCTGCATTTCAACAAAATGCATTTGCGAAATAAGATGGAAGGCTGAGTTTGGTCTGTGGATCAGTTTGCATTCTGACTCTAGCAACACTCTCTTTACCATTTATAAATATATTATATTTACCATTGGTGGTATTTACCATTATTTGGTAAATACCATTATTTGGTCTGTGGATCATAGTTTGCATTCTGACTCTAGCAACACTCTCTTTACCATTTATAAATATATTATAAATATATTTATAAATCAAGTTCCCATATACATGCGGGATTTTTATACTCCCATTATAAGCCATTTGCATGCACCTTTTCCATGTCACCTTCCTCTAGTAAACATCCACTTCTACCTACTTCATACTTCATTTGGCTTAAGCATTACTTCCTCAAGATGCCCTACTATCTAGCATAGAATCCTTTCTTATACATCTTTAGGAAACCATGTTCCTTTACTTTGAATCACTTAGCTCAATATGTAATTACAAAATCATGTATATGGTAATTTGATATCTTTCTCCCCAACTAAGTAGTTAATTCCCTTAGAGTAGGTGCCATCTCTGTTTTAACTCGTTTTATTTCCAGTGTCTATTATAGTGCCTGCCCAAAAATGCTCACTCAACAGATATTTGTTGAAAGAATGAATCCTGTGTCAAAAGATTCTGAGAAAACTGGGTCAATTTTGTGACTAATTCAAGTCTCAAATAATTTCTACTGCATGTTTGAGGTTACTCTGGGGTTTTCATATGTAGCTGATAATAAAATCTTATTCTCTCCCTTTAACACCTTTGATTCCCAGGCTTCACCATACCTGATACAATTTAATCTCCTTTCTATCTTTCTATTAAGGAAGAGCTAGGTCTGCTTTTCTAAAGAATCAAGCAGATTTATTTCAGATATGTTCAAAATCATACCTTCATAAGCTTATTCAGGAACAAAATGTCATATGTAGTGTGACATTAGACAAGAATGTCATTCATAATAATATTATATAATATTAGAGAATTTTAATTTTTGAAATATCATGTAAATTAATTTTACATTTTAAAACTCTGAGGAGGATTTGTTCAGTGACAATGGTCAAAAAATTCTTGACATATTTTCCTTCAGGTCCCACAGTCATGATACCTAATCTTATAAGTAAGAAATTGTTAATTGTCAATTGTTTATAGATAGGACATAGAGCGTGAGCTGAAGGGTAAGATGGTTTTCCTTTTCCAAACTAAGGTTTAAAAAGAAAATCCAGAACCAATATAACATCTAATAATGACAGATACTCTCTGTATTAAGAATTTTTTCATAAAGACTCTGAGTCATGTTTAGTTTCCCATAGTTTCTGTTAATCAGCTAACTGGGCATATCAAACCATACTGCTGTTTCCTCTATTCTCTTTAAGCTTTTTGCAATATATTGCCTAGATATTTTCTGTTTCTTTTTTCTGTTTTTTTTTCCTCTTATTTTTGGACTCCTCTTATTATCCCTAACTTTACCCATCAATAACCTAATGTGCTATAACATATCTAATATGCAATCATAAGCAAAGCAGAAAAGTAGGCAGTGAAATATTTGAAAACTCTGGTGTCTTCTTCTCTTGCTGGCTACACTGCTTTTCCATTGAGTATTGAAAAGCACACCATATTCATTGGCCATTCTCACCAGCAGTACTATTGAAGAGTATATGTACTTGAAATATTCATTCCCTTTCAGAGGGTGTCTAATATCCATTGAAGCCTCAAAAGAATGATATGGCCTAACAACTAAGACAAAATTATTTAAAACTTAGACTAACATGCCTGAAAATATTGTTGTATAATTTTTTGGTCAATTGTCAGTTTTAGGTTTGTAAAGATTTAAAGATACTTTTTTTTAAAAAAAGCTGAATTAGTTAAGGGTTTCAAAACAGACAATAATGAAGAATATGAGACACTTAGAGAGGAAGGAGACATACTTGAAAGTTTTTATGATTCTAAAATATCTCTGATGATAAAATATTAATACATGAGAAATTAGAGCATTAGAAATAATTGAATAGTGATAAATAGTCATACGCTATAATATGACACTATTCACTTAAAACAAAGGAAAACACTTTTATGAAATAGTTTTCACCTCAGCGACTGCCTGAAGAGGTCTCAGGGGTCCCCAGACCACACTTTGAGAACCACTGACCTATAAGATCTCTTTGAAAAAAACCTTTTTCAATTTGTATGTATAGATCATGATGAAAATTAGATTACATTATCACCTCCATCGCATGGGCCAAAATTGAAGAGGTGGACAACACCTAATGTTTCTGAGGATGTGAAACATTGGGAACTATTTCATGAAAGTGCCAAGATGTTATTTGCCTTTTTCGCTCATTCTCTCATGATGTACAATGGTGTTTTCCAGAGGCCACCTGACATGTGACATGTGAAATTGCACTAGACTCAATACAGAATCAGAGATGAAGATCCAGATATCTTCTGTTAAGCCAGACATTGAGGAGATTTACAAAACTGTAAAGCAATGCCACTTGAATTATCTTTGTTTTGGAAAAATTAACTATTTTTCATTTTTAAAATATGTTAACATATCATGGGTTTATTATTGTTTTTACACGAATTAATAAATATTTCAGTTTTAATTTCTAAAAAAAACAAAGGAAAACAATGAGAAGTTAATTTCATTATTATTCTTTCTTTTGTACAAGAAACAGTTATTTGTCAATAACTTATAAAGTGTGTTATAGTAGTTGGAGATACAAAGGTGACTAAAACATGGGCAGATGGGAAGGGGGAGGAGGGGATGGGTATATACGATGCACTGTCTGGGGGATGGACACCCTTGAAGCTCTGACTCGGGGTGAGGGCAAGGGAAATATACTCAATCTAAACATTTGTACCCTCATAATATGCTGAAATTTAAAAAAGCATGGGCTCTGTGCTCAAGATACTTCCCATCTAATGCTTAAGCTAATCAAGAGATAAAATACAAATATCCCAGTAATGATACTTTGTTAGGAAACTAAGTTTGTAAATCATATTGATAAATTATAGAAACAAAGTACATAACTAGAAGGTAAATTGGACTTTACTGGGCTAGATACAATAAAAATAATAGAAGAAAATGATACTATACTACTCATCTATATTTAATATTACTTTTATACATTTCAATTATTTTAAATTACTTTCTGGATCTTCATTATATGGATTATAAAACCTCACACTTATTTCTGTTCAAGTATTTACTTCTGTATTCTTACCAGTTAGCTACCTGATTAAGACTTCATGACTATTATACAGAATTCCTGTTGCATCAAAAGTTTGACAACTGCAGCTATAAGGACTCTTCATTATGTTAGAGGTCATAGGACTTTATGTTTGGCAATTATTTTAAATCATTATTAGAGTGCTTTATAAATCTTGTAGCCCATTCACTTATAATTAATATTTCTAAAAGTCAACTCTCCCAGTGTGTGATTATCTTGAAATGTGAAAGAAAAACGAAAGACAATCTTGTTTTTCATATGTAATGAGAGTTCCTGGTAATAGGAAAAAATCTGTCTGAAAAAATAGGGAAGTGCCATTCTCATGGCTCCATTATTGCTCATCAGTATTTATCATGTGATTTTCACATGAATGTCACTAAGCAGCTTTTGTAGTTAAAAGACAGCAAATGTAAAACTATTTTGTCAGTATTGCCACTGGTTAAAATCTAACTAACCACAACTTGAATATTTTGAAATCTGTAGCATTTCATTATCCTTGATACTCAGTACTAAAAGACTAAATACCATATAGAAAAAAATGAACTCACCAGCTTTCATAGTTTTCTATTTTTCCAAACTTGAATTTCCCATCACTGAGCCTGACCACCATCATAACACTGAAAGTAATAACAGAGAGAAATTAATTAAATGACTGTATTTAAGTCACAACATTTTTTTTTCTGGCATTAGGAGCTAAAAGAGTGTGGATTGAGCAGTTTGGAACTGACAGCAGTGCTGTGAAATTACAATGCAGCCTTGATAATTATCCTCTTCATTATTTTTTAATATATATCAAGATAAATATAGCATTTCTTTTCACTTTTAATGGCAGGCAATTTAATAGGAAGATTGGAAGAGGGGTGTTTGTCTCACAGTGTTATTTATAGTTAAAGGCAGTGACAAAGGAAAGGGTAGGGCATTAATGATGTGGAAGCATCAATACTGAAATTGACATTGATTATATTTTCGTTCTATACAAACTATATCCACACAGTTAAAATAAAACAAGATGCACTTTCTTCACATAGTTGTAACTGCTGACGGACGACTTTCATTAAGAAAATATAATGCAAAAATATAATGCAATTAGGGGTGCACAAAATGATTTGCTTCTTGTCTCAATTGTATCAATAGTCAAACAGTTGAAGTTCACACAAATTGAGAATGTAGTTCATTTATTATTGTTTGAAAATATACTTAGCATTTAGTGAGCCTTTGGAATCCTGTATTAGTCCAGCTCCTTATTGTGTTAGCTTCTTTAGATTTTCAATTTCCCCAAGTTGATTTAAGTTAAATTTAACATATGTCATGAATTTCTTCTTACTACTAACAGCATTTACATTTTCAAGATGAAATTCTTCCTCCTTTTTTTCTTAAATATAAAGAATGAATATTGAATATCTGGTGATAAAATTGCTAAGGTTATGTCTGTAGGGTCTATTGGCTGAAATCTCAACCCAACTTCTGCCTGAATTTTGTTGACCTGCTTTTCACCTCAAGGTGACATAGGAGCTAAAACAGCCAGAGAACTGTGTGAGTGACCCCTATCTCTTCTGAACTTGAATGAAATTTAGTGATTCAGAGGCATAATGCAAATGTTGGGTTGCAACTCATTTCCCATTGGCACAGTAAACATTTTCGTCCATATTGCAAGCTTGTGTTTAGCGTTTTTCTAGATGTTTAGGGTATAATTAATGAAAAGGATAAATAATTTTTTGCACTTGACCTAGTTGGTGGGGAAAAGATCAAAATTCAAGGAAGGAAGCATTCTGTACTCTTTCTCTGTTAGGAGATTTTGAGCATTGTGGAATAGAACAGGGGCAGAACTACCTCCTTATTTGCTTCATATGTAGACATTTGGGAGAAAAGCCTCTTTCCTATCTTTGTTTAATCATTACAGGGCAAAGAGGTTCACTATAAGAGACCAGAGGAATAGATGACTTCAAAGATTAACAGCAACATTCCCAACATTCTGAGAAAGCAGCAAGGGTTCTGTGAGCAAACAGCCCAATTCTGGAGGGTGAGTGTCAACAGACAGTCCCTAGATACACTTTCTTGGTTAGTCTTTCTGTCTCCCACCATTGAACCAGAAGAGCCACAAGCTATCATTCACACTGATACCATAACTTTGTCAAATCCAAAGTAGGAACTGTAGGTGTCAAATTTCGCGGCTTGGAGTTTCCTCCCCTTTCAGTTGAGGATATTAATGTCATAATGGACACTCATGTTTACCAACCCTGGCAGCTGCGATGGGGGAAAAATTTAACAATATTTAATTTTTCATTGGAGAGTAAGAAGGAGAATCCATTCAAGTGGAGTTTTGTTAAATATCAAGCATGGATAGAATGTTCTTTGTTCAAAGAGGAACAAAAGAAACAAATATATCCAAGGAAATGATCATGCAACATAAAATTAAAATAGACTATTACTTAAGAACCTAAAAAAGGAATATATTAAGAAGATATTATAGGAAACAAAATTGTTTTAGAAAGTAGATACGCTGCTTTCTCAATCAAAATATGCCTTTGAGGGGATAAAAGGAGATTTTAATATAGTTAATTGATGTGAAGAGACTGCTGGCTGCAGTAAAGAAAGAATTAAAGTTAACTAATAATTCATTATTATAATATAAGATTTGTATTCAAAGCAGATTCAGGCAGGAGAAAGAACTAACATTTCAGAAAACTAACTCCTGATATGGAAGGTAAATTTAAGAACTTTTCCAGAACACAAAGGAAGAAGAACAAAAGACAAAAACATGACAGAGTACACAATGGTTTAAAATAGAGTTTATACATCCACAATATAGATAATTGGGAATTCTAATAAATTAATCTGGACAAATAGAACACAAAAAAATTAAATTACAAATTAAAGAAATCTTTTATGAGATTAAAAAACAACCTTAATATGTAGATTAAGATTTTTGTTTAGTACCAGATAAAATTAATAAAAGAATCTAGAAATATGCTGCTCAAATTGTTAAATTTTATCAATAAATAGATTTGCATAATAAACAAGGTAGACCATAAGTAAATGTTTAAAAATCATATCTTTAAAATGATCTTCATGTTCTCTCTTGATTTTTCTCTCCTTCCCCTCTTTCTTCTCTGACTTCATCTTCTGTTCTCTGTTTCATTAGCACTGGCCTTGTTGCAGTTTACTAACCAAGCAGGTATGATCTGACGTTCCAATCTTTGTACCATCTGTTCTCACTGTCTGCAATAGTCTTTTCCCGAATAAGCATATGACTTAATTCTTCACTGTCTTCAAGTATTTGCTCAAATCTCACCACCTCCAAGAGGCCTGACTTAATACTGTAATTTCATACTGTGGCAGCTCCTCGACTTCCATAGCCCTACCAACTCTGTTACCCCATACTCTTCCTCTTCTTTTTTCTTTAACCATAACACTTATCACCATCAACATAATATATAATTTATACATTTATCATGTCTTTTGATTAGTTTATCTATCAAAACTAGAATGTAAACTCTTTAAGGGCAGAGATCATTGACTGATTTTTTTCACTGATGTAAGTACTTAGAACGTTGTCTGCCACACAGTGGGCACTCCAAAGCGTGTGGCATGAATGAATGAATAGCAGAGCATAACATTGTTAAATTGTAATAAGAAGTATAAAAGGAATAAACAGAAAAGTAAGAGTGGATGGTCAAGGAGGCCTTTTGTAAGATAAAGAATGAGAACAAGCCATGCAGAAAACTTGATAAGGGTATTATAGGTACCTGGAACAGAGCATGCAAAGGCTTGGAAGCACAAACTGAAAGGAGGCCACTATGGCTGGTGTGCAGTGAATGAGGGGAAAGATTGCTCCATGATGGGATGGGAGCCAGACTGTGCAAAGAGTTGGTGAATAAGACCATCAGACTAAAAGAGATCCTTTAGGCAAAGACTCTGTAAAGGAGAAGGAAAGCACGTAGAAAGAGAAAACATAAAAAGATACACATTGGAGTGGTTCAGATCTTAGAGTGAGAAGAAGAGAAACAAAGATAACTGAAAAGGAACATCTGTTAAGTAGGAATAAATTCAAGACTTTGTTGGAAAAAAAATGGCAACATAGGTATTTCAAGGAGGGAATGCCAGACTATGCCAAACCTGCTTAAAAATGGATTAGAAAAAGGTTTATTGAATATGACAAAATAATCATAATGATACCACAAGTGTATAGAATTGATTCTATGGTCCAGGGTAATTCTAGTGCTTTTACATATATTAATTTCATTAATTTAGAGTGCACAACAAAACTAGGTGCCATATATACTCATTATCTCCATTTTTAAAATGTAGAAATTGAAGCAAAGAAAAGTTAAGGAATTTATTCAAGGTTACACAGCTAGTTAGTGGTGGGGCAAGGATTCCAATCCAGCCAGATTGGCTCCAGAGTTTGTGTTCTTAATCTCTTACTGTGGACATACCTGGTGGCCTTTTAAAGCTTAGTTAAATGCTTAGCAAAAATTGTTAAAGATTTACAGTGAAATGTGAACAATTGTTATCTGGAGTACTTCAAGTATGTGTGTTGTCTTTATATTTATTTATTTGAGTTCTCTATTTTTATACCAAAAACATGATACTCATATCATTACATTTTAAAAGAAAGCCTCCTAATTATTACAATATAAGGAGGCCTGTCATAAAATTTGACATGATAATGGTAGCATACCTATATTAATTATCTACTGTTACATAAAAAAACTATCTCAAACTCAGAGACTTTACACTACAAATATTTATTATTTCACTGCTTCCGTAGGTCAAGAATTCATGAGCAGCTTAGCTCAATGGCTCTGGCTCAGGGTATCTCATGAGGTTGAAGTTGGCTGGGGTTGCAGTCATCTGATGGCTTGACTGCGACCCAGAAGATCTGTTTCCAAGATAGATTATTCGTATGGCTATGAGCAGGAGGTCTCAGTTCCTCACCACATGGGGCTCTCCAGATGACTACCTAAATATCCTATTAACATGGTAACTGGCTTCTTCTAGAGCAAGTGATCCAAAAATTGGAGTAAGGAGAAAGTTACAAAGGCCTCTTATGACAGTGTGTTAGAAGTTACACATTTGGTTACTTCCCCATAGTTCTATTGATTTGAAGAGAGTCACTAAGATCAGCCCATTTGGAAATTAGTCTTCACCTTTATAAAGTAAGAGTGTCAAAGAATTTGTGCACATTTAAAGACCATGAAAATACCAAAGAACAAGAAAGAAGAGGAGAAAGAGGATGAGAAAGGAGAAATGAAAAATGGAAGAAAGACAAACCCAGATAACTGGTGATCTATCTGCTTGGAATTTGAGACTACTACATTTTATTAATTCAACCTTTTATATTTTTATAAATTCAAATTTTAAAATGAATGCATTGCTAGAAATACATGTATGTTTTAACCATTGTCATTGTTAATATTAACACTCTAATAATAACTTTAAGTGACTATTTCAACTTTAGTAAAATGATTTAAGTGGCTCCTTTAGTCCAACATCCTGCTTTTATGAAAAGTCTTTCATGTGCATCACTGGATAAAACAGAGGAGAGCTGAGTGCAATCTATTCTATAGCAATTTTCTTCACTTTATACTAAATTCCCATGACTACTGGCTAACCCTTTCACTTCTCTGAGCTCAATTTTCTTTTCTGCAGGCTTTTGAATCAATAGATTTTTCAGTTTCCATTCAGTTCTGAGATGTTGAAGTCTATAATAAATTGCAAACTTCTCTAAGCCTAAGGTTTCCAGATTTCAGTAATGATGAATATAACTTTAACACTACTCTTATGCAAGTGAAAATGACATTTTATGTCAACTGGAAATGCAAGTAAGGAGAATTCCAAGAAATTTGTTGTGAACTATGGTGTATTTAATGATTTTATCTTAATGTGAGCCTCCATGTGCAGGATTGAAGCCCCAAGAGGAGACAATAGGAGATAATACTCTCCCAAGAACTTACCATTTTATTTGCCATAATCTAGGAAATGCTTTCATAGATTCTGCATAGAAGCATTTTCCAGAAAAGCCATATATTGTGAAAGAGTAATGGACAAACACAACTTTTTAAAATTCTGGATTAATTGGTTCTTCATTTTAATACATTTTTTCTTTAGTCTGTGTTTTTGGTTGTTGAAAATAACATAAGTTAATTTGATTTGTTGCCACTCATTTACTTGATCTATACAGTTGCCTCCACTACTTCATTTTGTCAGTGACATATATATGCTGTTAAGGCATCAGGTTCTGTCGTTTCACATTACTTTGCTGCCTTATAGAAATGGCCTCTTTCTCTTTTCTTCTGACACAATCTGTTGTAAGAGGTCATTTCAATCTGCTCTATTTCTGAACAAAGTCTCTTAAGATTGGTTTTGGGATTTTGATTTTCTATTTTAGCTTCCCACATGAATGACACCAAACATTTTGCCATGTATTCTATGTCATGTCTTATATAAAAAGAAAAGAGAGAAGGAGAGGGTGGAGGGAAATAGGGATGGAAGGAGAGAGAGAGAGATACTTTTCTTTGAGCACTGTCATTCTCCACTGAAATTGTGCCTATTTATTAATAGTCAGCATCAAGCTTCTTAATTAAGCTACCAATATTGTCTCTAATAATCCTCACTGTTTGCTTTTAAGTAAGCATTCCATTCTTTCTCTTTCTCCACAGGTTTGCATTTCTTTAGGGAGGCATTGCAGCCATGCTGCTTCTGGGAGCTTAAAAAGCCAGTGGCTCATCAAATGCAATTCTAGTTTATAGTTCTGTGCTACAGTAGACACTATTTGCATATATTTCACAGAAACATGGTCCCTACAGTGACTTTTTTCCTGGAGTTGTAATATTTCACTTAAGTCTAATTCAATGTTCCTGACATTTACAATTCTTATTCTTTCTCTAATGTGTGGAGTGACACATTGCTTTGATTTGTCATCTTGTCTTTAGTAGAGTCTAACTTCCCACCCTCTTCTTACACTTACCACCCTGATTAGTGGCAGACTGAAGTGGCTGGTGAGTTGTAACTTAAGAGCATTAAACTAATTTTATCTCTGGCCCTTGTCTCCACATGCCTGTCCTGTCACAGGAGATCTCTCCAAGCTCTTCCCAACAAAGGCCATCAGAAGATATAGAAGCAGGAAGAAATATGAAGTCTGTTGATTAAATGATAAAGCAAGGCTTTGTCATTTTGTCTTTGATGCAATCTAATTTAAGTATAGTTCTATGACTAGGCACTTGCCTTGTTTTGCTATCTCTTACTCTTAATCTTGTGCCAGAAATTTACCACAAGATACAAAATATGTTTCTTTTCACACTAATTCCAACTTGGCTCTTGACTATTCCAGCCTTTACCCAACTATAGTTTTTATCCTTACATAAAATATGGTTCTGGACTCAGGATCTCATTGGTCTCCCTCTGTATTTTTAGCTATTAACTTGGAGTCAGGACAGATAGCTTGAGTCTGAAAAGATCATTATTATAGCTTCATTAGCAAGAAGAGTATTTAAACACTGTTGTATTTTTTTTTCTGGCCCTAAATCAGAGCACAGGAGCTGAAGAAGCAGAAAATATGAAATATTCATCCATAGATTATGAAAAGAGAACATGAGAGATGATGTTAGAGCAAACAGACTGGCCACAATGTGTCTGCGGTTTCCTAGTGAGTCTGACCGTTGATGGGACTGTCACTGTCTTCATATTGGCAAAGATAGGATGTAGGAATTATGCAAAAAGCCATTTCTGCATGTTTTCTGGTTTTCCTTAAGGTCTCCCTCAGAAAACTTGGGGATGAAAAGGCAATCCCTTTTCAATTGGAAAAAACACAAGTTCTGTCTTGATTAGTGGCCACCAGTATGAGTGACGGATAATTTATTTTTTCTGTTTTTTATTGTGTCTTGTGAAATGATTCAAACTCAGTATCTGAATCCATAATTGTCTGAGTGTTAATGATATTTCACAGGAAGGGTTACACTGCTGCCCAAGCTAAAGAGCTATTCTAAATTTGGTCCCCAATTAAGAAGAAGTTCTTTGTGGAAATACCTAAGTGTCCATCAACACATGAATGGATTAATAAAATGTGGTACATGTATACCATGGAGTATTGATACTACTCAGCCATTATAAAAATGGTGAACTAATACCTTTAGTAACAACCTGGATGGAACTGAGACCATCCTTCTAAGTGAAGTATCACAAGAATGGAAAAGTAAACACCATATGTACTTACTTTAAAATTGGAAATAATTTATCAACACTCATGTGCACATATGGCAATAAAATTCAATGGAAATTAAGCAGATAGGAGGGGAGAAGAGGGGAACGGTAAAATCAAACCTAACAGGTACAATGCACACTATCTGCGTGATAGACACACATAACTTTTACTCAAACTCCACAGAAGCAATTCCTTTAACCAAAACATTTGTATCCCTGTAATATTCTGAAATTAGAAAAAAAGGGGAAGAAAAGAAGAAACTCTTTCTTTTCATGTGATTGATAACCTCTCTCATGTTGTCAAAGTGCATCATCATAGAAATGATTCATTTATTCTTTCTTTTTTCTTTTTTTTTTTTTTTTTGAGACAGAGTCTCATTCCGTTGCCCTGAGTAGAGTGCCGTGGCGCCAGCCTCGCTCACAGCAACCTCAAACTCCTGGGTTCAAGTGATCCTCCTGCCTCAGCCCCTCAACTAGCTGGGACTAAAGGTGCATGCCACGACACTCAGCTAACTTTTTTCTATTTTTAGTAGAGATAGTGTCTTGCTCTTGCTCAGGCCGGTATCAAACTCCTGAGCTCAAGCAATCCTCCTGCCTCAGCCTCTCAGAGTCCTAGGATTACAGGTGTGAGCCACTGTGCCTGGTCATGATTCATTTATTCTTAACAAACCTTTTTGTCCTCATGAAATTTGAATAAAGGCAACCATTCAAATACAGTCGTATGCTGCAAAACAACATTTCAGTCAATGACAGACCACATATATAACAGTGGTCTTATAAAATTATAATAGAGCTGAAAAATTCCTATCATCTAGTAACATTGTAACTGTCATAATGTAGCACAATGCATTACTCACTTGTATGTGGTGATGCTGGTATAAATAAACCTTACTACACCACCAGTTGTGTAAAAGTATAGCACATACAATCATGTATAATACATAGTACTTGATATTGATAGTAAACGACCATGTTACTGGCTTCTGTATTTACTATACTATACTTTTTATCATAATTTTAGAGGGTAGTTCAACTTTATACATATATAAAGTTAACTGTAAAACACCCTCAGGTAAGTCCTTCAGGAGGTATTCCAGAAGAAGACATTGTTATCAGAGGAGATGGCAGCTTTGCATGTGTTTTTGCCCTTTAAGACCTTCTAGTGGGACAAGATGTGGAGGTAGAAGACAATGATAATGATGACTCTGACCGTGTGTAGGTCTAGGCTAACATATGTATGTCTTTGTTTTTAACAAGAAAATTTAAAAAGTAAAAATGAAAAAATTTAAAATAAGAAGCTTATAGAATAAGGACTTAAAGAAAAATATTTTCGTATATTTGTACAATATGTTTGTGTTGTAAGTTGTTATTATAAGTCAAAAAGTTTAAAAAACATTAAAAGTTTATAAAGTAAAAAAGTTACAGAAAGCAAAGTTTAATTTATTATTTATAAATTTAGTGTATCCTAAGTACATAGTGTTTATAGAGTCTACAGTGATGTACAATAACATCTTACCTTCACATTCACTCTCCACTAACTCACTAACTTACCCAGAACACCTTCCAGTCCTGCAAATGCCATACGTGTTAAGTGCGCTATATAAGTGTACTTTTTTTATATTTCATACAGTATTTTTACAGTACTTTTTCTATGTAGATCTATGTTCCCATGTGTAACAATTACTTGTCATTGTGTTACAAATTGCCTACTCTACTCAGTATAGTAACATGCTGTGTAAGTTTGTAGCCTACTAGCAACAGGCTATACCATATAGCCTAGGAGTGTAGTAGGCTATACTATCTAGGTTTGTGTGAGTATACTGTATGATGTTTGCACAACGAGGAAATCTCAGAAGGTATCCCTGTTGTTAATATGTTAGTATATTAATTATTATATATGAAATAGACTTAGTGAGTGACCAAAAGTTACCAAACTTTTCAAGTAATGTCTTCTCAAATCTTTTACAGTCTATTCCCTAACTGTCATGCAATGACATTTGTCATATTCTTAAGAAAATACAAGCATTGGGAAATGAATTTGCTCATCTTCTACTAATGAAAGTCCCAGCTGACCTATTAGCATCTACACCCTGTGTTCTACCATCCCTCCTTGAACAACATGAGTTTGAACTGCACAGGTCCACTTGTACACAGATTTTCTTCTGCCTCTGCCACCCCTGAGCCACCAGGACCAACCCCTCCCTTCCTCCTCCTCCTCTGCCTACTTAATGTGAAGACAAAGCAGAGAAAGCTCTTTATGATGATCTACTTCTACTAAGTGAATAGTAAATGTATTTTATCTTCCTTAGGATTTTCTTAATAACATTTTATTTCATCGAACTTACCTTATTATAAAAATACAGTGTATAATACCTATAAAATACACAGTATGTGTTAATCAACTGTTTATATATTAGTAAGGCTTCTGGTCAATGGTAGGCAATTAGTCGTTAAGTTTTTGGGGAGTCAAAAGTTATATGTAAATTTTTGACTGTTGCTCACATTGTTCAAGGGTCAACAGTACTCTGCATGAGAGTCTATGCCTGCTCCCATCAAAGACCAAGTTCTCCAGAGGGTTCTAGATCTATTCTCTTTGGCTTGCTCAAGGACTTTGTTCTGACTATTCCCACTTCCTTCGGCATCATTGTTTTCTTCTTTCTGCAGATCATTCTATCAGTGTACAAGAATGCTCTAGTATTTTTTTTAAATCAATTCAAAAAAATCTCGCATGGGCCCACAACATCTTCCAGTTACTGCCACATTTCTCTAAGCATTTTATATGAAGTTTTTTTAAAAAAACTTGTCTATAGTTGATGGTGTCACTTCTTTACCTTAACATCTCCCCTCTGTTCTTTCTAATAAGGCCTTCCAAGGTTCTTCATATTGCCTATCCAATAGTTCCCCCTCACTCTTCTTATATTTCCTAAGTTCTCAGTAGGAGTCAACACAGTTGATACTGCTCATCTTCTTCTCTCAGCTTTAGAACACTAGCTTAAGGCCTTACTTTATTCTTCTGACTGTAATGACTACCCAGGTTTTCTCATCTTCAGCTCTTTCTTGTCATTCAGATCTCAGCTTCAATGTCACTTATTCCCAGAGGTATTTCCTAACCACCCATTCCATACTGTAATTACATAATCATATGTTCATACTTATCATCTAATAATTTTATTGTTTGCTTAGTTATTAGTTTACTGCCTTTCCTCCATCATTAGAATATAAGGTCCATGAAATCAAAGAACTTATTTTTCTTATTCACTGCTATTTTCTCAAATCCCAGAATTGTGCCTGGTATAGATTGAGTGCTCAACAAATATTTATTGAATGAAAAAATGAATGAAAGTCAAAAGACTTGCATCCAAGAAAGTCAAAACCAAATAAATAGACATGTTAATTTTTGTATGAATATATCATATGCTAAATTTATATTTTATTTTAAGTGTGTAGACCCTAAAAATCTACTACATTTAGATAATAAAAATAATTATAAACAGAGATTTCTATTTAGAGTTAGAAAATAGCAGATAAGAATTTCTTTCTATTGAACAGTAAAACGATGTAGTCCATTTTCTAAAAGTTAACTCCTAAAGCTAGGATTATGTTTAAGGTACAACAAATCTTTGAAATATATTTAAATTTTTATTAGTTTCCCATTGTTTCCATAACACATTATCATAAATGTAGTTGCTTAAAACAAAACTATTTTATTATTTTATAGTTCCAGAGGCCAGAAGTCCAAAATTGGTCTCACTGAACTAAAATCAAGGGATTGTCAAAGCTATGTTCCTTCTGAAGGCTTTAAGGGAGAATATTTTCCTTGCTTCTTCTAGTTTCCTGAGGCCACCCATATTCTTTGGCTTATGGCCCTTGCCTTTTATCTACAAAGCCACAACATTGGGCCAAATTCTTTTCACACTTCTATATCATCTGTTTTCTCTCTTCTGCCACCCTATTCCATTTATAAGGACCCTGTAATTATACTGGATGTCCTTTTAAGGTCAGCTAATTATAACAAACAATTGCATTTGCAATCTTAATTCCCCTTTACAAGAGAAACCTAACATATTCACAGCTTCTGAGGGTTAGTATATGGACATCTTTGGGGAAGTCCATTATTCTGCTTCTGACACTTCACCCTCTGACTCCCAAAGATTCACATCCATCCCATACACAATATACATCCACCCTATCCCCAAATCCCCAAAGGACTCAACCTATTACAACATCAACTCAAGTCCCAAAATCTCATCTAAGTCTCATTAACTCAAACGTCCCAAATATCATCATCTAAGTCATCTAAATTAGGTATGGAGAAGGTTCTGAGTATAATCTATTATATTTTGAGGAAAAATTCCTCTTCTGTGAAACTGTGAACCTCAAGGAACAACTTATCTTCTCCCAAAATACAATATACAACAAACATAATATACCAGTCATATACAGACATTCTGGCTCCAAAGATGAGACAATGGAAGGAAAAAAAGGAATAACCAATTCTAAACAATTTCAAAATTTAGCCAGGTTAACTTCATTTATATTATATTATATTGCATTATAGATACATAAAGAAAAATATAAATATTTTCTGCTTTATTAATAGTTTGTATCTTCAAGGCTTATTTAAAAGTCAATCCTTTAAAAATACAATATATTAAATATTATGCTCACAGGCTCATATGTTCATCAGAGTGGTTGGGTTTGCAGATTATTTCAAAAACACAATTTTACTTACAATGCAGTAGAATTAAAGTTCTAACAGCCTCAATTCTGAGATCTGATATGAGCAGAACATTATGTAGAAGAAATAATAATAATTATATTAATGACTGTTTCAAATAATTATAAATTATCACTATAAATATTCTACTGGTTAATTTTCATTTTATATTCACAACAAATTAAGGAATATGTTCACTAGAAAATTTCTACTCTCTTTTCTGAAGACTTATCCTAACTTTTTATTATTTTTCTCTCATGTCCTCAGGTACCCAATGCCCTTTTCCTAATGTGCCTGTCTAGACGGTTTTAGTAGTATCCATGTTGAAAAAAACTCATATGGAAGATCATAGCTGGGGAGGTAACAGTATAGTGGTGAGAAAGAGCTAAATCTATTAATTTTTGCCTTTAGAGTTCTACATCTGTTAGCATACTTAGAAAGTTATCTCCAATCCAAGTTTATGTAAGTCCTAAACTATGCTTTATTATAATATCTTTCTGAGCTCAGTTTTAACTTTGTATTTTTGATTCATCAGAAATTAATTTTACTATATGGTGTAACAAACTGCATTAATATTATTTATTAAAAATTCGATTACTTTCTATTACTTAGAAAGTAATTCTATTACTTTACGTGAGAGACTTCCTTTATTAAATATTAAATTTAATATGAATCCTATGCATGTTTCTGACTTGTGTATTGTTATACTGATGCTTGTGTCAATAACATACTGTTTTAATTACTATATCTTTAGAATACAAGTTAATCTTTTGTACAGTGAAGATCTCTCATTATCGTTCTAAAAATGTTTTTGCAATTCTCACATTTTTTTTATTGTACTCCAAATTAACTTATGAATAATTTTGCAAAATTCTGAAGAAAAATCCCTTTGGTATATTGATTAATACTATACTAAATTTATAAGTTAATTTTGAAATAATACATTTCTTTGTGCTATTAAATCCTTTAATTCAGTACCATAATAAGTCTCTACATATATTTGGGTCTTCATTTGCTATCTTAGTAAATTTTTTAATTTTATTTATTTAGGTTAGTACTGTGGTTAAGTATTTTTCTCACTGTATATTATACTTTACTATTTTGCATATATTTTCTATGACAAGTTCTAAATCCATATTGCTTTGAAGCTGCTAATTCTTGATTATATTTTTGACTGACTATTCTACTTTTTTATTTTATTGCTCATAATATTTGAATTGATTCAGGTGATAATCTTGGGCTATCCAAGTACAAAGCACATGATCAGTAAGTAGTGTTGTTTTGTCTTTTCCTTTGTAATAGTTATGCCTAAAATATATTTTATAGAAATTAAGTAGAATATTCATAGGTGTTACAAATAGAAATGACTCCATAATTTTACCATTAAAATTATGTTTTCTATTGTGTTAAGATAGCCTTTATCATGTGAAAGAGATATTTTTTGATTTCTGGGTTTTAAATAGTCTTAAAAAAGAATGAATTAAAATTTTATCAATTTATTCTTCAAATTAACTGTCCTTAAATTCTTTAAATAAAATGTCCTTGGTTATATTATACTGCTCAATTTAATTTGCTAATGGTTTATAGAAGAGTTTTGTAGTCTCATGCATAAATGTGATTGATTTATGTTCTTAGTGTTTATGTGATATCTTGTTTAGTTTTTGACAAGAGGAATTTGATAGTATACTAATTGTTTCAAGATTTATTTTTCTATGACCTAGAAAGACTGAAATAGTATAATAAATTATCAGAATGTTAAGGTTTTTTTATAACTATACTCAATAATATGTGCATACTCCCTGATCTCAAGATGTTTATAATCTAATCGGCATTTAAATTATGGCAAGACATAATGATATTTCAGAAAACTTATAAAGTATTTCCAAGATAACTAACTGGGAGTATAATGTAATGAACTTTAGACTGAAAGCCAGTATGCCTAGATTCTTGTCTAAATTCTGCCACTATCCATGTGATTTTTATTGCTCTGAAATTGAATATTTTATTTGGAAAGTAAGAAAGAAAATGATGACACCTAAGATCATGTGTTTTGTTATATAATTTACAAAACAGTTAATTTGCTCCATATCTTAACTATATTTTACTTGTGATCCCCTTCAACTTTTACCAAACTATATTGTGAAGATTTGAACAAGTATTCTAGATTACTGAGAAACAAATACATGTGGCACAAGACATATGTGGTATGCCAGTATCACTGAAATTTCTCTCAGCACAGATGGTCAAATGAAAATACATGGTATTTACTGAAAGAAGGTGAATGTGTCCATAGGTCTCTTCTGCAAAAAGAAAACACTGAACAATTTTGTGCCCCTCCAGCTGACCTTATTTTGCTCTTTTATGGTCCTATCTTAATTCACCAGATAGTTTATGGTGAAGTAAAAAAGATGTTTTATGAGCCTCATTTTATTCTTATACATTTATAATAGTATCTACAGAATGTGCGCTCTTAATTCACATTTTATCCATCACTTATTTTATCTCCGCAGATGTATGTGCAATTGTTCTTTTAGGACTCTGTTCAGCCCACAGATGTCTCCACAGCTGCTCTCTATTCCAAAGGGGAATTTTTTTCCCCCTTGGAAGCAGTCATGTAAGGATTTTTGTTTTGTTTTGTTTTTGTTTTATTATTATTTAAAGAATGGTAAAGACTTTTTCCTTCCCTTCATTAGGGGAAAATAATGAAAGATGGCCTTGAGATTTTCATCAAGAAAATCTGAAAATAAAGCACTATTTGTATTTCTCCTCATTTTTTAAATCTTGTTAAGTGTTTTGCGTACGGGAGGCCCAAGAACTATAATCACCCAGGAGGTGAATCTCCTGCCTCCTGTTTCCATGTCTGAGTAGATATGCTGAGGCAAGGTGAAAAAACTGTCACAATTCATTCAGGGTACAAAGAGAAAAAAAAATCAATCAAACAAATGCCTAGTTTAGACAAAATTGCCAATTTGAGAACAGCTTGGGGCTTGTAGAGAGCAAATGATTCAAATTGCCACCTATATTGTCTGCATTTACTAGGCTTATGAACTTTCTGATTTTCTTTGTGTAGTAGGGATGACCACATAATTTGACCACATAATTTAATAGGGTCAACTTGAGGTGATATCAATTATGTGTTTATCTATGTTACTCTAGAAATCTCTGAATATTTATATTTGTATAAGAAAGATTTTTCCTTCAAACAACACCTATATTCAATATTTAGTATCATTGCATATTCAACTTGTAAGTGTCCTTACAGAGAACTAAGGTCATTTCTCTAATTTAATAGGTTATGAGCTGACAACCAGGACCCTAACATGACTTACACAAAATCACAGAGCTATTCTGATGCCCGGTAAAAGTTAGATGCCCAATATTCTAATGAATGGGTCATCAGTACCACACTCATTATCCACTATTAGCCTAAACTCATTAGAGGTTAAAATAGATAAAGATTTCTAATGTGAGAATCTTAAAAGGGTGAGAATTTACTGCTTATTACTTTGCTGTGTGTATTTTGATTTTTTGGTTTGTTTGTTTTGTTTTCATGGGAGATGGTTAAAACGCTTATGTAGAGGAAGTGTTTATACAATGAAATAACATATTTTATGGAAGTTTGTATAGCAGTGAAGATTTTTACAATATAAAATCATAAGTAAAAGGCATTTTAAAAACCTAAGACAAAATTTATATACGAATGTTTTTAAGAGTGGGTATTCCAAATGTTTTACTTACTTGTTGGAATACACAAGCCAGGCAAATTCCAACTCCACAGAAAAAAACTGATGCTTCAGTGGCTAAAAGTGGTTTCTATATATTCAATGGCAAGGTACTATTGAAATGTTGGAGATAAGTTAGAAATATACTTTCATTATTATGGATAATAAATAATAGACACATACATGTATAAATATAAAACTTCTCAATTTAGAACATTCTGATATTGTCAAACATAACTATGCATCTATACTGGTGAGAAAGTATGCATTAAACTTATTAATGGTTCTTCCAGGAACTATTATTTTTAATATTCAAACTGCAGATTTGTGGTCGACTTGGATCTTGTGCAATATAATTTTAAATATTTAATAATTTAAATATTATATGTAGTCTCAATGCATATTAAGAAAGCTGTTGATGTTGCTTCTATTTCTTGCTTGTTTTTGCTGTTGCTAACATACCATACTGTCATTTCATCCAGTTGAGTTTCCTCATCTGAAATGATTTGGTTATAAAGACCTGTATATTTTCATTAGCAATTTTGTATAGTTGATTTTAAGATTTAGAGTTCCACAGATGTTAACATATAATCTTATAAATTGATCTTTTCTTAGAATGATATATGTTCCACTGAGAAAAATGAACTGATGTAATGTTTTTAGACTCCTAATTAGACATCAAAATTATATGATATCGTTCAAGAGGGGAAACAGTTTTCGATAGCTATTACTTGGCATATTCTTTCACCAAGATTATTATTGGAGCAGTTTTGTTAGCAAGCATTAGTGTAACATACCATATGTTATTTGTTGATTTAAAGTGTAAGAGCTGAGTTTTCTAAGGAGATTTTGGTGAGTGTAAAGTTACACATGCAATTGCATTTTCCCCACAATTACCTAGTCATGCCACAGACTGTCAACCACAGAACTCATTTGCTTCTTTTTTTGGAAATTTTGCATGCTTGCAAAGGTTTAGTTTAATAACATTTTTCTTCCTTTCCTTCTTTTTTCAACAAATAAAAGAAATTTGTGGCTGTATTTCTTTGCATAACATTTTTTATAAAATGCTAGACCTACAAACATCATTCTTTTCTATTATACTCTTGAGAAAGGTCCCCATTTCCAAAATATCTTCCTCTGTTTAATGGAGCAAATAACTTTACAAAATGCTTTTGATAAATGGTTTAGAATAATAAATCATCAATTGGTAGCCTTTACAATATACATATTGTATGTATTACATTTATATATAGTTTTTATATAATATATAATCTATGAGTTCATATAATATAAATATATTAAAAGAACATTACTGCCTCTTTTAATGAAAACATTAAGGTAGTAGTCACAACCTCTATCCAATATTGTCTTCTAATACTAAAATATGAAGAAGCTGAAATAATATATGTGTTGATTCTGTGGGAATGTAAAATAATTTTATGAATTAGGATTTTATATTGGTCTTTGGTCTTGTTTGCTAAAGGTTTGTTTAAAGTTGCAGACATTTGAGCATTTCCATGCCATTCTTTTTTTTTTTTTAATGACAAACTCCTCCTCCACCACCAACAACAAAAATGTGTAACTTGGATACCAGGTCCTTTTAATGAAGCTTTTGAGACTTACAAAATATGATTAATCTGATTAGTGATTCAGCCTCCTTTTATGCTTACATTATCTAACACAAAGAGCCCCCCTACAGGTTAAAGTTTAAATGTGGATTACCAGATAAAGCTAGTCCTGACGAGGTTTCTATGGTGCAAGGAAAAATTGGATTTGCTTTTCACCTCATCTCGGGCTTTGTCATCCTGGTTTTTGCCCTGTTCCCTGTTCACAGCAAGGATATTAATTTTGCAGTAAAATCTTTAAGTAATTATGCAGATAGCTCTGAAAATGCAACATACACACACAATAAGAGAAGCTTAACTGAAAAATGGACCCCAGATATTCATTAAAAACAGATGGCTGCATTGCCAACAGCATAACTTTGGATGTTTGGGCTAAGCTGGTATTAATCTGCCACAACATGAAGAGAAGATGAAACTGCTGGTGTACAAACTGTATGTATTGCTTCTTCTTTTTGCTTACAAAGGAACACAATGATGATTTGTGGCTGCCTTCTTGATAAATGTCCAAAAAAGCATTTCTCACTCAAAAGTAAAGTAACTTGCTGTACCAAATATTGATGCCCATTTTCCAGACACTAATAAAAAGTGCACACTGTCTGGGGAATGGACACACTTGAAGCTCTGATTCAGGTGGAGCAGAGGCAATATATGTAACCTAAACATTTGTACTCCTGTAATATGCTGAAATAAAAAAAAATTAAAAAAAAGAAATCATATTATATTTAGATTTCTATTTTTCAAAAATTTCTATAGAAGTTGATGAAATTTTTCCACTTAAAATTGGTTTTAGATAGTTTTATTTTTAAACCTATTGAAATGGGAACTATTTAGATTAGTAAAGTTTCAAACTCAATATAAAACATATTTTTGCATTTATTTGATAAAATAGTTAGATTTATGGCCATTTATTGTTTGAGTTATTTGCTAAGTGGACACTGTAAAGTTTTCAATCTAAATCAAATGAGGTAAAGTGAGGCAGAAAAGTATTTGGCCAAGTCTTCCAAGCAAAAGCATAGATTATTCAAAGGAATTCTATGCAATTGAGATAATTGCAATAATGATAAATGCATAAAGTACATTTTTATTATGTACATAATATCAAAACAAAGTGAATAATTGAAGAATAAGTTGCACCTGAAACTACATATATACAAGTGGTAGAAGGTTTACAGAGGATTTCAACCAATGTCTTCTTGTTGGCTACATTTATTCAACTGCAGAAACACATTAAGGATCGAATTGTCCTTATACTGTTATATGGGCTAGTCATAAGCA
The DNA here is from genome assembly GCA_008086735.1 of Cheirogaleus medius. NCBI lineage: Eukaryota > Metazoa > Chordata > Mammalia > Primates > Cheirogaleidae > Cheirogaleus > Cheirogaleus medius. The sequence continues at coordinate 8,011,290 of VBSM01000272.1, read as the reverse complement.
GTCATACCATCATGGAGACAACCATTTTGAGTGTTGGGTCCAAGGACTAGTTGAAATATCTTGACAGTATTCTATTGCTTTGTCTATACATGAAGATTGAACTGGGAATGACTGTTTTAAAATGGTCCTTGTTACAACTAGAGAGTTCATTTTTTCCATTGGAAGTTAACCATGTTTTCTCATATATAAAACCAATACATATTTATTGTAGAAAACATTTTTATTTTAGAAAAAAATAAACACATACACTAAAGATAAGAAAGTTCATATCATTCTCAATCCTACCACCCTGAGATGAACACCACTAATATACTTTTTGATATATATTTCAAGATATTGTTCTCTATATGTAGATGTGTATTTATAAAAGCATTGGGATCTTACTATGTATTTTGTAATCCACTTTTATTCTTCCAACAATTTATGTAATAATGACTATTAATTTTATACAATCCAATATTTTTCTACAACCTTATTTTATTAAATCCCTAGTATTCCATTGTGTTGATAATTGAAAATTCATTTTCCTGACCCCCTATTGATGATAAATGGTTAATATAAATTTTTTAATTATTAAAAAAATCACAAAGTTCATCTCTTTAGCTAAAATTTGTACAAAACATATGCGCTACCAATGAATTTATCTTCTAGCATTGCCCTCTTTCACATGTAAATAAAAATTTGCTCGGGCAAAAGTATATTCATGGAAACAAATTTCAACAAGCCGTTTTGATTAATTCAACCTTTTTAAAACAAAATGCATTTGCAGTCTGAATGAAAAAATATCTTGTTATTAACAGAAGCAATCACATTGTGTTAATAACCTTAAACTATCTTTCCCATCTAATGTAATGTCCATCAATATGCTCTGTGCTACTTTAGCCATGATGATCATTTGCTATTCCTCTCACTATCATCCTGGCTAGAATGCAGTGGTGTCATCCTAGCTCACAGCAACCTCAAATTCCTGGGCTCAAGCCATCCTCCTGCCTCAGTCTCCCAAGTAGCTGGGACTACAGGCATGCAGCACCACACATGGCTATTTTTTCTATTTTTTTGTAGAAACAGGGTCTCAATCTTGCTCAGGCTGGTCTCAAACTCCTGAGCTCAAGAGATCCCCCTGCCTTGGCCTCCCAGAGTGCTAGGATTACAGGTGTGAACCACCGTGCCCGGCCAACATGCCCTCTATTCTTAAATAACTGTAGACCTTTACAGATGCAGTTTCTCCTAACAGCCAAAGAACTGCATTCAAGTTGCTCTACTAGAGCATTGACTACCCTGTGAACCCCTCATTTAATTTCACTTGTGATAGTCATTTGCTGTTCCAATATATAGTCAAATCCGCCATTCTCCATTGGAGGTTCTTTTAATTGAAAGTATGTGTTTCTATGGCCTTCTTTTTCAATAGGCTATGAGCAACCTCAGGGTAAGGTCTAGTCTTATTCATTTTTTATTCCAAGTACTTGGTGGACTGCATGATAGCTACTTAGGCATTCTAGAGGTATTCATTAAAATAATGATCTGAGTACCTCTTGACAAGAAGATAAAGAAAAAAAATCCACAAAACAGGAGCACAGCTACTTTCAGCAAGTCCTGCCTGGGGCTATGCAAGGCTTAGACAACTCTGGTAGCCTCAGAGTCACTTTAAGGGATGAGAAGACAGAATGGGCTTGCAGCTTTGACTGTTTCCTTTCTCCCTTTCACCACTATGAATAGACCAAACGTATGCATGGGCCCACTAAAAAGAAAACTACGTTGGGCCAAACTGTGGATGGGCATAAGGAGGTGTGCTTAGATTTTGAAGAAAAAGGAAGAAGCCGAATAATGATTGAATATGTATTTGATATTCTCAGTAATTGCTCTCTTCTTCTTCCATTAACAGCACTCTTCTTTGGGCAAGCCAGGGGGAGGAATTACACTATTATGATTACATTAAGACAAATAAATCCTAGATAAAGAAGAATCTAATTTATGTCTTAATTTCCACTTATAAATATTGAATATGTGTTGCCAGTGAAACACCATGTTAGCGGCTTATATTTGTGGCTATGATTGATAGTTCTGCAACCCTTTTTGCTCCACCTGCCTCGTGAGTGATAGTTTTGAAGAGAGACCTAGGAAGTCAGAGAAAGACAACTCTGCCTCACCCTCAAATATAATTGGAGCAGTCCAGTGAAACAGGATCCCTTAATAAGAAGGGACCTTCTCTTTGTTGGAAGGAGGCAGAAAGCAACCCACTGGGGTGGGGGATGATTCAGATGGCTATGTCTACATTTTTTGTCAAGTTTCACTACATGATTTTCAAACTCCTTCCAAATCTAGAGTCTGAGAACCCTTATAACTGTTTATACAAAAAGCCTGTACCTGGAATCATCATCTCATCTACAATTACTTTTCATGTCTTACTGTTTTCCTTTCCAATTGAGAAATTAGCCAGACCCCATTATGGTACATTTGAAAGGACTCTCTAGATTAAATATGGGAATAGAATTATATATCTAGATCTGTTAATATGTATTTGTAAGCTGAAAAGACCAAACTATTGACTCGATATTGAAATTTTACTTAAGTCCTTTTCTTATGTCAAGATTATTTTTCTGTGTTGGTATCTGTCAGAGCAAGTATGATTAAATGTTTGGCAATGGGATTCAACCAGCACATGTATCAAAAAAAAAATTATGTGGCTTGCAAACAATATTAAAAACCTTTTATTTTAGTGATACCAAATATTTCTTTGAGGTTAACATCTTGTGACAGGAAATGAACAGAGCATTAAAAAATATGCAGCCAGATAGCATATGAAAACAGTATATTTTCTTATGAGAAAATTTCCTTATGCAGATACTTATTTTAAACTTCTTGGTAAATAAAAAGTGTTACATACAATTAAATAAGAATACTTGTAAAGAAGGCATAGAAAACAAATGATGGTTAAAATATAATTTATTTTGAATTGAAATTGTTTTTACATCTTGTGGGTATTTTTAAATTCTGAATTTTCAAGTTTAAATATGATCAAATCTCTATATTTAAAGAAGTAACAAGCTACTTAATACATTGTGTAATGTGAGCCAGAAAAATTTGCTTTTACAATGAGGGCACTATGTCACTAAGACAGAGGCCACGATCCTAGGTGGAAGGCATGGAAATAAACCTATTTCAAGTCCAGTGGCAATACTTCAAAGTCCATTCCACTCTACCAAACATAGCCAATAGTCTCAGCAACCCATCCCTACAATTCAATAAGACAATCAAAAGTACATTTTGTAATGAACAGTAGTAAGAGGTTCAGATATAAATTTCTACATTCATGTTACTCCTTTATTTATGTATTTAGTTAGTTGCTATTTAATTAATAGGTTAGTAGAACAGAGCTTGTTGCAAATGAGATATGATGATGCTTATATGAAGAATAATTGGAACTTGAATATACTTAGTTCATCATAGCCCATTTTCCCTTCCTTTTTAAAAAAAGGACAAATAATATTACCAAATGAATGCAAGTCTAAGTATTTAGGAAATAATGTGAAAAAGCTTTAAAGTATTATTTAGATACTATTCGACTTATTTTCTTCACTAAAATTGTAACTCAGTCTAAAATAATTTTTAAAACTATAAAGGAAATATATGTGATTATGTAAATATACCCATGTATTTTCAAAAACTTAATTTCATGTTTCCAACCTCATTCCTCCCAGAGAAGCCATCAGTTGGAATCTCTAAGTGCTACTGGTCAGACTTCAAATGGTATCCTCTCTGAATATGTGCCACAGGTATCTAGTGTGCTGGGGTAGGAGAAACAGAAAAACCATCATCTTCCTGGTGGCCAAGGGTACCATCCTAGGCAGGCTGTCACAGTTTCCATGAGATGGACAACAGACCTCTGAGCTGTTCTCGTCCTATTGCAACTCCTCACTAGGGACTTAATCTCTTTTTTCTCCAGCCAGGGGAGAAAAGATATTTTATTTTCAGGCCTGGAGACAAGTTGTCTTTAACACTTTTCAGGTGTAGTCAAACCTAAGATCCTAAGAAGATGCTGGAGGAAAAATAACACAAAGTGCAGTGGACTCACTGTGCTGTAGATAATGTGGGATTCAGGTAATGCTGCTGTCCCCAACCCCCAGGTGGTACCGATGGAAGTACCTGTTATAAACCGGGTGCACAGTAGAGGCGAGCAGCAAGTGAGCCAGTGAAGCTTCATCTGTATTTACAGCCACTACCCATCGCTAGCATTACCGCATAATCTCAGTCTCCTGTGAGATCAGCAGTAGCGTTAAATTCTCACAGGAGCTCCAACCCTACTGTAAATTGACGCATATGAGGGATCTAGGTTGCGCGCCCCTTATGAGAATCTAATGCGTAATGATCTGAGGTGGAGCTGAGGTAGTGATGCTAGCGTTGGGGAGTGGCTGCAAATACAAATGATCAGAAGTACAGGTTTGACTGCAAAATAAATGTAATGCACTGGAATCATTCCCAAACTGTCCCCTACCCCTGTCCATGGAAAAATTGTCTTCCATGAAACCAGGCCCTGGTGCCAAAAACGTTAGGGACTGCTAAGCTAATGGATTCTTCACGATTTCTCATTTGAGTTCTTACGCTAAAAATCTGAATGCTTCTGGGGGCCAGGCACCTCTCATAAACAGGTGAATCCAGACAGACAGATGAGGGGGGAGAGCATTGCTGACAAGGGTGAAGTGGAGAATTCGACCATATCTTTAAAAAACCACAGCCACTCAGCCACTACTCAACTCCATTACAGCAGTCTCACTCTTGCAGTCCTTCTGATTTTTTAAGAGAGTCTACAAATCTAGATTTTAATGCAAAATCTAAGTCTGAGATGTTGTCAAACAATTCAATAATCATTTAAACATCTGTAGGATTTTTTTTAGAACAAACGAAACATATCAACAGGTTGCTTTTCGTTCATAAATATGTCATTCTGATGGAAATTCTGAGAAAACCAAACCGAGCTTCAAAAAATAAGATTTTGTGCCTACAACGTCTCCTGCTATTACAGGTACCATATAATAATTGGCTGTATAAAATAATTAGACTTAGCTAACAAAGCACCTTTAACTTGAGCTGGAATACTATGAGGTTTGCCAGAATATGCTCTAATAATATTCTATTATATTTCAGTACAATAGCTGATAAAAATTTTCAGATAGAATTACCAATATTTTTTAAAAGCTTATTTTTATCTTTCTATTCCTTCTGTTGTGGAATGGAATTTGTTAGTTGAAACAGTTATTTACCAATCCTGAAATAAAATCTTTAATTTTAATTTATCACAAAAAATATGTGAAGAGCTAAATTATTTATTTTTAGTATCTGAGAAAAGAGAACATTAACACAGACATAATTATAACACAAACAACTAACATTTGTTAATTGAGCACTTACAATTATGGGCAAGTGATTTTTAAGTGCTTTATATGCAATATTTTGCTTAATATCCATAATTATCTTAAGATATAGATATTATTAGCCTCATTTTATAGATGAGGTTTTTGAAGACCAGACAATGCAAGCCATTTGCTTGGTCACACAGCTTGTAAGTAGAATTTAAACCAAGGCAGATTGGTTCCAGAATCTGGGCTTTTAAGCAATATGTTCTACCATTGCTACTATTACTACCTGTACTTATATTGAGCCCTTTGATAAGCCAGATACCCTCATCACCCCAATAGGCCATGAAGAATATGTTCTCTTTCTCACTTATGGATGAAGAAAGTGAGGCTCCAGGAAGGTAAATAATTTGCCCCTGTTTGAAGACTGGAAAGATAGGTACCAGTCCTGAATCTGACACCCAAAACCAAGCATATTTCAGCACATGACAGTGCTACCTTAATGTAATAATTTCAAAGCTATTCTTCTTAAATGGAACTTAAACCACTCCTGTTTCAATTGAAACTAATATCCTTTGCGTTCATATTCAACGTTGATAAAGGCTAATTGTAGGTAATACTGCTAATGAATTAAGCTCTTTTAAAGCTCTTAAAAGCTCTTTAAGATTTTAACCTAATTTCAAGATAAATAATCTCTTTTCCCTTAACTCCAATTATTCTTCTTCAAATGCAATGGCAATGCTTTTTATTCATGTTAAAATGTTCATTTGCTATGTTTTAAAGGGTTTTAAACTATGTAACTTCTTTCCTACTTAATCACTGGATTCCATTTTAGAATATAAGCAAGATTTCATGAAAAAGGATGGTCAATTAATTCTGAATTTCATTTCAGAAGGGAAATAAAAAATGTTTCCACTGCCTTTCCATGATGCTGACATCTACCTTAATTTTTGTGCTATTCTGAATTTTTGAAGCTTTATTTTTATAAACATTTTATTTAATGATTAACATTATTGTATAACTGCTTAGAATATTATATCACAAAGAAATTATAATTAACACATGAAATATTTCTCTTTTATTATCAGATCTTATATTATTTTGAAGAAGACAATTACCTTTCTCTCAATTATGCACATTAAAATTATATAAATCGGCATATTTTAATGTACCTAGTAAATGAAGTTTGATTTTATATTTATATAAAATATTAGAAATGTTAGAAATTTTAGAGGAGGATTTAAACTATAATAACAATACTTTTCTACTTTATTAATTGTCTTCTAGTCAATTGTATCAGAATTACTTTTAAACACAGCTATAATTTCTCAATTTGAATAACCATTTTATATGAATTTAGGAAATTTAAATATGCTATGCTTTTACTATAGCGATCTCAACATATATGCCTAAAAAGATTTATATGAAATTACACCACGAGCAACCAAAAGCAAGAATACAGGGCTGTGGGAAAATTTGAGAAATCAAACTCTAAGACTCATGACTTAAAAGCTCAACTTTTCTTCCCCACACCCCATAATGTTGACCTTGGTCTGGTCTATTCCTCTCTGATTGTTTGAATTGCATTCTCCTTCACGGATGATGGTTCCTTATTAAATTATTTATTGATGTGGCTGACACTAGTTGAATACATTCATTAAATTTCACAAGTTGTTAGAGCCTAGTTCACTGGAAAGAAAAACCCCTCTTTAGACTCCTTAAAGGACAAAAAGCGTCATGTTTTTTGAGCTCTTTTAAAGCATTTAATAAAGCATGAAAAGATATGACATCAATCCTACTAAAACACAAGGGAAAATGAATGATGTTACTGTAAATCTTTACATCAATCACACCCAATACTTTGGAAAACAATATAGTTTTGTTTGCATTTCAGAAGTGACAAACAACTCTTGTGACTGGCTTAACATAGTCACTTTCTATTAGTCAAGACCAGAAGCAAGTCAGAATTAAAATGTGGCCCTGCGTTGCTAGGCAGCTGAGTTGTCTTGACATGGTGGTTAGTTTCCTTTTCACTGAATGACAACAGTGAAATGAAAGAAGTTTTGAAAAACTTGATAATGGTTTTCAAAGGAGGAGGATAATTGGTGGTGCTCGCTTGTGCAGCGCTGTGTGGAAACTTTCAGGCGGCCGTGAGAGAGGACTGTCACTAAAAATTTAAACTCTTGTACACAAACTTGACCTAGAGTCTTCTCCAGGTTTTGGCGGTTCATTTTCAGAACACCCCTCTGAGACCAAGTGGTGTAGGATGAAAGCATAAAGACAGATGGGTAAAGCCCCAAAGGAAGAAAGGAATCAATAGTTGTGATTTAATCCATTGGTGAAAGGGAGGAATTAAGTAAAATCTTAAAAATGAGGAATGTGTAAAAGATCTTTAGATACCACCTATAACAAAAATGTTTTAATTGCATGGTGAGTTGCAATTGACCAGACGCTTGCATCAAAGGCAGGAAATAAAGAAAGGTACAAAATCTTTGATTTACTATGTCAGAAATAAAACAATTTCCCTGATATTATTTTTAAAATTATTCTGTAGTTGATAGGTAATTTAACTCAGAAAAATATCTCCAACATAATTCCCAAAGCATATAAAATAACAACTTAAGCATTCATTATTGGTGGCAATAATCAGAGCATATATTTAACAAAACAAAAATCCCCAAGCAAACAAAAAACAGACACAGAAAATACATGTTGCTCACTATTTCATCCAATACTACCTAATGTGAGAACATTTTGTTTAACTATCTTTGCCATGAATTTACCCAGAATTTTAAAAACTGAGCAAAATGGACTCATATTGAAAGAAGGGACCAATTAGTGTTGGATTAACATTCATGGTTATTTACAGTTGTTTTTGTACTTGTTCTTGTGCTCTGACTTCCTAAAATTTCACAACCCAAAGATTTAGAAAAATGGGGTTGTTTAGACGCAAAGTGCAATGAAGTGGCTGTGACCATTGTGTAGACACCACCTCTCTCATTATACCCTCTCAATCAACACTCAGTACACAGGAAACCGCAATAAAGCCCATCTGCCACGGTTAATCTGCAGGCAAACCCACACCCATGTCCATGCCCGTTACTCTCCAGCCTTATTATTCTCAGATCCAAAGCTTCATAAGGGATCAGCCAAAGTCCATTAAAGTAAATAATAGCTAGAAATGACAGGCTTAGCAAGGATTGGAAGGAAGTTGAAGACCAATCTGAGCTCTGAGCTCTGATTAATAGAGAAAAGCATTAGGAGAAAAGGGGAGAAAAATGACCTCAGCCTGCTCCAAAGAATTCCTGAACCTTCGTTGTTAGGGCAAGTGCTACCATCTGAGACGTTAGTGATCCTTGAATTTCCTTCACTTTGATGCAGCTCAAATGGGAAAATTTTGAAGGTTCAGCAAGGCCCCAGACCTCAGCTGGAAAGCTGTCTGGAGTCAACCCTGTCAAAATTCTCTTGTGTAAGAGAAAGCCTTTATTAGCTAGATTGCAACAACAACAATAACAACATCCACAAATGCCCTGCACAGTTTCACAAGGAGGGGCCTCTGCTAGAGATTGCAGATGCAGTTTTTATTTCCTTCCATATAGTCATTTTTTAAGAGTCTCCAAACAGATGTAGTAAAATAAAACAATAGTTATTCTTAAAATGAATGTTTTTTAGGAACTAGCTGGATTTAGTCTGCTGTTAGGAAAGTACATGTGTATCTGTGTGTTTGCGGGGAGGGTATTCAAATATTTATTCAGTTTCATCTTGAAATATGATGTTTATTTTCATTACCCAACACAAAAAAATCCTTCTTGAGCAGATCAAGGTTTGTTGAGCCAAGACAGAATCATAAAATGTTTTAGTTATTTCAACTGCATGTTTTATATAAATTGACCAGGGAAAAAAATCCCAAATTAGTTGCAGAAAGAATTTTCTCTCCCTAACATTTAAAAATTATTTTTATAGCTTCTGTTTGATAAATTTCATAATGAGAGGAGCACAGGCAAAGTCATCTCCCCCCGCCTCCCACCCTGCAGAAGAGTACTTGGTCTTCAAATGAGACAGTTTTCAATTTTGGTTCAGCTCCTAACAGTGCTTTGAAAGTCTATACCTGATAGACCGATTTGTGATTAGAAAGAACTCATTTCATGTCTTCTCTGTAATAAAAAATGATTTTCCTTGTATAAAATACCATATTCTTTATGAAATGTGGATTGAAACGAGAGTAGTAGAGAGAGCTCTGAATCTGTGAATGCTCTTTAAAGTAAGAGTTAAAAAATAACAAAGCAGTCCCTGCTTGTCAGAAATCCCAGTCTGAGGGGGGAGAAAGCATTTGGCAGAAGCAAGTAGGTATTGGGGAAGCCCTAGTGATTTCTTGGAAGATAGTAATGATCCTGATGAGGGCTTGATGTCAAGGAGGCTCACCTTGGAATGCGTTCCTTGTTCAAGTTTATATTGTAGCATGCAATTTTCATAAATAAAGTGAAGAGGCAATGTAAAGAACTGTGGTTAAAATGATGGTGTTTCACAGATATAGCTGATAACTTGGTTAATGCACTGTTGATGTGCACATGGTACAATTTTCATATTTTAATCTTAAGTAGAACAAGAAATGACAATTATGAAGAGACAAAATAGATACCACCAACAGCTGTAATTGCTATCTAGGCTGTTCAAAGATGGGCAAAAGACACAGTAAATCAATATTAAGTTCTCCACAAATGCAGGTATCACAACAAGGACATCATATAACATCATTATAAGCAAATTCTAATACAATTTGGACAGTCACAAAGAACACAAGATGAACACAGGGAATGTGAGGATAACTTGTCCTCTGTAACTTCAGCTGGTATCTTAGAGGAAAAAAAATCCTGGGAATCATAGCTATGTATTTAGTTAAGAATGTAAACTATGCTGGTTTTAATAAATGAATATGATTTTCTTTTTCATAATTTAAAATATTAAGATCACAAAGGGTTAAATGGTTCTGCCACATGCAATTATGATAAGTTAAAATTGAGCAATTTTAATACACTAAGATTTAGGTGAAATGCTTTTGTATATAATACTACATTCTAGGCATATATTATGGGATGTTAAAGAATACCTAATTAAACTGGTGGGTTAATAAACCAACTAAACTTTTTAAAAAACTATTAAAGATTAAAGACATGGTATAAATGTAATAAAAAGAATGAAAATTGAAACTGTTCATTGCAAACCTTAGGGATGAGAAATGAAATGGAAAAAAGGCAAATAGACAAGAAAGTAAATAAGAGTTTCAAGGAAAAGATATAACAAAAGTGACAAATATGTAAAAGTAGTTTAGCTGTAACATTAAAGTTGCTATTTTACATTTGAGATTCTAGTTTTAGAGTGTAATGATTTAAATGCCCCAGAGAAAGTACGTCTGATTGTATACACATCTTCCTGGGGCTGTTAGTTTTCTTTATGGAAAATGAAACAACACATAGCATAACAAAAGTTTTTATAAATTATTATAGATCTTTTTCACTATTCATATTATTTTATACATTTATAAAAATTTGAAGAAGTATTTCATATTTCAGTCTAGGATTTTAAATTTTTAAGTGAAATAAAATGTTTAAAATCTATTTATTCCCTTTTCTTCTTCTTCATTCTCATAATTGAGCATCATTTTGAATTCCCAGGCTCTTCCACCACTACACAGATATGCAATAAAAAATAAACACTTTTCATCACAATTTTGTAGTTTGCATTAAAATGCTGTAAATATGGAACTAAATTTGAATCATTTTGAGAATTATTTGGTGTCAGAATATAATGTATTCATTGAAAGACTATCAGTTAGCATCAAATTTTGTGTGTGAGATAACAAAAAACAACAAAAATCAACAAAAACACATTGATTGCTTGCTATTGTGTTTTGCACTTCCACATAATTTTATCTCCCTTGAACATTGTCTTCATGTCAGCATTAGATGGTAAACATTCCTAAGTTACTTTTCTATTTATATAAATTTAAAAAATTAAATGTCCATGTAACATAGTTTGTGCACATACGGACTATGTTTCTAAGTAGTTGTGTGCATGTTATTATGCATAGTATAGCATACTGACCCATATGTGTTCTTAAATAATATGCATAAATAAGCAACTGGATTTTATGGCCTTGAAATACACATTTTCTAGTCACTAAAGGCCACTGAAATTTTAATTTCATTCATGCAAAATAAAAGTTTTAATAATATATCCACTGTGTACAAAAGTGGTATTCTTGTTCCAGATTGTCTCCATTAACCTGCATAATAGAAGTGACTTGTTAAAAATTTAAATATAAAAAAATTCTCTTTGGATACATTGTATTGCCATCAGCATTTAAAATTGCATTATTTTCTGTTCCTAATATCAGAGCAGAATATTTAAAATGAAAAATACTTTTCTTATCCTTTTACTGAAGACTCACAAACAGAAAGCTATTACTTACTTTCTACAATAATAATTATCTTCAGATTCTCCATGTAAGAATGAACTAAGGCCTTTGCACTAACCACAAGGTGTCTCCAATCTTTAAATTCTCTACATTCCCTCTCCAGTGTATCCCCATATTTCAAGAGAGTGAATCTATACAATCACATTGTTACATTTGGAAACTTCAAAAACACTTGTTCAGATATAAATTGAAAGCGTATAACTTAGAAGGGACTTTATCAAACTTAAATATATATGTAACATTATATATAAGTCATAGTTATATATATTATGTAATTATATACCACATTATACTTATAGTACATGTTGAATAAGAATTTTAATTATTTTGGAACTTGGCCTTGTAAAAATAAATAGTGATGCAATACAGAAAAAGAAAAAAAGTTTAACATCAAACCATATTTCAGTTTGCTTATCCACAATCAAGATTTAATTTTTAAATAATTCTATCAGCCAGCTACAACCAGCTACTCCAAGAAAACAAAAATTTCATAGTGGACTACACACATCTGCAAATATCCACAAATGCAATTAAAATCCTGGTTTTTACAGACCAAAGCAATTGGTGAAAAGTAAATACTGGAGCTCTTCTTATTATGAAGTGTGAATATACAACTAAGAATAAATCTCATTTGAAAGAATTCCAACTATAGAACATCTAATTCAAGGCCACGTATGGCTTATCTCTCTCTATACACGGAGAGAAATGTCGTGTCTGTGTGTGTGTGTGTGTGTGTTTAATGGGATGCTGTTTATCCCACTGTATCTTACCACTCTGTCTCTTTGGATAACAATCACAGGACCCAGATGCTAAGGGTAAGTGATATTTTCCCACAAGCGGCTTCTGGCTCCTTGGCAGACGTGGTAGGCAGTTGTGTTGGCAGCCGCAGTGCTGCCTCTGGCTCTCTTGTGTGGCTTTGCTGTTGAGGGGATGTTTGGCCTGCCCTGTCCTCCTGGATACCATTTCCCTCTGACAGCCTTTGGGTTTTCTGAAGCTTTATTCTGTACAAATCCCTTGTGTAGTCTCTGGATGAACTCTCTAAAGGCAAAATACAGGCTTGCTTTATGGTGGTGTTTAATGATCAGCTGAGTTGCTAGTTCAGGTACTCAGGAAAGCCAAAACCAAAACCAAAACTTTTCCAATCTTTGTGGCTATTTTGTTTTCATTTCTGTTATTATTTTCACCCTGAGCATATTGTATCGCAACTTAATAGCCAGGGTGTTGGCCAAATGATTTTGTATAAATGTTGTGCTTTGTGATTTTTATGTTGTAATTTATGTGGTTTTTTAAAAGTCCTTTGTTTCTCCATATTCATTACCATAAATACTTTTTGAAGATTTTTCTCAGATCATAAATAACAATACATAAACTCTTTCTTGCAAAAAATACCAGGAAGAAATTTCATGATTTTACCAAATGCAATTGGCTGATGAACTATTTGATATAATAAAAAGTATGCTTCTGAAATTGATACAGAAGTAATACTTCATTCCTTGCATGCTTGTAATCTGGATGACATTTTGAAGCATGTGCTCAAGTTGTACAAACAAAAGCACACAGCAGAGCCAAAGATGGTTTCAAAGACACCAATATAACTGTCTACCGAATAATTTGTGACATTTTCACACGTTTCCACACAGTGATATCACAAAGTAGTCATAAATATGTATCATGAATTAAATGATTCACTGCCTTACCATATGCCTGACCACAATCCCTAAGGCAAAACAATATTTTTGGGGACTGATAGCAGTATTTTCTTTGTAAAGTGAGATATCAATGAAGACCCAGAATTTTTTGAAAAAAAAATTTGGGGCCCATTTTGCATCAAAATTTCCACTCAAATTAAACCTGGGTTAAAATTGATTTCTTTCTATTCTGCCATTTTTATCTCATGTGACTGCAAAACTCCAAAATTATTGATCTATGTTTTATAATTTAATAAGTGAATTACTCATCAGTCCAAAGAAGACTACACAGGTGTTATTTTGGCCTTCAGATAATTATCTAAAGTAGTTTCTTATTAAAGTCTTAATGTGCTTTATGAAGAACTGGAAATTCTCTGATGTGTAATGTGTTAATATTATAAATTTAAGAACACACAATTTAGAGAGAAGTTCACTGAAGTCTCCAAGAGAAATGAAGATCATACCTCTTCTTGTCACTGTGATTGTTTTGCAAACATTGTTTTTAATGTTGAATCTACTCTGATGCAGAGTATGTTATTGCGTCAATGTTCTGGAAACAATGTGCTTCTAGCTCAGTTGAGAAATTATGGCATTGCAATGTGATTCCAATGTTCTATGATATGTGATAAATCCGTGTTCAGAAAGAGCATTTCTAGTTAAATTAGCATAAAACCTCAAAGATTGTTGACAATTGGGTGCACATTCTTCTTTTTACCTAGATCAATTTTACTCTTTCTTAAATATAAAACATTTGATGAACATGGAAACTTGAGAAATGTTAAGTACTTATCTTAAGCATTTTGACCATTCATCATTTTCTAGTTCTAAGTGTGAAATGTGGCACTTTCAGAAAGAAGATTGCTAAACTTGAGCTTCTCATTTTCTATGCTATGTAAGAACTCAAAAGATTGTAACTACATATTCCATACACTATTTGGTGTTAATTTAGAACACATTCCCTGCTAGTAAGTTTTTTCTTTTTCATAATTAAATATTTGCCTTATACTGTTTGTGTTTTTTACTAACTTATGAGGTTTTGGTAATGTAGAGTTCTACATATAAAATAGCTGAAAAATAATTGTAAATAAGGTATATTTATACCAACAAAGTCCCTGGTAACATTCTCCAAAACAATAAGCAGAAAGAAAACTAAAACTATTTTTTGTTCTCTTTCTACCAGTAGGTGTCACTATTGGGACTACAAGGTAGTGATCTCAAGCCATCTAACAGAATTTGCTTTTAAGAAGACCCTGAATTACCTATATGAATCAGAAGGTAATTTACTGAGCCATGCTAACCAAACCACCCTATGAAAAATTACTCAACTAAAATTTATATCAAATAAACATGAATGCATTTGAAATATGAAATGATCCTACTGAAAATATGCTGACAAGTAATCTAAGATAAAATTATATCAGCCATTCCAACAAAAAAAATAATTCATGGAACTTTTGAAAATTATAAGAGATTAAAGGCAATTTGAATAGTATTTTATTATTATCATATTTCAAATAATATTGAATACAAAAATATAAATGTTGAAAAGAGAAGTGTTAGAGTTTTGCCTTTTGAAAATTTTTGAGATTAAAAGTAGCCTCACCCTAGTATTCCACACTTGAACTTAAAAGACACTTGTGGAGTCAGGTCATTTTTTCAAAGAGAAAAAAGACTACTGAGCTTCTCTATGCAGAAACAGATAATAAATATCCTCATCCTAGGGAATATTAAATAATTTTCAACTTCTGGTGGAAAAATAAAATCTTTCTTTTTTTCCCAAAAGTTACTTCAGAAGCAGTGAAGTTATTTTGGATCTACTTTAATGAAAACACAGTGCCATGGTATTTTCATGTGAAATCTCACTTGAGAGAACTATAGTTGGTCCACATTTCTTCATTATAACTAGAAAATCTTGGCAGTATATTTTTGCTTTTCAATTAATCAAAAATATTTTATGGATATTTTGGTTTTATCTAAAGATTTTATTTCAGTTTTTTTGTGAGTTGAGGGAAATACATGTGGATGTGTATGAACAGTGTGCCTCCCTCACACACAACATCAAGAAATACAATTTTTATTAAAATGGCTTTAAATCTTAAACTTGAATGGGAGTCTTATGTTCAAAGAAAAAAAATAATTCCTTGCTATTTCCTTCTTGAATAATCTTAAAATATCTCAAAATGTCTGAGTAGCTCATATATCAGAGCCTTCAGGTCCTTTTATTACCTGAGAAAAAGCAGGTGAGACATGACAAGTTCTCAATGCCATCATTTGATGCAATGTACAGTGTGCTCACTGGTGATCTGTACAGTGCACAACTTTCCAATAAAAGCAGAAAGCCATTCTCCCACTTGCTTTTGCAGAGCAGTTCCACACGGACAACTGCACGGAGAGAGACTCACCAGTAGAGGCCTCTCTAGATTTGCCTTCTGATTAAGAACTCAGAATGTGCCTTGAATCCGCTGCAGTTAACACAACTACTTGAAAAGATTCTTGTTGCATAGGGGAAAAAGATCACTCTTTAATGCCCTTTTAAGTTCCACGATGTTGATTAATGTTGCCCTTTACATTAATGATGTTTCAAGTAAAAGAAAACAAATTTAAAATGGATAAATTCTATTGAGGATGCATTAATTAGACAGAGACTTTGCCATATGCTGTGGCTGGGGTGCTTGCTGGCCTTTCTCTTGTAGTTACCTGTGTAAAATCCACCCTATCCTCTACATGAATGCCCAAGCTGAATAGCCATTTGAATGAAGGCTTTAGTTTGATTCGCCATACAAGGGGTACTGTGTCACTGTGTTTTCTTTCTAGGAGTCACTAAGTGATTTCTATATCTGTTGTCATGGTGATATAGCAAAGCAGGGGAAAATGGGGGCAACTTCAGGCTTTCTCCTCACCCTCTGCACTAAGATGTTGTTAGCAAGCCTATAAAACATTGGGCTTTATCTGGGCCTTCTTTTTGTTCTCTGATTGTCAATAAAACTCATTTTAAGGGTAACAAGGACATCTAAATGTCATCTGTCACAGTGTTAGAGAGATTAAGTTTGTTTAGGGACTTGTGCTGGACAAAGGCCACTATTTGTTCCGCAGATACAAAGCAGTGTTGGCTATCACTACTCTTGATTTAGAAGGAGGCCCAGAGACCATGAAGGAAATATCATCTCAGTTGCAGGTGTCTTGACATGACAGTATTAAAACGACAGAAAAATAATTATGGTTTTGAATGAGATTCTCTATTCTCTATTTCCCATACCCCCTTGTAGATGTCCCAAACCTAACGTCTTCTCCTAGACCAGTGGGAAGAAAACAGACATTGAGGGCCATAGGCCTGTTTAAAAACATGACATATACACATGATGGTCTCTGAATAAATGATAAAAGAGGGAAAAGAGGTTTTGCAAGTAAAGTCCAACAATAATGTGTACTGCATTAATTCAGCATTTGCTCAATAATGAGGCTAAATGGAACATACAGATTAATGAAGACATTGGTGTTATTAAAATCAAATCCTGTGGTTCATATGCTTTTCTTAATAATGAACATTGTGGCTATTGGAGAGGAAGAACAGGATTTTTTCTATTAATTTGGCACACATCCCAGATCTCATTCAACCAGAACCTATCCCCTGCAAAATGCAGCCCATGGCCTTTATGTGTCTTAGTATTTCTATTTTATATGTGTTAATTTGAGGGAAAGAATATTTCTCCTTTATAAAAAGATTTTAAAAAGTGAACCTGGAGCCTAAGTAAGAATTAAACAATATTAAAACGAGGATGTTTCTTCTAACATAGAGGGTTATTGGGAAAAATCATAAAATTATATGCATATAATGGGATGGTTACATCACATCTGCCTGTACTATGTAAATTGATGCAGCTATCTTGGGGATTTTAGAATCTGGGCACATCAATGCATCTCAAATTCTATTTTATAGAAAATATTCATTGTAGACAGGGCCACTATGTTAAAACTTAGATGAACTTTTCTAAATGTTGGGCAATGGGAGATTGTTTATTTACAATTTATTATGTCTCAATAATATGGATATTTGTGAAATATGAAGGAAATAAGAGAAATAGGACTCCATAATATCTCTATGAGCACAACACCACATATAACACACATGTGTGTGCACAAACATATCACCTGGACAAGAGTTCACATTAGAAATGCCAATGATAAACTCTCTTGTGATTTTGGCTCCGTGGAGGGGGAATATATACATATTCCCTACTTCCTACCATACACACACACACACACACACACATATATATGCTGTGCATATATATGGTAAACTTGAATGTCCTTAATTTGTGCTCTCTCAAAGCAGCTTGAAATTTTTATTTTAATAATACTGAAAGAAATCTGAATGTATAGTCATAAATGCTTTATACTTCAGTTGTTGGACAGATTCCATTTGAGTTGTAAATTTGAAAGTTAATGATGAAGAAGCTAAACTTATAAAGACCAACACCAATATCTACAACTGGATCTTATAAAAAAAAACTTGGAATTTGCACAATCACATAGTTGTAAATATGCCTGTAGCAGTAAATGTGTGCAGCTACTAAAAAAAAAAAAAGCTAAGGCTGGATTCCCCTTTTAAAAAATTCCTGGAGCAAATTACCACCAAGCTCAATGTGATATTTTTTTTTTAAATAGAAAGACTTATTCTACACAAACTAATGAAAGCAAATACAGTATTGAGATACCGTAACATCAATATTATGGGCCTAGATGACTTTTGTTTAGTATCTTAATAGCTCGGTCATTTGTTATTCATTCAGCCACACACGGGACACCAGGGTGTTATGAAGGACAATACTCTCGGGGCATTTTGAGTTCAATTTGTGTTTCTCTACTTATGCAGAACATGTGTTGGCATCAGCTATGGTTACAACAGGGATTCACAATATACAATGAAGTTTTACCACGTTGCTCTGAGATAAATTTTTGTTTTTCAAAACACAATCATCAAAAGAGCTGAAGTACAGTTCTGGTGATCTATTATTAAACTTACTAGATATGCTTCCTTCCTGTTTTTTAATCTCCTATTTCTTTTAATTTTTCAGATAAAGTGTTATTTGAAAGAATAAAAAGAAAACCCCTAGCAAAAAGGACATTAAGCTGGAAAATAGGCCAACAAAAAGGAATATCTTTCATTTATACTTACATCTAAAACAAGGTGACTGAGAAAATAGATTGGATAAGTCTATCAATTCCAGCGGTATACAACACACACACACACACATGCACGCACGCAGGCACACACATTTATATGCATTAAGCTTTACTACTTTGTCTTCAAGAGAACATCCGTGTTTTCTTAAATGTTTTATAGCTTCACAGATTGAGTAATTCTGATGAGAAAAGTAAAAGGAAATGGATACTATAGGGTATCATTCTTTTTCTAAATTTCTTAAGATGAAAATCCTCTAAGTGCCTTTAAGTAGCTATGCAATTTGAAAAAATTATTTAATTCCTCTGGCCTCAGTTCCCTCTAAAGGAAAATATAGGGATGGGATTAAATAACCTCTGAAGCCTCTTTCACTTTAAAATGCAGTTAACAAATGCATAATAAGGTTGCCAGTTTTCAAAAATGTGTAGTGTTTTGAAAGCAACAATTTTTATTAAGCAAAAATAACATAGATCGACAGGAGCTTCAAGGTAAGATTCATATGTGACAAATAATCTCTGTTTAAGATTTACTGTGCAAAATTAAGAATCCAGGAAGTTGTATTTTCTAAGTACTATAGTCTTTTTATTTTTAACAAATGAGTGGTAAAAAGTTCATCAACAATATCTGTACCCCCATAATATAATGAAATAAAAAAGAAAAAAAAAGTTCAAATTGGGCCTAAGTTAATTCATCAAGGCTGTATATTATGCTGGATTTTTAACTACCCCCTTGCATTCAGGAAACAGTGAAACAACATATGAAATTCCAATAATGAAACAAATTTTTTTGAAACAAAAAGACAATATCTTTGATAAGTAATACACTTACTTGATATGTCATTGTCACTTGCACCATATGAAATTGTCGAGAATATTTTCTTCCCTCCTACTCTTCCATTCTATTTCCACATTTTTGAATCATGCTTTGTATTCTTGTTTAAAGCACTCATAGAATATCTGAATTTATCATAAAATAGCTGACTCTAGTGAATAATTCTACATGGTAAAATTTCCTTTCCACTTTACAGAATACAATATTTCTTTATCAAATGTGGTCATCTTCAATTATATCTACAAATGACAGTATGAATAAAGAAGTCTAACATTGTCTTCTCAGAAACATTTTCAGCCAGATATTCTATGTACACAAAGCAGCTTAATAAAAATATTGGATTGATGTTATTATGTACATTCTTTCCATCTCTTTTACTTATCAACTTTACTCACTAAAGGCTCCAAATATTTTCATTACAATTTGTGAATATAAAATTATATATTTGTACAAATTCTATTTTATTATTCTTCTAATTTAAATTCAAATACACACTTCAATAGAATCAGTTTTTTAAAAGTTAATAAAATCCATTTTTATTAACAATAATAACTGTGCCATATGGAAAAAAATCCTATAATGTTTATCAAAGTATAGAGAGAATCAGTCTGATGGTATATGCTTTGGAGAGATGACTCTCATTATATTACCTTATTAATTGTTGGTGCATAGTATTTTCATCAATACATTAGAAATATTGAAAAATTGAGTAGTATGTTATAAACTAATTAAAATTCTTGATTAGCTAATCTTAATTTTTAAAATTAAAATTCTTTATTTTTTATGTTTTAATCTGTACTAATAACTTACTATCATCAAATATATTAAAGTCACCATGTAAGAGAAAAAATAATAAAAAGATTATTTAGTTAAAATTAAACATGAATCTCCATCATGGATTGCTATTTTTAATATAACCGAGGTCCTTAATTTTACACAAAAAATATATTTTGGACTTGTACACTAAAAGATACAGAAATTAAAAATCTGGTGAGAGGATGATCTATCTTAACAGTGGTTTAATTCCAATATTGACAATTTAAAAAATGGTTTTAGATCAAAAAATTATAATAATTATAATTTTGAAAATATTTATAAAATTAACTTTCCAACCAAATAAATACTTTTATTTCTGAATGTATTATCTCTGCCATTTTTAGACTTAATGATGTTCTAAGGTAAAATGCATGTTATGTAAACCAAAAAATTGAATGTTTAAAATTATTCAGAATTTCATTTCAACATGAAATCTACTTTGTTAACATACCTCAAGTTGAAATGTTTGAGTCCTCATGCAGTGTAGTGCATGAAGCTTACTTTTCCCATTATCATTGTAGTATTTGAACAATAGATTTTTCAACCTGTGAAAAGAGCAAAAATTTATTAGCTATCTTTCCTTGAGCTTCAAGTATCAGTATTATTCATTTTTCTTACAAAATTGCAATACATACTGTAAAAGGACAGCTTGTTTCTCTTTTATATCTAATACTTATGTTTCTGAACATTTTAAAGTTTTTAAAAATATCTTTCCATATACAATTTTTAGTACAATTTTGATTAAATTAAAACATTCATAGAGATTTCTCAGTTTACTTATAAGATTTTTTCCTGTCAGTTCTGAAGAATAAAAAACATAGTTTTTATATATGTATAATTTCCTGACACTTAACAATAAAACAATTTTTTGAAGTGTGGAAAAATCAGAATTGTATTATTTGAATTTCAACTATAAAAGTTATATGGAGTTAGTATTAATAATACAGGTGATATTCAATAAGCAAAATGTATCTTCCACAAGATAATTATTCTATTGCTTTCAACGCTGGCTATTAGTGGGTGAAAAATTAATTCAGGTATTATTTAAGTTACTTTTAAATAGAAATTTTTCTACTGATGTAACTCAGTATAAGAATAGAGTGAAATAGTTGAAAAAAGTGGTAACAACAAAAGAATAAATATCAGTTTTCAGAAAATATTTGAATATAGCTCATTCATACATGAGTTTATATGTAATTTAGAAAATAATATGTTAATCTGAAATAGCAACATCTTTATTGGATAGTAGCCATTTTTGAAACTCTAAAGACATCATCTTTACTATTAGTAGACAGTTTCTTTTTTATTTTAATTCCCTTTTGCTTCCCCCCACCCCAACTAATTTAGTTTATGATATTTAATGCTCTGTTCTTCACTGCATTTTATCACTCTTATTTCTCTAAGTGTTTCTCTTTGACCAAAATCTTGATGTCTTGCTAAGAATTATACTTCTTTAATAATAACTTTTAATAATATTACCAATCATTTCACATTTTAGTCTTTCTCATTATTTAGACTTTGATATTTAATGGTACTTTAAATAGCTTAGAAAAGTCAGTTAATAAACAAATCTATTTTATATTTAAATAGCATTTTGCTTCCTGAAAATGCTTCCTAAAATAAGATTCAAGTCTCTTTTAATGAATTCATATTAAAATTTGACTTCCTCTTTTTCAAAAGATATATTTAAGTTAGAAAATTCTAAAGAGAAGCCTGTGTACTTACTGAATGAAGGGTGAAGAGAGGCGCTTTTTAATCAGCATTAAAAAGAAGCAAAAGGAATAAAGAATTTACATCAAAGTTATAATATTTAAATACAAGTGAGAATTGTAGACAAAATAAAAATAGACTCCCAAATCTGATATCAATAATGTTAGAAAAGTTTTTCTTATGCGTTTTTTGTCCACCCACTTTTTCTGTTTAAGTCATCTTTGAAGGTTATCAGAGTTAGCAGTATAAGTAGAGTTCTGGCTTCAAAGAGAACTCAGAGAGCTCTGAGTTCAAATCCTGACTCTGGGAAAGGAAAATAAATTCTCAAAGATATATTTCATTTATCTAAGACATGAGGATGAAGGTTACAACTATTCTGTGACTATTAAGATAAGGCACATTAAATATTTATCAGAAAACCTGATGCTCAGGAAGAACTCAATAAAGTTGACCATTATGATGTTGTTAGTATTTGCTAGCCCAAAAATGCATCACTGAAAAACTAATGGCTTACAGTTAAATAGAACATGTTGGTTCTAACACTTACAAGTGGTACTGGGTAATTCAATTAATTTCTCTGATTTTAAATTTCCAGTTCTATAAAATATTCTGTATCTTTGAGTGGTCGTGAGATAGATTTGTATTGTGCCAGAAAATGCTTACAAATATCTGATTTGCTGATTTTTGTGGAATAAATCCTTCCATCATGCGAAATTTCAAGCTACCAGTGCAGCTGGGAAGAGATGCACAGCTGTACATCATTATATTGTATAGTATAATATTTCATATTGTCATATTATTTAAGTTATATTATTTTCACCATACAAGTTCAATAACTGTAAAAAACTTTGAAAGCACAAATATTAGTAAAATATAGTAAAACAATTGAGAATTGGGGAATTTTAAATATTTACCATCCATGTTTTAGTATAATTTATTTCTTGATAAGTTTTTATAATTTATATATTTTTAAAATAATGATTGTGTTAACTCAGCTTGCAACATTCTTGATAATTTGAGAATTATCTTTTTTAGGCAAAGGGAGCCAACTCTAGTACACTAATGCATGAGGGATAAATTAATGTTTGTGAAAGACTCAATTTGATTTCTTTTTAATAAAACACTTTGTAAGTTATAAAGCATTTTATATTAATTTGTTATGAGTAAATTTACCCAAGATTCTTTGCACACAATGTAATGAATTATGGCTTTTGGCTGAGTCTCATGGGGAAAGAAGATGAGGCTACCAATGCTAACAAACAAACAAACAAACCCCTATTGAACACAACTAAACCTGGAGAACATTTAAGTTTCAGTCAGTGAAATTAGTCAGAATATGTTTAAATATCAATAAACTATGCTCAATATTGCCTTAATTAATAATTTTAACTATATGTTTGATGACTATATGAGATACGAACACTGTAAACAGTTTACTGAAAATATTTTTAAGTGTTTAATTTTAAAACAGCAATAAAAACTCTTACAGCATTTAGATATCATTCGAAAGGAAATATTTGAATATTTTTCTTCCTAGACTCATGCATTTGCCTAAGCTATTTGATTTTTTAAAAATTAAGCATAGCATGATTCAAAATTGGCACCCTGAGGAATCATTGCCACTATAAGAAATTCTCTAAAAAATCAATTAAAACAAAGTTAAGAAATTAAATGAAGTAACTCTCCTTCATTGAAACTGTCAAAATGCAAACATATTAAAACTATGTCAATTTCCTCTATATTGAAAATACATACAATTATTTTTCCCTAATTACTAAATGTGTATTCTTTCAACTCATTCAACAAACTTTATTGAGTAGCTACTGTATTCCAGATACTTATGCTAGGTGATTTTTAATGTTATGTTGATTCTCAACTTCTCCCTGTTAATATTTTACTTAGGTTATTTAAAATTTTATACATCTCCAGACAAACTTTATAAAAGAGATTACACTTATATGTTTACATTTCTGATATGATTTATGTTAATACTGATTTTATATATATTTTCTTCCCCTTTATTCACCTCCTAGTCTTTGATTTTCTAATAACATTGTGCAAACACATTTCAAAATGATATAAATTTAATAGTCTTACTTGGTTGAGTTATACAACATAAAAAGAAGAGTATTGATTTAAATTTGTTGAGCTGAAAATTTTATCTATAAATTAGAAACTCTAAGAAAAAAATTGTTTTTGATATTCCTCAAATTAAAAATAGTGGGTATTAATTAATTTTCTTATTAGAATAAAAACAGTCTAATATATTACTCATGCCTTAAATACACATATATACACATATATATTATTATGTGTATTTGATTTACATTTGAAAGAGAAATTGGGTCTATGATTTTCTCCTCAAATTCTGAAAATAAAATTTAAATACCTAGATAAATGACAATAGTCTGAATGTTTTAACAAGCCAACTCAACAAGAAAATAATTATGGTTACCTTTAGGTAAAAAGCTAAATTATCTTTCAAGGTGATTATCATGTATAATAAAAATTACTAGTTTCTCTGGCTGATATAAATACAGCAATGCTAAAGTAGATGTGAAAGAAAATGTATATTATTATAATTTCCCATAAGTATTTTTAAAGTTTCAAGTGCATAATAGTAATTGATATTAAATGTTATATTTTTACTTTGATGAAATAGTCTTTGGAAACTATCTTGACAAACAAGCACTATGTTTGTACTCTTAGTATTATATCAACATTGCTCCATAGAGCAGATCCTTTATTTGTAGGCTTTATTATGATAGAACAGAGTGGCTTACAGAGAGGGAATGTGTAAATAAATCACAGATTCTTAAAAAAATACAGACACCTTTAGAAAATTTCCACTGGCAATGGAACTTGTTTGGAACGATATTTTTATTTCAAAATAAATGTAACTTACTGAGATTCACATTCCTTAAAGTAACTGGGGAACAGGAAAGCAAAACAAAGAAGTGGGGCAAAGTCATAAATTGTAGTAGACCAAAAATGTAAAATCATAATTAACCTGAAAGATTTAGTTTCATTTTAAAAATGGCAAAAATGGAAACCAAGTATATTTTAAACACTTTGCTAATAATTTACAGTATACTTTTTAAACAATTAATGTTTATCACGAAGGAAACAGCATGTACTACACAATGTGAGGTGATTATTTATGCCAGCTACCAAAAAATGATGAATTAATCAAAATCCCAAAAATAGAAACAATTAAATGACCTATTGCCATTAAAAGAGTCATTATTGTCAGAAATGTAATATAGGTTTCATTCATGGAAGCAATGCTTGTGAATTCAGTATTCAGACAATTATTTTAAATTTTGAAATGAATTATTTTAAATTCAATATTTTGTAAGTTTCAGAAAACACTTATTTTATATCAAATATGGGAACATGGAAAATATAGATATATATTATTGCAGGAGTCACCAAAACTTTGAAGCAATAGCAACAGCCTATCAGAAAAAAAATTTTTAAAGTCCTAAGTTTCACCTCGTGTCTTTTCTAAAGAAATGGAATTTTTTCAACCTCTTTTATCTTAATTTTTAGCATAAAATTAGCATTTATAACCACAATTGAAAATCTGAGTGTAGAGATCCAAAGAAAATCAACTCAGTATTGTGATATAAACTCCAAAATTATCATACCTGTTTAGGAAATGTTTTGTGTGTTGTTTTTTGTTTTTTTTTTGGTTTCCTTAGTGAAGGGATGAACTGAATTTGTCTTGTTTTATATGATTGATTTTTGAGAATAGTCATTTACATAATAATAATAATGATTTCCCTTTGTACGGAAACTTGATGTAACAAAAGCATCTTGAAATTAGGAAATTTGACATCACAAGCCTTTCTTTTATGTGCTTTATATTAAAAGGCTATATTATTAGTCACTATAAATGCACAAGACTCTATAATGGTGCAACTAGAGGGTTTGTCTTTAGAGAGTCTATCATTAATGAAATTGAAAAGTTAAAAACTGATGTTTACAATTTGATGGGTAGAGAAGATTATTTATGGAATAATTTGCATCATGATTTCAGACCAAAGTGTAATGCACAACTTCACTGTATTTGAAACTCAGTAAACCCCATGGTTAGCTGTGTCCTCAAAAGGAAACCATACATTTTCACTTCAAATTATACACAGATACCAGAAAGTTACCAAATACAACAAAATTAAATTATTTAAAGTTATTACCCATGGAAATGTCTTTATAATTCAAATCTTGAATAAAGTATTAAGATCTGAATGTGATCATCTATACTGACTTGTCTTTAAGGATATTATACAACTTCGAAAAATACTATGGGTATAATAGTGAGAAAAGCATGTAATTAGAAGCTTTAGTAACCAAAATTTGAATCCTGTTTCTATAATTTATTAGTTATATCCCCAGTAAAAGTGAGTAATAAGTCTCATTTTCCTGAATTGAAGCAAAACAAGGATAATAAAATTTACCTAAAGGAGGGTTTGTGAAGATTAAGTGAGAAAGCACATACAATAGCTTGCACAATATCTGCCATAGATTGGGAGCTCAATATCACTCTTTCTGTTCATATTCCCTTCAAATACAAAATTACACCTATTTTTGAATTTTACCATCATCATCACATGACTGAAAATCTGAAGGAAAATTTTTCCCAAATCAGTGGCTATAATCTGTAGATTAATCTTGGTCTATTAGGATACTCTGGGCTAGGCACAGTGGCTCACAACTATAATTCTAGGACTTTGGGAAGCCTGGGAAGTAGGATTGCTTGAGGCCAGAAGTTCCAGACCAGTCTGGGCAATAGGGAGACTCCACCTGTACCAAAAAAGAGAAAACAAAACAAAAAAAAAACAACCTCAGCCAGGTGGGGTGGCCCACACCTGTAGTCCCAGCTACTCAGAAGGCCAAGGCAGGAGGCTCTCTTGAACTCATGAGTTTTGAGGTTGCTGTGAGCCACAAGATGTCATTGTACTCTAGCCTGGGCAACAAGGCAAAATCCTGTCTCAAAAATAAAAAGTGCTCTGGGCCTTCTTAAAATTAGACTCTTATGTTATTAATATTTTTATTAGAACAACCTACATCCTACAATTTCACCCACTAATGATTTGCTAATGAGAAATGCAATAAAATGTGTGTTTCCTGGGAGGTAAAAAAAGAACTTCCAGAATGTTTCACAGAATATTATCATTGTCAAATTGGCTGCCCTGCCACTTATATGTTCTCCTCATTCAGTAATAGTATCATGCTAAGCAATTATTATGTTCTTCAAGGTATCTTTGCAAATACAAAGCAAAATTGGAAAACAGACAGGTGGAAGGAAGGAGCAAACACTATGTAAGAACCAGAAATGAATCAAGGAAGGAAGAATAGGAAGTGAGCTATGGCACTAAAGAAATAATAACCAAGGAAGAAAGGGTAATCAGCATCATCAACAAAGTTCAAGAAGAAACAAGACTAAAAAATAGCAACAGTAGGTCATTGTTGGCCCATAGGAATATAATTTTTGCATAGTAGTCTGAACCCATCTACAAGAGATTGAAGAAAAAGTATATGTTGCAAAGGGTTCTATTACTCTACCAAAATAACTCTGGCTGAAATCCACAGGGATATCCATGTTCCTAAATTCAACAGCCATTTTTTATTTTACTTGAACTCTCAGCCAGATTTGGCATTATTGATAAGTTTTTCTTTAGAAAATCATCTTTCCTTTGCTTGATTTACAATATTGTTTTATTTTCCTAACTCTGGCTACTTATAAGCTTCTGATACAGATTTATCCTCCTTTATTAACCCTTCATTATAGAATTATCATATTTTAAGCTTGGCCTTAGGTTCTGTCTTCATATCATTTTATAATATCTTCCCATGCAATCTTATCCATGTCTATAGTTTAACGGATTAACTAGATCCAAGCCAATTTCAAACATTTACTTCCATCCCAGGCTTGAGCTTTGAGTTTCGAGCCCATACATCCAGTTACCTACTTGATAGTTGCAACTAGATGTCTTCAAAGCACTTCTAACTCATAACTTCTTCTGGAATTTTTCCTCCAAAACACTTAGATTCTCAATTTCAGGAAATATAAAAACACCATCTATCCAGTTCCCTAAGCCAGAAACCCAAGAGTCACCTTATACCTGTCCATCACTAGATCCTGTTACTTTTCGAAGAGTTCCTAAGCATTTCTCAAACCATCCATTTTTCCCGCCACAAAGTTTATTCTGTATATTATGGGAAGGATGACTTGTTCAAAATCCAAAACTTATCATACAACTCCTTCCACTTTCAGCACGTCTATTTTAAATGTTTTAATTATTCTTAGAATAATGAATAAAATATTTAATATAGCATATATGGCTCAGACTGATTTGTCTATTGTCTATCTGTTTACAACCCCAAAAGAGATTATGGAGTATTCAGGGTAATGAGTCAAGTGAGAGGCAAAACTATATTTTAATAAAAAAGATAACTATACATGCTTAAATATAGGAAAACAGGGCATAGTTGAGATAAACAGATTAAAACCATCTTTAAAATAAAGGTGGTAATGGAAAAATTAAGATCTCAGTAGTAGGAGTCAATAGGTACAGCATATCTGTGTAAAAAAGACAAGACACAACTTCCTAGTAAACAAATCAAAAAAGTAAAAAGGAGTTAAACTTACACATGACTATGTGCTCTTCATGACTGTTTTTAATTAAATTATATAATATCTATGATTGATTACAGTTATATGTCCATTAAAATGTCTTACTAGATAAGACTCAGGTAAAATGTTTTTTATTGCTATTGGGCATTAATTTAAAATATTGTATCACGTTTTAGAAATATATTTAAGCACAAAGAATCATTTATACAATATTCTAAAATGTCTATGGTTTCTTAATTTGTATTTTTAATAATGTCATAAAGTTACCAGTTGTAATTTACTATAAGATTATTTTTGGTTTAGTAGAAGATTTTCTGTGAATTCTGGAATGCATAAAATACTCTTGAACAATTCTTTTTAGTTGACTAGATCAAAAAACAGATCTACCCTAAAAAGATGATGGTTTGCCACTATTGAAGACATTCAAAAGAAGTTGCTGCTGGCTCTTAGGGCAATTCCAGTTATTAGCAGATGTATGCTCTTGTAGGTATATAAGTACCTCTTCATATCACTTTATCACTCATAAAGTGTCACTGTGTAAATGACTTTCTGGGAAGAAGCCAAGCACTTTTGGAAGCTGAATAACTCTTTCAGGCAACTAGAGCTCTATTCATTTCACTGAAATAGTGAATAGTGTATGAATTGGGAGAATCTGATTCAATAAGTATTAGATAATTTGTTCTCTGTATAATTTTACCTGTGGTGTGTCTGTAAAGTATAGAGATTGACTTTACATGTGTATTTGAACATAAAAACACTATAACTGCTATTTATAAAGATAATAACCTTGAGATGGTATATTGCTTACTTCCATAATGATTCTAACAGTTAAGAAAATTTGAGAATTATCTTTTGGAATTAACTTCGAAGTAAGGTTATTGGTCACACAAGAAATTCTCCAGACATTTTAGTCATAAACTCCATTGTTCAGACTAAAATGCTATTTCCTGGGTTCTTCACTAACTTTTTTGTTTTCTAACTAATATTGGATAACTTATAGTTGTTGAGGAAAAAAAATTATTTACAGGTGTCTACTATTTATCATAATAGCAAGTTACTATAAATTAGAAGTTTCATAAATGTAAGGATTAGCACCCTTGTTTGAATAAATGTATAGATGTCAGAGAGGATGACATTATTAACACAGATATTTTAACTGGTTCCTGCCCATTTTATTACCACTATAATCAATCAATAGACTCTAAAGATATGGTAAAATCCTACATGGCACAAGTCCTGTAGATTAGAAGAGAAAGTATGATAAACTTCTATGGATTCAGCATCAATAAAATCATATTAAATGAAGTTACTCTAAACTGCCCATCTTTTAAAATGGCAATGTCACTGGGGAAAAATTATAGGCTACTTATATATAAAGAAAACTTGAGTTTAATACATCTCTATCATCATTCTGAATGCAAGAAATCAACAGAGATTGGCTTCTATGTTTTAAGGGGAAACTTTTTATCTAAAAAATCTATAGCAAGCCAACTTGTTAGTAAAACCCATTATATACATCGTTAAATATACAGGGTCTGAGAGAGTACCATGTATACTTCCTGAAAATATATTAATTGAACAGTGATCCAGCTTCCTTGGATGGATCTCAAAGCTTTGCTAGAAAAAGACTAATGACAAACATTGAAGTTTACTCAATAATTTTTTAGGTCAATTCTTATTATATGAATGTATTCATTTATTTCAATTTCAATAATGATCTCAAATCAGTTTTGGGAAATTTTAAAATGTAATTTTGAAGAGAAAAGAAAAAAGAGAAGTTTTTCTACAATAGATTTAATATGTTTCATAAATCTAAAATGATTAAAATAATCTCACATAGATAAAGATATTAATAAAATGAATTATTATATGTAAAAACTTAATGTTTGATAGACAGGATGTTTTCATCATTGATATAATAGATTATTTAGTGAAGTTTGTTGGGAACGCTAGGTAGCTATTTACAAAAATGAATTTAGAATCTTGTTTCACATATATACTTGCTGAAATAAAGATTTACATCAAAAATGATTCTAAGGATATATCAGAAGAAAACAGATGAGTGTAATATGGAGATATAAAAATGTTTTCTAAACCATTATAAACTAAGAATGAAAGCATAAATGAATCAACTCAGATTAAATCTCACATTTTTTTTCTAATTGTTCAGGTCACCATAAGGACTTTTCCTTTTACTTATCCAAAAGTGATGGGGATAATGAAAGCCTGAAAATCAAACTCTGCATAGTATGGATGCAATCATAGTTTGCATACTCCAAAGTACACATATGACTGCCCAGAACCCTAATAAAAGAGCTTCATGAGAAGAAAAAGAGAGACAGAGCAGCAGAGAAAGGACTCGGCAAGAGGGCTCAGTCACAGCAGATTTCAGAAGCACTAGCACATGTACACTTTCTGAAGATGAGAGGCACAACCAAAGGTGAAATATCTATATCTTTTTTTTGAACAGCAGGAGGAGGAACAGAGGTGAACTGCTGGCAGCAGGAGTCCTGGACTAGGTTTGGTTTATAGAAGCAGAGAAAGTAGGGTTACCATATGAAGAATCACAGAGGCATAGAATTTGGGGCAACTAAGAAGAATTTAGATTTGCATTATGAAAAATCAAGCAGCTGGAATACTATTAAGATGCCTCTCTGACCAAAGAAACCCCTTGCAAATAGCTGGTCCAGAAAAACTGAACTAATGTAACAATGGAATCAAAGAAAAGGGGGAAAAAAAGAAAAGAAAAGAAAAAAGAAAACCACTAGCAGAGCTTGGATTTTAAAAAATCGCCAAAATAATATTAATAAATATGCAGTATAACTTTCTAATGGATAAAAACTATCACCAGAAAATATGTTGCAACTCAGCTTATGAAAAAAATGTAAGAATTAATTATCCAATTTTTTATTTAAATCATTATTTAATTGCCTCTCTAAAAGAAGACCTCAAAGCAGACATGTAAAAATTCAGGGACAAATGGAAAGACAATGCAATAAGTAAAATAAAATAAAATACGGTATGTCAGATTTCCCCAAAGAAGAGAAAAATAATAAAAAAACAAAATTATTTTTAAAAATATATAATAGAAAAATAAAGGAGACTGGAAACAATGGAAATACAGTGAGATACTAGAGGAATTTTAAAAAGCAACCAAAATTAAATAGAAATCAAAAAGGAACTAAAAATTCTTGTTAAAAAGTAATAGTTGCAGAATAAAAGCAAAGAGAATTAACCTATACATAAACTAAGACTGGAAATAACCCAGAATATTTAAATATATAATTCAAGAAAACTTTCCCAAAAGACTTGAATTATCATATTAAAAATTCTAAAAAATAAAAAAAATTCCAGAACTAGTCATGAAAGCATCCACCAATAGCTTTTCTATAAATAAATGTTTATTTGATTATAAAACTTATTAAAGAAAACCTAGAACATAAAGAAAAGCCCACAAACAAAATAATTCACACACAACTCCTCCAATCAGAGTTTTTAATCCTTATTAACATTTGATGTGTGTTTTATCTGTACTTAACTAAGCATATAACATAATATATATTATATTATTACATATAATAAAATATAATATGTAACAACATACTCATTTTAAGAAAAGAGGATTGTACATAGACATAGATCTTTACATTAAGTAAACAAATTAGGTATATTTTTCATGTATTTATATGTTGATTATAATCTAACAGCTTATGTTGAAAAATACAGTCATGCTCATGGTACAAAAAATTACAAAAAGCAAAATTAAGTTCATCATTTTCCTATCTCAAGGTCTTTTTGTGTATGTTTCTTTCCAGAGGCTTTTCATGTCCTTACACAAATGGGAACACATTGTAGATAATGCATAGTATCCCAATTTATCAATGCACCATAATTTGTTTAGCTCATCCCTTATCCCTGGTTATTTAGTATGGTTCCTTTTTATTATTATTATCATAAGCAGTGTTGTAAAGAACATCCATATATTTTACTTACTTTTTAAAATCATGTATATTTTCTTATGGTAAGTTATTTTGTACTATAAGTACAGGGTTATAGAACATTCTTTAATACTTTACATTTGTAATTCTGCCAAATGGTCCTTCATGAGCATTATAACAATTTATATCCCCACAAGCAGTATATGAGAGATGTCATTTCTTGGCACCATTAATAATGCTGAGCGTTGTTAGTTTTAAATATATTTTCAATTGTAAAATTTTATGCTCACGCTTACCTCAGAACCAATATTAATTACATTATTTATTCTCAATCCTTTTTATCTTTTTCTCTAGACTTTCTCTAAACTTATTTCTATGCCACTCAGACAAAAGACTGACTCGAAGGAGAAAGGTGCCCCCTGGGCAAATGGTAGACAAATCACACAGTGAAATTCATGATGCTCCTTTTCTAAGTAAGCAGATCACTCTTTTCCAGCAACATATCTAGACGCTTCCTTTCTCCAATCTAACAGACCCATTTTTTTTTTCTATTGAGATAAAAACATCAACTCAATTACATTAGGCCTGCCCTGAACCCACCCATCCACCTCCCTGGCCCATTTAAATTTTATTTTCTGTTCTCACTTGTCTGGGGAAAAGGTGGACTATGTCTGCTAGGTTGAATGAGGCTCAGATTTTGTACCATTTCCTTGCATCCCCATCATCATCATGGAGTGGCAGCAAGAAGAGGGCAATTCAACCTTTCTCCACTGAAATCTTTCCATCACATTGTGGTGCTAAGTTCCAGGCAGACAGACCAGAGACATGCATGTCCTCCACAGACTGTAGTCATAAAACGCTCCTGCAAGATCAGACCCTTGCTAATTACAATACTAACATCTATTAACTTTTTCATTCATCGCCAATTTTCATTCATTTCTTAAGGCTAATACTAATTGCAACTTTAAAAAAAAAATAATGCTAAATAGGGCAAGCAATCTGGAAACCCAAATGGTATATTCCCCTTCTGCTACACATGTTCTCATTAGACACATACACAGAGGAGGAAAAAAAGAAATCCCTCCGAAGAGCTGGCACTGCAAATTATTTTTTTAATAAATTATATTTGTTCTGGGGTTATTGAATATACTATTTTTTTAACTTATAAAGTGAGAGTTTGGGGATAATCGACTTGATAAGCAGTCTCAATGGAGAATTTAAAATGAGGGAAAACATGGTGAAGAGGAAATAATAAGGGTAGTAAAGTACTAGATCTTGAAAAGTAATCTAGGATAAACCAAAGGGACTTTTAATAAACATGATCTTTGTTAAATTTGCTTTAGATATAGACAGCAAAAATACCAGAAATATTTTGCTAGTTAAGAAAATAACCGCTTCCCTGAAATGATTTCCCTGCCTATTCTGTTATTTATCTTCTAGCTACAATTATCATATCAAAATGTTAGCTAAAATAAAATAAATTTATCTTAATTGCATGAAGAGAAGGTGTACTTTTATTTCTTTATTTATTAGTTTGGCAAGAATTTGTTGACATGTCCATTCATATAATCATTAATTTCCTAGTTAGGGAAAATCAGAATCCTCACTTGCCTGTATTAACTCCTGGGACTTCTTGACAGAGGATTTATTTTCATTATTATTCAAAATTGCATTTTGGGCTTCTAATTCCTACACCATGCTTTACTATCATTAATAGAAGCCAAATTAGCAGTCCATATTATAGAATGGTCTAAGTTTGAAGGGAGTAAATAGAGCAGCATAGGAGTTAATAACTCTGGCCTGTGTTCAGGCAAGTGTTAACTAAATTGAGATGGTAGCATGTTTACTGTCCTTAACCCAATGTTCAGTAGCATATGCAGCTGTGTATGTGTGGCACCTGCATATGGACATTTGTCTCTTCTGATTAACTAGCTGCATTCAGATTCTGAGGATGAGATTTGGGAGCTGAGATAACCCACAGTTGTCACATAAATAGAGATGGATTCCCTTAGCACTTATTCTCGTGCACAATATTCTCAGCCCTCAGAACTTGATTCACAGTATTTTTTTTCCATCCAACATCCAGTCACTTTCAGGTTTTCCACAGCCAAAGAAGAGCCTATTATGGGCTCAGGCTGATGTCCACTCAAGGGCTCAGTACCTTCCTGTGGTAGCTCTTGAAGGACTTTCTGCTCCAAATTGTTAGGTTTGTCTTATCAGTAATAAAAAATATGCATCAACAGAAAGAAGCAGGAAATAGAAACAAAAGTTACTCTCTCTTATTGTTAATACTGGCCTTACAAGAGTAGCAATCACAATTAAATCACTTATTTTACTACGTAATAAAATAGAGGTCATAATTAAATTTACTTTGAAGGAGGTTGCTTGTCAAATTATAGCTTCTAAAATATGAAGCAAAAGCCCATAAAGACATGCATTTATTTGGTGCCCCACTACTAGGATTATGGACTATCAGAGTAAATTAAAGGAAAATAGAGCTCAGAAGAATAAATATAACTATTACAACATGAATGTTCTTTTATAACTGATCAGTTTCTAGTCTAACCTATTAGTGCTACCTTTTGCCATGAGTTCTCATTTTGGCCCTCTGCTGGGGTCTTACCTGTCTTTTGTATTTTATGCAATGCTGCTGCCTTTATTTCTTGCTGATTCCAGCTACTGACACCAAATGACAGCATTTAGTGAACTGCAGTGGGACAACCTCTCCAAGAAGAGGACAGCAGATGGGCCACCGTACCTACAATCCAATGAAGAGGCATTTACTTATCCCAGTGCAGTTGGCATCCCTCTGGAGAAATACCATGCACACACTAAAAAATTTGATGATTGTGGTAAAGTGGATCATATTTGCAAAATATATATACCCTAAATCTCCAATAAGAGATTTAAAAAAAAAAACTTAATGGAGGAATTTACCTAAAAATCTACTCCATAAGGCAATGGATTCAGATTTGCAAGTGAGTTCTTTCAAACTTTCAAAGAACGGATGTTTCCTTTGAGAGATTACTTTATGAATTAAAACATCATGCGATGTCAGAACTAACCTGATAAAATAGAAGTATAGTTAATAAACACTATGCCACAATCTTACATATGAATACACACAAAAAATTAAATGAAATATCAAGTGTGAAATTATTCTCACTAAAGGGAAGGACAAAAAAACCCCACTATTTTATTATAGCTACTATTTTGTAATGTTTTATGAAGGGTTAAACCAGTTACATTATTTATGAAAGTGAAAAACATAAATATGAAGAATGAAGAGTAGCACTTTTTATTGATCAGTAATTTTATTCTCTGCCTAGGAAAACAAAGTTAATCTACTGAAAAACTTCAGTATTTCAAATTTAATGGAAGATACAAAGATTTCCCCTGTAGCCCCTGCTCTCCAACCTCAACACAATCACCCGCATTATTAACATCTCTTACCAGAATGGTGCATTTGTTACAATTGATGAACTCACACCAACACTCTATTATCATCCAGAGTCCATAGTTTTCACTGGGGTTCACTCTTGGTGTTGTACATACTATAGGTTCAGACAAATGTATGACATGTATCCACCATTACGGTACCATGCAGAGTAGGTTCACTGCCCTAACAATATTCTGTGCTTGCCTATTCGTCCCTACCTCTCCCCAGCTGCTGGCAACCACTAATCTTTTTACCGTTTCCACAGTTTTACCTTTTCCAGAACATCCTGCAGTTAGAATCATACAGTATGTAGCCTTTTCATATTGGTTTCCTTCATTTAGTAATATGCATTTAAGTTTCCTCTATGTCTTTTCACGGCTTGATAGCTCATTTTTTAAGCAGCGAATAATATTTCATTGTCTAGATGTACTGCAGTTTATCTAGTCATACACTGAAAAATACCTTAGCTGCTTTCAAGTTTTGGCAATTATAAATAAAGCTGCTATAATCATTCATGTGCAAATTTTTGTGTGGACATAAGTTTTCAACTTCTTTGGGTAAATACTAAGGAATATGATCACTGAATTGTATGACAAGAATGTTTAGTTTTGTAGGAGACCACCAAACTGTCTTCCAAAGTGACTATACCATTTTGCATTCCTACCAGAAATGAATGAACTCCTACCAGTATTACTCCACATACTCTCAGCATTTGGTGGCGTCAGTGCTCTGCATTCTTGCCATCTAATAGGTGATATCTCATTATTGTTTTAATTTGTATTTTCTTTTTTTAAAAAAAATTAAACTTGCATCTCATTTATTATGAGTAGGGAGACAATACAATTTTTGAGACTAACAGGTGACACCAGTCATGATTTTGCTAGAGGAGCACATGTAACAAGTACTTTCTTGGGGAAACAAGGATATATGGTCACCCTAAAAATGACAGAGTGAAAGCATATATACAGTCAATGGCCATTTGAAAAAGGAACCATTTTAAAATGAGCAACTCAGTAGCAATTAGTACATTTACAATGTTGGGCAACCATCACCTCTATCTATTTTCAAAACATTTTATCACCCCCAAAAAAGAACCCTATACCCATTAAGCAGTTGCTGCCATTACCTGCCTTAACCCAGCCCCTAGAAACCACCATCTGTATTATGTCCCTATGGATTTACCTATTCTGGATTTTTCTTTTTTCTTTTTTTTTTCTTTGTTTATTTTATTTTATTTTTTTTTTGGATCTTCTTTTTTTTATTTTATTTTTTTTTCAGCATATTATGAGGGTACAAATGTTAAGATTACGTATATTGCCCTTTCCACCCATCCCCCTCGAGTCAGAGCTTCAAGTATGTCCATCCGCCAGTTGGTGTGCATCGCACTCATCATGTATGTATATACCCATTCCCTTCCCCCCACCTGCCCAACACCCGAAAAACGTTATTCCTATATGTTCACTTAGGTGTTGATCTGTTAATACCAATTTGCTGGTGAGTACATGTGGTGCTTATTTTTCCATTCTTGAGATACTTCACTTAATAGAATGGGTTCCAGCTCTATCCAGGAAAATACAAGAGGTACTATATCACCGTTGTTTCTTATAGCCGAATAGTACTACATGATACACATATACCACATTTTATTAATTGTGCCCATCAATACATGAGCGGATTAATTTGTATTTTCTTGATGACACATAATGTGGAGAATTTCTTCATATGCTATTTGCCATCCATATATCTTCTCAGGTGAGATGCTTATTAAGGTCTTCGACTCATTTTTAAGTGTGTTGTTTGTTTCCTTAATATTATGTTTTGAGTTCTTTGCATATTTGGGATAACAGTCTTTTCTCAGGTTTGTCTTTTGCAAATATTTTCTCCTAGTCTGGGGTTTTTCTTTTTCTTTTGTTATTTTTACAGTGTATTTTGCAGAGAAAACTTTTTTTAATTTTAATAAAGTGCAGTTCATCAGTTCTTTCTTTTGTGGATCATGTCTTTGGTTTTATGTCTAGAAAGTAATCACCAAACCCAAGATCTTCTAGATTTCTCCTATATTATTTTCTAGGAGTCTTATAATTTTGCATTTTACATTTAGGTCTGTGACCAATTTTCAATTAATTTTTGTGAAGGATGAAAAGTCTGTGTTTTGATTTTTTTTTTTTTTTTGCATGTGAATACCCAGTTGTTTCAGTCCCATTTGTTTAAAAGACTATCTTTTATTCACTGTATTGCCTTTGCTCCTTTGTCAAAGATCAGTTGACTATATATAAGTGGATTTATTTCTGGACTTTCTTTTCTGTTTCATTGATCTATTTGCCTATTTTCTCACTAATATCACACTGTCTTGATTACGGTGGCTTTATAGTATGTTTTGAAGTCATGTGGTATCAGTCCTCTAACTTTGTTCTTCTTTAATATTGCGTTGACTATCCTGGGTATTTTTTCTCTATATATAAACTTAAGAATCAATTTGTCAATATTCATAAAATAACTTTTTTGAATTTTATCAGGGATTGCCAAATTGGGAAGAACTGACATCTTATCAATATTGAGTCTTTCTCTCCATAAACATGGGATATCTCTCCATTTATTTAGTTCATCTTTAATTTTTTTCATCAGAGTTTTCCAGTTTTCCTTATATAGAACTTATACATATTTTGTTAGATTTATAGTTACGTATTTCATTCTTTGGATACTAATATAAATAGTATTATATTTTTAATTTCAAATTCCATTTGTTCATTCCTGTTATATAGGAAAGCAACTAACTTTTTTTTTTTTAATTTTTTTTTTATTCCATCTTGTAATGGGGGTACAAATA
>VBSM01000272.1:7940717-7961020 GCA_008086735.1 Cheirogaleus medius | reverse complement strand
AAAAAAAAAGCCTACTCCAAATCAACACCAATAAACAAAATACTCCAGCAAAAATAAATAATTGCAAGTGACAATTAAGATATGCTTACTTTTTAAAATTTAAATTGTGTTTGTTCTTAAGAACTATTGAGATAAATATGTCTATCATGTGTCTGCACAGAAATATAAATAGGTCAGCATGATTTGGAGGCTCTTCAAAGCAGAAAATGCAAAACAATTCTTTTCTCTATCTCCTTCTAACTCACAGTTCTTACCAGACTTAAAGAGAATTGAACTTGAGTAATAGCTCCATTAGAGCTCTTTTCCAGGAGCCAGTTCCCGTGGTCTCCCTGGGTCCAGCTGCTGATGACTCACAGAGGAAGTGGTAGAGATTAGGGTGTATGGGGGAAAAATCAGAACAGCACAGAAATAAAGCAAATCAACCAACCATTACCTTTTGTGCCAAACAGAACAATGGCTTAACTACTGTGGTTCAGAATGATCCGTCTTATTCCACTCATTTATGCTATTCCCTTTGGAAG
The DNA here is from genome assembly GCA_008086735.1 of Cheirogaleus medius. Taxonomy (NCBI): domain Eukaryota; kingdom Metazoa; phylum Chordata; class Mammalia; order Primates; family Cheirogaleidae; genus Cheirogaleus; species Cheirogaleus medius. Next base: position 7,960,499 of record VBSM01000272.1, on the reverse strand, counting down.
GACCACCAGGAAACCTGTGAACCACTATGGAACACACACCGGAATCTATGGCACATCTCAATTAATATTCCCTCCTGACTCAACTAGAACAATGAAGAACATCAAGCAGTTTAATCTCCGGCAATAATTCCTTTTGTTAGGTTGAGAGGTTTTCCCCTTGAATTAGGTTTTAAGTTCGGATTTTCAAAATTAGTTAGTTATTGTATGTATTGTAAAGCAGAGAGCCCAGATTTTATAAACACATGCATATGTCTAGGTAGAACATAATGAAGTCTGTGTGTTAGTTGGGGCTTTGCTGCTATCAGTAATTTTTACTTTCTCTGAAATAAAATCAGTCTTTTATTAGTAAACAATTGTAACTAAACTGCACAGTTGTTAAAACTCTTCTTTCAATTTTCCTTAAAGAGTTGGAAATGTAAATGGATCCTTTATATCACCCAGTAGAATTAAATTTGATCAGGAAGATTTTAAAAGGCTACATTACAGACTCTTAGTTACTGATGAACTGAAATATTTCATAGAGTTAAAAAACTGCATGTTCTCGAATATTTATGATATATATATATATCATGCTCTCAAACATTTATGAGATATATATATAAAGAGAAAGAGAGCATGCAGTTCATATATATATGTGTATGTGTATATATATATATAGAGAGAGAGAGAGAGAGAGAGAGAGAAGTAAATTTTTTTAGGGGGAGTAAGTATTATTGTCTCATGTTTTATGTTTGACCACAATGGCCTACAAACATTGACTAGTGCAGAGGGCAACTTAACTTCTTATGACTGGTTAAAAACAAGCAAACATAAGCTTAACACCATTAGTTCTATTCTGAATACCAGCAAATTACTTATGATTTTGATAATATTTAGAATATTAAAAGACAAATATTTCCATGTGATCAGGGCCAGAAATGGGGGTGGCTGAGAAATTATCTTCAAATTATACAAATATTAGAAACTTCAGTTTTAGTTTTTGATGGCTGTTATTGCTCTGAGAAAGTAATAGCAATCTCCTTATAACATTGTATGTTTATATTGCTCAAAATAAATTTTGTAGGATATTTCCTAAAAATTAGCCTCAAAATATACTTTCTTGTTTTACAATAATATAATAAGAAAACTTATATTTTGTTGAGGCCCTTATGTAAAATACAACCTTCTAAATGTATAAAATCATTCATAAATAAAACATTCTTTGGATTCATTAATTTATTGATATATAGATAAAAGATTTCATGTTTTATTGACATAAATAAACTTGAAAGAATATTTCAATTTCTCAATTCTAAAAAATTTTTATATTAAATTTTTTAAAATAATGTTTTTTGGTCTGATTAAATTTCAGAAGGTATTTTACCAAATTCACAAAATGTTAATATTAAGAAATTTTAATATTAGTTTTGTAAAGAACTTTGATTTGTAAATAAATCTGTGTAAGTCTATCATTAAAATGAGTCATTATTCTTTATCATTTTGTCAACATGATTGTTGATTAGTTTTTCTAAGGCTACCTCTAAGTACATTGTGGAATCAGAAAAAACTGAAAAATTAGACACATCTAATATTGAACACAGTGTTTATTCCCATTCCCTTAGGCAGTAAAAGCCATTTGAGAAATTTTTCCAAAATTGAAAAAACAGCTGAGTTAAATCTGTAGGTAATGTCTGATTTGATCAGCCATGGAGAAACTTTTCCTTACAGTCGTAGAACATCATTCTCTGAAGTTTAAAAATCAAACAACCAGTTGTACTTAGTCCAGTGCAGAGCACGGACCTAATATGTCTGTGAATTGGTTTACCCAGGTAAATATTCATCAGAATGTTCAAAGTGACATTTGCAGAAATATGTTTAGTCATCCTGATACTCTGTATTTACCAACTGCTTCACAGTATTGGCCTGCTCTGGGTCCCAAGAGACCTCACCAAGCTTACTTAGATTCTTTGGCTCTACCTAGTCTGGATTTTCAGTTTTTAATTTGGAGTTTATATGCATTTTGAAGTCCAATAGTTGAGGCCAGTAACTCACATATGGAGTCTGATAAGGTGTAATGGAACATTCCTAAGGGGAAAGGAAATTCACTTTAAGTTCTCACATATGGGATCTGATTGATGAGATGCAGGGGAATACACTCCAAGTTCCTACAGCAAAACATGTATCATTCATGTAGCAAACTATGTAAGTGTTTGGAATCATATCAACACTACATAACAAATATATTGAATGAAAGTACATGTCTGCACATGCTTGTCTATCAGGAGTATACATTTTTACACATGTGTGTATGTGTTTCAGCTCACATCTACTCTTAAACACACTTCACAAACCATGGTATATTGAATGAAGAAAAGACCCATTGTCTAAAACAGGGGTCTCTAAATATTTTTCATCAAGTACTAATTTTGCTTGATTTAGCCAAATGCTTGCAAAAATGAATATTTTCAGTTTTAATACATATATGTCTAATTATACTAATATGTTCTATTGGTGTGTATGTATATTTATTCTGTGAATGTATATAGTATATTCCAAAAGCTAGAATGAAATGAGTCTAGGATAAAAAAAAATTTAAAATACGTACTGTATATATTAATGTTACAAACTTTTTTTATCACTCAGTATTTGATAGAAGCAATGCCATTTGTAATTATTCTCTATCTAAAATTTTTAGTTTAATAGTTTGAAATATAGATATTTACTTAGAGCTCTAGTTTTAAGTTCAGCTTATTTTCATGCCTGCCAACTGATTCTCACCACTGCAACAGATACTTCTCAAAGACAAGTAGTCCCAAATGGAAGAAGTACATTATTTGTCCCTCTTACTAAATTAGGATGCTAATTTTTCAATCTCATCTCCAATTATGCAAAGATTTTTGTTGAAATTCACTTGTATTTGCACGATGAGTACATTCAGCTGCATTTGCTTTGCAGGAATCTTACAAAATCACTTGTCAATTTTGTGATGCCTAGTTTAATTAAAACTAAGTAGCATAACCCACAAAGCCACCTAACTACATACTATATGAAAATACATCAAATGCAAACAAATGCCTTGATGATTCCTCCATTGATACCTCCATGGTGTGAACTTACTCTCTTGCACTGGGACACATTTCACATTGTATGTAACATATGTTCTCTGTGTGGGCTCTTGACACAGGACAACATGAGAACAAGGATTTCAATTATAACTTAAATATTAGTAAAGAAAAATATATTTCTTATTTTTAGATAAAATATAAATATAACTTATAGTTTGAATATTTTGTTTTTATACCTAAAAGGATTATCTAGTTTACTTAGGTGGATGCACCCCGCTTCAAAGACCATGGACTACAGTCACTGATAATGTCAAACTCACAAGCCAATCAGGTAAATAAATATTAAAATTTTTCTTTATACAGTATAGCAATTTATGTCGAAGCATTTACTTTCATCATTTTAGCAAACTTGGATAGGTTAAAAAAATCAGTAAAATTTAAAATGTGTCCATTTACTATGTCCAATAAGTGTATGTATAAATCCATCATGGCATAAGGCATACTCATTACACTATGAACTGTTAAGTTCTTAAATTGCACTTGTTTATAGTTTGTATTTAATAAAATGGAATTTTAATTGCCAAACTGATTATAAATTGAAGTGCTTCTTAACAAAATAATGATTCTCAAATTTGGGGCATTTCTGTACATTTTGCTTAGAAAGAAGTATTAAACTTGTTTCTAATTTCATCACCATATTATATGGCATCCCCTGTAGTCAAAACTCACTTGATGTTTGCTTTTCCTGCTTTGTAGACAAGATGGTCTCAAAAGGCAGAGTAGGCTAAAGATTATTGTTACAATCATTTTTATTAATATTATTCTTAACTTACAAATGATGAAGTTGAGATAAAATAATAACTTTCCTCAAGTTTCTCAGCTAAAAATTAAATATTTTACTCCCAACTGATTCATCTACATATTGTCTTTACAAAACAAAATTCCTACACATTAAATGTTTAATTCCTCTAAATTATCGTCAATAGCTGCTGTGCTTATTCATGACAATTTCTAATTAATTTTAAATGCCATTTAAAAAGCCAGCCATTGTCCCAATAAGTACAGATGAATTAGGAGACATAATGCTTTTATTGTACAAAGAGTGGACTGTGTAAACTCTCAAATTAAACCCACACTGTAGTCAAAACTCATTTGATGTTTGCATTTCCTACTCTGTAGATGAGATGGTCTCAAAAGGCAGAGTAGGCTAAAGATGTGTTGGACAACTCTATAAGTACTGTCTCAAGACTCTTGTCATCTTAGCTGTCTAAATTACTTCAACAGGACTCAAGGGAATTTAAGGGGAGAAATGACATGACAAACAATTATATTCTAACACTCTATTTATAACAATGCCCTTTCAGATTATTGTTCTCCAGACTGACACATCACTGTAATCCCAGGGATGAATCAAGGGACTTAGAGTTAGATCACGCACAGCTTGTAGGCACAGAAAAAAAAAATACGAATGAAGAGCTGACATTCAGGAAATATAGAGTGACTCAAGGATAAATTCAGCTGGGATGAGCTTAATTTATCAATGTCAATAACAACGGTGAACACATCGCAAGAATACATGCATATTAATTGAAAATAATTCAGATTAAATCACTGCAGTTTGACATTTTGAGATAGGCACTTTATCTTTTCAAGAAAAAGAGCACTATAAAATCTTTAATCTGAAAACACATCTTAATTGCATGTTATCACCTCCTAATTGCTTCTATATTATATTAAACATTTTGCTAATTACTAGCCTGATCATGGTGTAAATAGCTTAAGGCAAGAGCTCACATCAGCTAAAGACTACCAGGCACAGGAGAAGGAGGAAGTTCAGCACTCAGTGGATTCATGGACTTGTATCCTCCTCAGGGGCCATCAACCTTTAATTCAGGTCTCTGGTGAGATAAAGAGATAAAGAAACCATAGTGAAGATCAGAGATGTTTTATTCAGCTGTCAGATTCTAATATTATTCTTGGAAAAGGTGGCCTTCTTTCAGATATTACAGATATGCTCTTTCAGATGAGGCATGTGAGTGCCTGCCTTTATGATAAAAATAGGCTCAGTGAAACACAAAGTTACATCTACTTTTAACCTCAATCTTTGAGATTTTATCAGGACAAGGTACTGCTAAATATCAACTCCTTATATGGGATCTTTGGCTAATATGTATGTAAAATTCATACATATATTTATATACATATATTAGAATTTAGAGTCCTTTTTCAAAGTTATGGATCATTTAGAATGGGTAAAATGTCTGTAACTAAATGATAAATGCTTCTCAAAATTAACCAAAATAGTGACCAAATTCATTATATCATCAAAAATACATGCAAGCAAAAAGGTAATGATAAGCCTTGATGGTAATAAAATTTTAAAAATATTTATTAAAGCAATGAAATGATGTTTTTTGATAGTGTGCTTGGCAAAGGCTTTCTCCCTTCTTCTTGTCCTCCTCCTCTTCTTAAATAATAGTGCCTAATGTTTGCAAGGACTTAAGAAATTAGGATGATTCTACAATATTTTTCAGGGGGAAAATTTGACAAGACATAATAAAGCCTCAAAATGTTCCAAACCATTTAATACATCTATTTCTAAGAATTTTTCTTGTGGAATTCATGATGGAAACATATGTTTTGAAAAGTTTTATATTAATGTAATAATTATTAACACAGATTTATTAACTAGATTAGTTATAAGAACAGTAATGCAATAAAAATATACATATTGTGATATTCATTTGAGATATTTGTCAATATTACAGTTTTTCTCTTTTCAGGAACATGATAGGACTGCATCTTTCCTTCACCTTTGAAGTTAGTTATGCTCATGTGATTCTAAAAGCAATTATTACAGACTGAATTTTGTCCCCCCCAAATTCATATGTTGAAGCCCTAACCCCCAATGTTACTGTATTTGGATATTGGGCCTTTACGGAGGTAATTAAAATTAAATGAGTTCATCAAGGGTACCATAATCTGATAGAACCAGTGTCCTTATACAAAGAGGAGGAGACACCAGATCTCTCTCTCTCTTTTTTTTCCTCTCTCTCCCTCCTCCCCCCACCCCGCCTCTGTGTGTATATGTATGTGTGTGTGTGCACGCACCGAGGAAAGGCCATGCATGTGAGGGAAAAGCGAGAAGTCAGAGGTCTACAGGTCCAGAAGACAGGCCTTACCAGAAACCAACCCTGAAGGCATCCTGATGTTCGATTACAAAGCCTCCAGAATTGGGGGAAAATAAATTTCTGTTGTTTAAGCCACTCAGCATGTAGTATTTTGTTATGGCAGCCCAAGCAGATGAATGCAGCAACTCACAATTGGCAATATTGAATAAGTGAGAAAAATAAACCTTGTTTGTTTAGTCGTTTGTTTAAAACTCCTGAGATTTGAGGATTTTCTGTTGCCATGGCACAATCTACCCTAGCCTGATTAAAATATAGCTGTTTTTGCTTATCTGTTTTACAGAATATTTGTTGTATTATAAGCAAAAACATATTTTGCAATATAAATAGAAAACATTTTATTATCAGTTAAAAATTATTAGGAATAAACCAGGTTGTTACTACAATATGGTGTAATAAAATAAATGACCTAATTAATAGAAAAACTTTTGAATTAAATTAAGCCACCCCTTATTTTCTCCTCTACAGTGCTTTACTTCTTCTCTACTTTGTGTGTGTGAGAGAGAGACACACACACTCTATTTTTCCATGTAAACTTTTGCTATGACTACATGTTTCTACTCCCATTATTACTAATATAATTGCCCCTAAACATTTGCTTCATTAATACTTTGCAAAGATTTTTAAAGCGATTCCTCAAATTTCTATTTTTTTCTTTAATCTGGTGATACTCTCTGCATCTAGTCTATTGGCTTCCACATCAGCATTAATCTTTCTTTAATTATCCAGATAGGACAAAAGTTTATCTTTAACAGAGAAAGAGAAAATAATAAAGAAGGATATAAAACATTAAGAAGAAATTGATCCTCCTCTTTTCACTGAATGAATATTTGCATGAGTTTTTCCAGGTATTTTATTATTTTCTCTCTTTAGTAACAGCTTAGCGTTGTTTCAAAAGATCTTTTTAACATTGGCCTATTTTGCTTGCATTTAGTTGTCCACAATACTTCTTAATTTTATGGGAGAAGAGTACCTAAGATTTCAATTTTATTTTTTTATCCATTTGTAAGCAATTTGGTGTCTTTACATATGTTCACATGTATCCATGTCTCTCTCTAGTCCTAAGATGTGATTACCTATAATTTGTATTACATGTAATTTTCTTTTATGTTTCATAAGGCAATTGTAATAATGACATCATTGGGTAGTTGTGAGGATTAAATAGAGCCAAGTCCATAGTGGATTTCAGCAAATATCAGTACTGTATTCTTCCATTTCCTTTTTTCCTTTACTTTAATATTATAAGAAAAGATTTTAAAAATTAGTTTTTGCATTCAATAAATGTTATCATCTACTTTTGTCATTAAATTGTTCTTTTAATACCACCACTTTGTGATGTTTCTTCAAAGCCACATTTTTCATAGCTGCTCCTCTCTTCTTTCCTTCCTTTTCCCTTTCCTTCATTCCTTTTTATTTTTAAAGCATACTCTCTGAGATTCTATTCAAAGGTTTGATTTTAGGTATTTGATAAAACAAATAAGCATTCAAAAATATTTTCAATTCATATTTCTGTACACTTAATTTTTCATCAAATTTGTCTAAACTAAGAATTGAAGTGTTTTTAATATTTAAAAATATAAATAATTGCTATTGGATGAGACTTGGACTCATCTTTCAACTTTGCTATTATGTACTGACTCACCATAGAATATGGAACTTTGCAGAAGGTTCTATTTAACAAGTTTACTTAGTATTTCCAGCACCAGTGTAGATAATATTTGCTTGAATATTTTACCCTATCTATATTCAAATGTAATATCACAATAGCTAGTAATTCTTGATAGAAATGATACTAAGTAGTAAATTATGGTCCATTAGCTGTGTTCCATATATATAAATATATATCTACATGCATATATTTATGTAGTAATTTTAATAATATAAATTATATTAAGTATGCATAGCAGCAGAGGCTATGCCCTTCTGAACAGATGAATTTTCCTCAGAGGACACTGATTAGTTCATTTTTCCTAATGAAGCTTTCATTTAAGTGTAAGTTACTCTTCTTTCCTTCCTACTCCCTTTTGTAAGAGCTAAGGCTGTTGTCTGCCTTTATGAAAGGAAGGCAATTTTGCTTATATTAAATAAAAATTCTGAATCTTTTCAATCTGGCCTGAGAGAAAACTACATGAAGATTTAGTCAACATGAGACAATGAAACAATTCTCGAGCAAATATAGTTATTTCTATAGAATCGTATCATTTTAAGGTGGAAAAGAACTTGGAGATCATCTAGTCTTGTTTATTTTACACATAATGAGGATGAGACAATGAGAGCATAACTTATACAAGACAGTTAAACAGAAGTATTTAGGCCAGCTAAATGATTTAGTTAGCAATTGTTTTATTTGTCCTGTACTATCCAAACAGAGGGAACTGGTCCAATGTACTTTATTTCCTCTACTTACACAGTCTCTAGAAAAGTCTTTTAATTTGTGTGTGAACAGTAATATTCAGAATCAACTCAGAGACCATGAAGTTGACAATCTACATGAAAACAAGATGTTTGCAGTTATTCAGAAGTGTTAGGCAACACAGACTAAAAATCAAGAGATATTAGCTTTGTTTCAAGCTAAAGAACTTTTCAGGAGCTTAATTAGCAGTAGCTTTGTATACCTCTGCAAATTATTCCAAAGTTTGGGGCATTTTTTTTCTTTGAGGTATGTATGTAAATCAGCATGTTAAACGGGATAGATTTGTTTAAAACCTACAATGAAATTTTCTCAATTTTTAAAGCATTGTAACTAATGTTTTCCTACTGCTAAAGTCATTTCTCTTTACTCATAAATTGGAATTTAATCTTCCTAAGACATTACTTTCATTATGTTACACTCCTCTTCTTTAAAAAGTCAGCGGAAGCTCCCCATTACACACAATAGAACCAAAATTTCCTCAGGCCACACCAGCCTGTGGAAGCAAATGAGATCACATTAACATTAATAACTCAAATCTCACTGCCTTATGCCCTACCATGCATTACACAGGACCTAAGCTTCTTGCAAAGTGCACATCCCACTCAAGTATTTCTGGGAGTCCCCAGCGGGTGTTTCACTCTTGCCCAAAACAAGTTTACTCTCACTGGGAAAGGTTGCTGCCCTGCTCTGGTTTGTGGTTCTCCCATTCTGCTACTCTTGTGTCCCCCAGGCCCTAGAGGGAGGGTAAGTTCACACTCCCTCTTGGCACTGCATGAAGCCAGGTGCTGTGACAGTAAACCGCCGTCCCATTCTCGAATTAGCCCTGCTCCATCATCTCTGCACTATCACCTTATTCTCCTGCTGGGGATCAATGCTGTTTTGAAGGACAGGGAAGTCCCTGCGGTGCAAGCAGTCCCACTGATGCTCAAAGGCCACCATTACTCTCGTGGACACTGCCTTTTCTGGGCACCACCACCAATGTCCTACAGCTACCACCAGCCCAAGACTGGGCAAGGATCTACAGTAAAGAATGGCACCTGCTGTAGCCCTCTATGGGCTATTAGCAATACTGCCTCCTTTCCAATTTTCCATAAGATTTTCTTCTTCCTTTTTCGGTTTATTGTTATTTTTCAGGGCAGAAAGTGTTGAAAAGAGAGAAAAAACTTTTGTTTCATATCAGTGAAACTGCTCTTTTCCATGATACTGGCCAATGAGTTCTGTGAGACCTGCTCCAGGAGTGGCGCCCCACTGCTTCTGCTGACTAAGGCTCTCGCTGGCAAGGTTCATACTGCAAATTGAGCTCTTTGAAGAAGCTCTTCAGATGAGGCCAACATCTAAAGCTCAAGTCTATATCTCACCTCATTACACAATGAAGCCCACTTATTTTATTGTTATCCACAATTTTACCCAATCCCACCTCTTCAACCCAATGCCTCAATAAACTACTATATAATCCCTTTTTCTCTCCCAGATAATCACGGTCATGGAGGTCTAATTATAAGTCATTTGCCACAGCAGTCTCTGTTTTAGCCTGCAACAAACTTGCCAACTGGTGCAATACTTCTTTGTAGTCTCAAAAATAAATGCACTCACATCCAGGCAAGTAGAGAAATTTCTTATGACAAAGGGTGTGGGCTTGGTCACGTGCAAAGCCTTAGCCCCACCTCTCTGCCTCTCCTCTTGCAACTGGGACTCTTCTTTCTCACCCTCCTCCCTTTGGCCTGGCCCTCCCAGACATCTGGTTTCCACATTAAAATCTGTCTTCTGACCTCTCATAACTCATTTCTTTCTTATGCAAAGCAATTTAGCTTTTACCTCCAAAGGGGTGTATCTGCTGCTCACCATATGCTCAGCATTAGCACACACTAGCACTTACCCTTCTTAAAGGGCAGTGTCCTATCTCACTTTGCCCTTAGAAGATTATTTGCCACTCTTTCATTTAACGTTCTGATAAATGTAGAGATACAAAATAACATTTTCATAGGCAATTTACTTTCTTCCAGTTCTGGAGGCTAGAAGTCCAAGATGAGCTTCAACAAGGTTTGTTTCTTCTAAGGCCTCTCTCCATAGCTTGTAGATGGTCATCCTCTTCCTGTATTTTCACGGGATCTTCCCTCTGCCTATATCTTTGCCCTAATCTCTTCTTCTTATAAAGACAACAGTCGTATTGGATTAGGATCCACCTTAATGATTTCATTTTAACTTAATTATTTCTTCAAATACAATTTCATTCTGAGCTACTGGGGATTAGGACTTCAAAATATGAATTTTGAGGGGTCACTGTTAATATCTCCTAACACCAGCTTTCCTGCTTGTCCTGGCTGTTTAGATATTTTCTGCCCTCCCTTCAGGGTGTTTCTCCCTTCTCACTATACCCCAGCCAGGCAAGGAGCTTTCAAGCATTAGCTGAAAGCACAGTGATTATTTGGGGCCCCGAGGAAGGAATGACCATAGTTGGAGTGAGCCCTGTCTCTCTAACTCACACTGACTGCAGAAAGATTTCCATGAGGAGGACACTCTGATTCCTTTATTCAACCCCTCTAGTAAATTTTCCTCCTGCAAGGAGAGAGATTGAGGAAACTGACAATCTTTGTTACTTACCATATCATAGGAACATAGTGATAATTTAAAAACACAATGTTGAGTATCTTCCAAAGGAGGAATCCTAAAATTGTTAATCATAAACCAGTGTATTCTTAATATAGCTAATGCTTTGTAGTTGCAAACTGTAGATTTGAATAATCTACAGTTCAGATCTTGCTCTATTTGGGAGAGGACCCACCAAGGCAAATTCTCTGTTGCCTCTCATTCTCTGAAGGAAAGGATCTTGAACAAAATAATTCCAAACATGTGAATAACCTAATTACCACTAAAGATGAGAGTAGTTCTGCCACTTTTAATAATACAGTTTTATCTTCTTTCAATTGTCTGAATGTGTCATTAGATCTGACACAATCTTAGAGAACATCTAATCCATTACTATATGCAACATTGATATAATAATAGGTAATATACCCTAAGTGTTATTATGTCAGGCATCAGACTCTGTTTTATAGGTGACTTAAAAAGTGACACAAATTTGTAATGTAGATATTATCTCATTTTACAGTGGGAAAAAAATGGTTGCTTAAGGTAGTACATAACTGGACAAGGTCACACAGATCAAGTTTGTGTGTTTGGGCCTGACTGGGTTAGTCTATGCTAAATAACTATAACATCTTCAATGGGTGTCTCATCACCACTGTTGGGTTATTTCCAGTGACAGGAAGTTCCTATTGCACAAAATGCCAGATGTAAAGGCAATGATGAATTTTAGGTTTTTACTTTTAATAATAACCATATACTTTTCTCTTTGTTATTTTCACCCATGTTTCTTAACCACTTCGTTACGGCGCTCACCGGCTGCAAAACCTTGCCCACAGCCGGCACTCATAGTCTGCAGGATAGTTTGTGCTGTGCATTGACGACGAATCCGTTTTGCTCTTGTGTGATGAGGAAAGCTTTAAAGCACTGAAAGCTTGTTTTACTTTACAGGCAGCTTTAGGAAAATAACTATAATAACTCCTACTAAGGACTTGTTAAAAGGTCACAGATTCGTAGTAACTTATTAGCTGAACATACACACTGCAACTGCAGAGATAAAAGCTGTAAAAGTAAAAGCTTTTGGCTATGGGCCTTCATATCACGGCTGTCAGTTAAAGTCGACGCCTGGCTGTGCGCGTTCATCTGTGGCTGTCAACTATAGTCGACGCTCGTACGGAAGTGGTTAAGAGACCTGTGGAGTTGCACAAACTAATCTTTCACAAAATGAGTTTTTACACTTGTAAAAAGTTAATAACATTTTTATAAAATCTTGTTTGTTTACTATCCAGTATAGTCATCCTTAATTTTTTCAATCATTCCTACCGTGGCAAAATTTCAGGCCTAGCAAAATCATATTTTACCCCACTTTTAACATATTCCAGTTCATAAAAATTTTCCTCAAACGTGGTGTCCAGGTATGAACACAACCTATCAAATGGGGTCTGGATTACTACAGAGCTAGGTAAAACTACTGCTTCCTGGATATGGATTCTTCATATAACTTAAGGAAGCCAAAGACTAATTGGCTTGCTTCACAAACATATGACAATAATGGATTATTTTGAGTATATTGGTTACCAAATCATCACATCTTTACACATTTATACTTGTTAGATTACATTTTCTTCACTAGTTATATTTTGAATCTTGAAATTCTTCCTTTTACTCAAAATTTATTAATATAATGCTGTTTCATTCTGAGAATTATTAAGTCTTAATTCTGTCACCTAACGTGTTAGTAATTGCTTTTGACTTTGTTTCATCCATGCATCCATAAGGTCTTCTATATATTCATGCAAATTGTTGATAACAATGATGTTAATTATAATTAACACTAATAAAAGTAATTAAAACAATTATTCTTAGTACAGGTATTTATTAAGTGCTTTTTATATTCCGAGAACTGTTATAATATTATTTATGCATTACATCATTTGGTCCTCAAAACATCCCTATGTAGCAGGCTCTATTCTTTCTTTTCTTTCTTGTATTGAGGTGAAATTCAAATAGCATACAGTTAACCATTTTAGAATATATAATTCAGTGGCATTTAGTGCATCGACAGCATTGTGAGGCTACCACCCCTCTCAAGTTTTAAAACTTCTTCACATTAGAAGAACACATCATACCCTTAAAGTAATCATTCCTCAGTCCACCTCCCTCTACTTACTAGCAACCATTAATCTGCTTTCTGTCTCTATGCATTTGTCTATTGTGGATATATTATATAAAAGGAGTAATACAATATTTATTGTTTTACATCAGGCTTCTTTCACTTAGCACAATGTTTTTAAGGTTCATCCAAGTTGTAGCATGTAAAAGTACTTCAATTTTTTGTGGCTTGGTAATATTGCATTTTATGTATATTTCTTTATGTATTTATTCATTAATGGGGATTTGGGCTGATAGGCATGTTTATCCATTATAAATAATGATGCTGTAAACATTCATATGCAAATTTCTTTGTGGACATACATCTTCATTTTTCTTGGATATATACCTAGGAGTGGAATTGTTTGAATTATGTTGTAATTTTATATTTAACTGTTTGAGGGACTAGTAAACTGTTTTCCACAATGTCTGTGCCATTTTACATTCTTAACAGTAACATAAGATTCCAATTTGTCAACACATTTACCAACACTTACTATTTCGTTTCTCACCACATCTTCTCCAACACTTATTTCATCCTAGTGGGTATGAAGTAATTTCTCACTGGGTTTTGATTTGAGTTTCCTTAATGATCAATAAAGTTGATCATTTTTTGATGTGCTTTTTGGCCATATGTTTATCTTCTTTGAAGAAATGTCTATTCAAGCTCATTTCCCATTTTTTATTTGGGTTGTTTACCTTTTTGTTGAGTTGTAAGTGTTCTTTACTTATTCTAATTATTAAACCCTTATAAGATATATGATTTGCAAACATTTTCTCCAGTTCTATAGGTTATCTTTTTACATTTTTGGCAATGTCCTTCAATGTTCAAAAGTTTTTGATTTTTAAGAAGCTCCATTTATATATTTTTTCTTTTGGTGCTTCTGCTATTGACGTAAAAACTAAAAATCTATTGTCAAATCTGAGGTCATGAAGATTTATCCCTATGTTATCTTCTCATACTTTTATAGATCTCTTATATTTATGTCATTGATACATTTTAAGTTAATTTTTGTAGATAGAGTGAGGAAGGGATCTGACTTCATTCTTCAGCATGTGGATATCCTGTTGTCCTAGCATCAATTTTTAAGGAGACTACACTTTCCACGTAGAATGGTCTTGAAATAATTGTAAAAATCAGTTTCTCATAGATATTAAGTCCATTTCTGGAGTCTTAATTCTCTTCCATTAGTGTATATGTCTATAATTATGCCAAGACCACATTGTTTTGAATATGGTAGATTTGTAGTAAGTTTTGAAATTTAAAAGTGTTGAGTCCTTCAACTATCTTTTTCTTTTTTGGCAACTTGGGGCCTGTGGCTGTTCCATATAACTTTAGGATAGGTTTTCCAATTTTTGCAGAAAAGGCCACTGGAATTTTAATAGGGATTGTACTGAATTAAAAGATTGATGAATATTGCCATTTTAATAATTTCCATCCATGAACATGTGATGACCCTTTCTATTTAATTATATTTCCTTTAATTTCTTTCAGCACTGTTTTGTAGTTTTCAGTGTACAAATCTTTCACCTCCTTTGTTAAGTTATTCCTAGATGTTTTATTCTTTTGGATGCAATTTTAGAAGGAATTATTTTCTTAATTTCATTCTTGGATTATTCATTGTTGGTATATAGAAACACGTTTGATTTTTGTATAACAATCTTGTACCCTGCAACTTTGTTACCTCTAACAGTATTTTTGTGAATTATTTGGAATTTTCTATGTCCAGAATCATATCATCTGAAAATAGAGACAGTTTAACTTCTTCCTTTCCAATTTGAATATCTTTTTGTTGTTATTCTTTACTAACTGCTCTGGCTAAATGTTCCATTATGTTGTTGAATAACAGTGGCAAAATCAGGAATCTTTGTCTTGTTTTTGATCTTAGAGGGAAAGCTGTTTTGCCTTTCATCACTATGATATTAGCAGTGGGTTTTTCATAAATGTCCTTTATCATGTTAGGAAATTCCCTTCTACAAATAATTTGCTGAATGCTTTTATCATGAAAATGTATTGAAATTTTTCAAATGCTTTTCTGTATCTATTGAAATGATCATGCTTTGTTTCTTTTGTTCTAATTAAATGATTTATTACATTAGCTTATTTTCTTATGTTGAACCATCTTTGTATTCCTGAGATGCGTCTCACTTGGTCATGGTGTATAATCCCTTTAATGTGATTTTGGGTTTGGCTTGATAGAATTTTGTTGAGTACTTTTACATCAATATTCATAACGGATATTGGTTTGCAGTTTTCTTTTTGGTGGTATATTTGTTTTTCTTTGGTATCAGGGTAATAGTCTCAGAATATATTAGAAAACATCTCCTCCTCATATACTTTTCTGCAAGAATTTGTGAAGGATTGGTGTTAAATTTTTAAAATGTTTGTTAGAAGTCACCAGTATAGTTATCTGGTCGTGGACTTTTCTTTGCTGAGAGGTTTTTGATTACTGTTTCAATCCTTTGTTATATGTCTATTGAGATTTTCTATTTCTTCCTGAGTCACTTTGGTAATTTGTATATTTCCAGGAATTTATCTGTTTTATCTTGATTAGTAAATTTGTTAATGCACAATTAATATCCTTTTAATTTCTATAAAATTAGTAAAGAAGTCTCCACCTTCATTTCTGATTTTAATTATTGGCATCTTCTCTCTCTGTTTCTCTCTCTTTCTCTCTCTTTTGAGATAGGGTCTTGCTCAGTTGCCAGGGATAAAGAGCAGAGACATCATCATAGCTCACTTCAACCTCAAACTCCTGCCTCAGCCTTCTTTCCCTGGCCTCCTACCAAATAGCTGGGACTACCAGTGTGCACCATTATGCCCAGCTAATTTTTTCTATTTTTTTGTAAAGATGGTGTCTTGCTCTAGCTAGGGCTGGTTTCAAACTCTTGGCCTCAAGTGATCCTCCTGCCTCTGCCTCCTGAAGTGCTAGGATTACAGCCACTGTGGTTGGCCTCTTTTGTGCTTTCTCTCTCTCTCTCTCTCTTTTAATCTTTTTCAGTTTAGCTAAAGGATTGCCAATTTTTTTGATCTTCCAAAGAACAAACTTTTGGTTTCATTGATTCTTTCTATTAAAAATTCATTTTGGGGACACTGGGTGTGATATATCTTTTCCCCCCCAAAAATAAAGAAAACTAAACTCAGGAGGAATTTTTTGGAAACTGTTACATGAATTAATTTAACATTTGAAGAATATCAATTCTGCAGCTGTAGAGAGTGAGTCAATTACTTCAATAACTGTTCTAACATCTTTGTTAGTGTTTGTAAGTAGTAATTTTCTTCTTTTATTTAAGTACTCGTCAGCCTCTTTATAACTATGTCAATAGGTTAGAGGACAGTTTAAAATGTTAATGAAGCTGAGATATTATAATTAGATGTACATTGTTATTAAGGGAAGACCTTAGAGTCTGATGGTGTCAGAAAGATATTATAAAAACTGATGATTTTGCCAGCTCTCTAGTGATTCAGCCAAAATAATATTGTTCTCTTGGATTCCACTCCTTTACCAGAGGTAGATAAAACTATTCTAAATATGTACAGTGATCATAAACACACACACACTCACATACACACACATACACACACACACTCACACACACAAAACACTCAAACTCTAGAAAAAGGACCTAAACAAGAAACCAAGCCAGCTGGTAAAGCAAAATGGAAATTGTACTAATGCAAATTCCTTGATTTCCTTCCAGTTATAATTCTATTTTGCTTCCTTAGGTCTGCGGTTATTGAATACCTTCCAGCTGTCAATCTGAAGTGGAGATGGACAATCCAGTCCCAAATTATGCCAAATACAAGTCAAATTAGAATAAAACGATTTCGGAAACTGAGAGTAAAAGTGGAGAGCTATGTTAAAATATGTAGTTTTCATTTCTATGGAACTTTATTTTCCTAATTCTCTCTATAGTGGATGTGTTGAGATTCTCAAAGAAAGTATGTTCATATAACACATTTTCCCAAGAAATCTGCAAACCAAAATGCAACCTTGGAAGATGCCAAAATCTTTTAAGTGCTTGTTTTTCAAAGTGCTCTTAAAAGACTTCCAGTCTCTGTCTTTTATTACAAAATGCAACTGGTTTTAAGTATTACTTATTGTTGGTTACAATTTTATAAACTTTTAGAAGTTAAACATCTCTAATCTAAGTTTACTAAAGTGTAATAAGCATATTCTTTTAAAAAAATCAGGAAAAGTAGATAAATCCATGTTCTTTTTCTCTTGTGTGATTTTCTCTATAACTTTTTGCCTCCCTCAATTTATTAAATCCAATAAAACAAGACAAAAAAACCCCAAAATAAATAGTGCATCTAAAATATAAAAACTTTAGAAAACATTATAGGAAATAATTTGAGAATTGGAAGGAGGCTTACTGATTCATATGTCAAATTTATTTGTTTTATATATGAGAAAACTACAGTACCAAAAGGTCACAACTTAGTCAAGGTCAGTTAAATTGTCAATGACATAATCAATGTAAGAAGTGGATTTGAGGTTTCCAGACCAGGAAAATTTCTGTTATTCCTAACTGATATTATTAATTGTTATTTCATGTCTTATATTAATAAATCTAGAGCTTTTCTAATTAATAGTTTATTCTATTGCCTCCCTTTTATGTATAGATTATTTTAAAGGTGATACAAGTTCAATTAATAAAGTTGATTTCAGCATTCATGCTGTTTAAACTTGTACTTTTTTTGGTGTATGTGTAGTATTTACTTGTTAGATAAGTGGGGAAGGAAGAGAGACAGAATTCAGGATTATTTTCCTTACAAGTTGATGCTGACATTGGAATTATAAAATAATACAAATTTTTAGAAAGTTGAAAAGTTTAAATGAAAAGTGTATATATTTCTAAACAATATCCATTTCACTGAGATATGTTTGCAAAAAGCATCAATGATTTTAAAAATTCCTTTCTTATGTTGGATTATATCACCTTTCTCATTCTTTATTTTTTTTACAAAATTGTGCTTATTTATTATGATGTAGTAGGTAATTTGTTTTATTTTATTTCAAAATATTATGGGGGTACAAATATTTTTGGTTACATGGATCACTTTTAGAGTGTTGAGGCATGGTTTTAAGGGTGCCTGTCACCCAGATAGTGTTCATTGTATCGGCTAGGTAGGTTTTTGCCAAGCCCCTCTACTCTCCTCCCCCTGCTTGATTTCTGTTAAGTTTTACTTTCCTCTATGTACATGTGTGCTCACCTGTTAGTTCCAATTTAATAATGAGTATATGTATTTGTTTCCCATTCATTAGATACCTCACTTAGGATAATGATCCCCAGTTCCATCCAAATTGCTGCAAAAGATATTAAGTCATCCTTCTTCGTGGCTGAGTAACATTCCATGGTATATATATATAACATTTTGTTAATGCACTCATGAATTGATGGGCACATGGGTTGATTCCACCTCTTTGCAATTGTGAATTGTGCTGCAATAAATTTCATTGTTCCTTTTCCCACTATATAATGACCATCTTGTCTTTCTTTACTATCATTGATATAAAGTCAATTTTATCTGATAAAAGAATGGCTACACCTGCTTTCTTTTGGTTACCATTTGCATGAAATATTTTTTTCTGTCCCTTTAGCTTGAGTCTGAATGATTCATTGTGTGTCAGATGTGTTTCCTGGAATACTTGGCTTGTATTTTTTTTATCCATTCAGCCCGCCTATTTCTCTTGATTGGGAAATTTAAACTGTTCACATTGATTGATAGAATTGATATGCAGAATGCTTTTCTGTTCATTCAGTTGGGTAGTA
Organism: Cheirogaleus medius; assembly: GCA_008086735.1. Taxonomy (NCBI): domain Eukaryota; kingdom Metazoa; phylum Chordata; class Mammalia; order Primates; family Cheirogaleidae; genus Cheirogaleus; species Cheirogaleus medius. The sequence continues at coordinate 7,941,342 of VBSM01000272.1, read as the reverse complement.
CTTTGTTGCTTTGTTTTACCTCTTGTATAATTGTTGTGTATGAGCTCTCAGCTTTAGCTTTTCTGGTGTGTGACCATTGTGCTGATCTATATATAATACAGTTCTGAGTATTTCCTGCAGGGCAGGTCTGGTCTTGGCAAATTCTTTCAGTATTAGTTTGTCTGGAAGGATCTTTATTTCTCCTTCATTTATGAAACTAAGTTTTGCAGGATATAAAATTCTGGGCTGACTGTTGTTCTGTTTACAAAGACTAAAGGTAGGGCCCCAATCCCTTCTGATTAGTAAGGTGTCCATTGAGAAGTCTGTAGTTAGCCTGATGAGTTTTCCTTTGTAACTTACTTGATGCTTTCTCCTTATGGTTCACTGGAGTTCCTCCTTCATGCTGACTTTGGCCTGTCTGATGACTATGTGTCTTGGTGACTGCCTATTTATAATGAGTCTCTTAGGTGTTCATTGAGTCTCTTGTATCTGGATGTCTAAATCTCTAGCAGGACCAGGAAAGTTTTCCTTGATTATTCCTGCAAATAGTCTTCCTAGCCTTTTTCTCTTTTCTTCTTCACCCTCAGAGATGCCTGTGATTATTATATTTGTATGTTTTACAAAATCCCATAACTCTCATGGGCTT
>VBSM01000272.1:7923431-7940617 GCA_008086735.1 Cheirogaleus medius | reverse complement strand
TGGGAGTATCAGGCTGCAGCACACGCCCACTGGGGGAAGCAGCTGCTTGACAGATTCTGGGCTCAAGCTGCACTCCCTGTTGCAGTGGTTGGGAGGGGAGTGGGGAAGGAAGCATCTGAACGGAAGAAAGCCCCCTCTCTGACCTCTCCTGATGCTTTCCTTGGAGGGAAGCCCCACATGGAATGACCAAGCTCCGGGATCATGCAAAATCGCACTATTCCATGTTGCCATCATGCCTGGGCACATGAAGGTGGAAAAGCCTCCAAGAAACTTTATAGCATGCTTGTCTCCGGGGTCTCATGGAAGGGAGAGAGGGATCCCCCCTTACCCTTTCTGTGGATTCTGAGCCTCCCTGGGTTTGATCCATATCAATATTTTTTTTTTATCTTCTTCCTTCTCTGCTTTGCAATTTTCCCAGCAGGCTCCAGAACCTCTCTCTACGATCTACACCTGATTTACATCTCTTCTCCCCTCTCCTTTATCTGAAATCCATTCTTCCCACCGGATGGTCCTGTAAGTGATGTCTTTAGCCATTTACCTTCTCATTTCTAAACCTGCACTTTTAACTTAAGGCAAGTTCATTCTTTTTAAATTTAATTTAGTAAATTAATTTTAAATTTCTTGACAATGCATTTATTTATTGGACTTTAGTGTGATTTGATAACACAATTAATTATTTATCATTTATGTTTTGCCCACTTCCAAAAAGGATATAAGAAAATTGATGACATTAAAAACACACAGAGAATGAAAAAACAACACATTATGAGAAACAATAGAAAATCCATGTAGTAAAGATAAAATGTAGAAATAATTATGCCATAAGAAACTAGTCAATTGGAGGCTATTTGAACAAAATTTCAATTTGAGCTTCCTGGGAGCCAAGAGGAAAGAAGAAACATGATGCTTTTGTAGGGCTTTTATTTGACAAAATGAGAATATGTCTCTTTTCATTTTGTTTTAGGAAATTTTCATCTAAAACATGTTTTATCAATGTTTTAATGACTTTGCTTTTTTTCTTTTATCTGTTTTGTTAGCATGAACCTCATAAAAGAAATTAACCATATAAATCATAAGTTAAAGATAATAAATAGCAAAAGGCATGAAATGCTTTTTTAAGTAATTTTATTGTTTGTTTTTATTTTAATGTAAATATTTTATTCATATTTCTATGCATATCCTAGATAAAAGTGGTGACATTTTAAAATCAAATTATTGTATGTAACCCTATAAAGGCAATTTTGTGGGAAGCTATGGTAATAAAATGTGGATTTATAGATTTCTGATGCTGTATAATAACAATTAGAATGTAGATAGCAATGAATAATTATGTTTTATAAAATGGATACAAAAGCATAAAATACACTTATAATTTCCTATGAACAAAGAACATTTTTCTGTCTAAACATATTATAAAAACTTTTGTTTGATTTTTAAAAGTAGAAAATTTTTCATTAAGAGCTTAATACTTGCAACTTTCTCTGTGTTAACACATTTAGGTCAATTATTATAAAATGGAAAAAATAATTTTTTATAACCTCTGTACAACTCAAAATATTCACACAATTTTTCAAAAGTTTAAGAGCAATTATCATAGTGGAAAAAAGGGGATTTTAAAGACATTATTTTAAATTGTTAAGCCAAAATGAGTTTATGCTTCCAGTATCTGCATTCTCAAAAAGCTGCCATAAGAATAAAACCTCTTCTACCCTCTAAAATTTCATGTCAATCTCTCACATGTTTTTAGGGGTTGGCTCTGGTGACAGAGCTAGGAAGTTTTCAGTTTTACTACTTCTACTAAACATTCTCTATTTTCTATCCTTCCATTTATTACCCCACTCCTAGAATACAAGCTTTTTGCCATCCCCAGAGCCACTAGATCTGCTGTCCTTACAGGTCACCAGAGCCTTTTTCTAGGAGGGTCTTTGCCAAATCCCAGCTTTAGACTTGACTGTGTTGATTGCCTGAGTCCCAGAGTAGTCTCCCCTGGCCTACTTGGCACTTTACCTTCCTAACTCCTCCTCGCTACCTCTATCCACATTTTTCTTTCCTTTCACTGCTGCCTCTCCACCCATTATGGAAACCCACATTTCTGTTCTTGATACCTGCAATTTGAACTTAGTAGCTTTATTAAACCATCCACTTTTATAGCTTTTATTTCTTTTCCTGATTATTTCTAAATGTAGAACTCCATTCATGATCCACCACCTTTGTCTCTGTGTCTGTTCTTAGCAGCTTATGAGATAAGTCTAAATAAGGTGAGCTCATATTCAATGTATCCAACAGTGAAATGACCTCTTTCCTTCCAAAACAAACTCTTCTTCCAAACAACTTCACTTCAATCAGAGGTATCAGCATTATCAATCTCTTAAACTAGAAAGCCCGGATTATTTTTTCTCATCTCTTGTTTAAAGCTCAGTTTAATATTGACACCAATTCTTCCAAATGTATCAGAAGTAAGAAAATTCATACAACCTAATTTAAACCAAATCACCACAGTTGAGCTCAGAATTTATGTCTCAAATGCAATAAAAACTAGCTTATTAACATCCAATTTACCGTTTTATTTCATTTTATAGGAATTCTATTCACATTCCTATAGAGGTTATTCAGGATTTTTTTCTCTCTACATAATCTCACAATCTTCGTTCTACTCTATTTGTTAGTGGATGATCTCAGGTACTACTATACAAAGAAGATTTAAAAATGGGACCATAAAAGAAGCAATGGCCTTGACTCTCTCAGGCGCTCATCAGGATTTATTGGTCAAAGACTGGGCTTTGGAATCAGACTATGTTATATTTAAATACTACAAGTTATGGAAGCTTAAGCATTCTTATTCCCCAAATGAGTACATTTTCAGTGGTATTCCTCTTACCTGCAATATAATATAGTTGCCCTTATGTTTTAGTCATGTTTTTGGCAGTGAGTAATACGCTACCCAACGAGGGAGTCTTAAACAAATAAGGGTTTGTTTCTGTTACATGATGTGAAGTCTGGATGAGCAGTTGCTGCTGCTGGTTGAGTGGCTCAGTGCAGTGGCCCCTAGGTTCAGATATTCTTTCGGCTGACTCAGAAAGAAAAGGCGGGGGAGGGGAAGAGTAACAGGAAAACAACAGGCTTTCTAGGAGTCACACAACTGACTTTCACGTCCATGTTATCCTTCAGAACTCTTACCCAAAGTTCCTCTAACTGAAAGACAACTGGGAATAGGAGTTAAATCAACCAATAGTATCCATATCGTTCCTTCTGTATATCTGAATTGTACTGATTTTTCAATGTTTACCGAAGTCTCAGCTCTCTCATGAAAACTTCTCCAACTGCTGCTTTCCACATTCATCTCTAATCTTTGTAGATTTCCATTTCAATTACAGCAGCCCCCTGAAATAGATCACTAATATTTTTACAGTCTTACATTTTTCACTTAATGTTTTGTTTTCTCGAAATTTAAATGTGCATTGAAGATAGAGACTGTGTTGTGATCCCCTTTTCTGTCTACACAAAACAGGGCACTGTGATAGGCACATAACGGTACTCCATATGATTTGGACTGGGGCAAGTTAGAGTCAGGCAAACTCAAATCTGAAATCAGGAACCACTAGTCTCTTACTGTGTAATCCCAAAGAGGAGAACTTTTGCTTCTTCCTCAATAAATGTGTAAAAAATAAATAGCTCACAGGGAAAGTATAAGAACTCAGTGTAATAAAATGCATGGAAACTGTGTGTCTGATACACATCATTTTCCTTTATTGGCACTTGATTATAGTTTATGGCAGAAAGTATTTACGTATATTTTCTACATTAATATGATATGCAGAATTTACATGTTTAGGAGCCAAAGACTCAAAACTTTAAAAACTAATTTCTTTAAAATTCACTATAAAAAATTCGCTATAAAAAACCCATTGTTTTCTTTAAGAATAAAATATATTTCAATTTCATTTAGTACTTAGTTCAAGGCTATTAAATAAATATTCACTGATTATATTTTAGATAGAAATTTAGATAATCATATCATAGCAATCTTTTAAAGCTAATAACTTTTTATTTTTACAGTTTTATTTTTGCTACAATGAGCTCAAGGGGTTTTATCTGGAAGCTGTGTTTGTCAAGAAAGCCCACAGTCTTACTCATAGAATATATTTATCTATGGGAGAATGATAAAGATTATGGTACTGGGAAGATACCAAAATCACTTCTATAAGTTCCTTCTTAGTATTGCCCCTATTTTATAATACTACAGGATTTTGTTAGTGTGACCTTTCTATTAAGGTTTTGTTTTTGGAAAATTGCTGGAAGATGGTGAGGATAATGCAAAGGTATGTAAATATTATTGGGGAAACAATTGTAAAGGGGTTTAAAAGGACTGTTTAAAGAAAATATCTTCAATTTTAACTAAATTTAAATCCTTCATGACAAAGAAAAATGCAAATGAGTTTTTTAAAGTATTATTATGGAATTATTCAAATATACATGAAGGTAGATAAAATATTATAGTAACTCTCAATATTTTTATTATCCAGCATCAGAAACTCAACAGGTAGTGAATTTGATTTCATAGATATTGGGCTAGTTACCTACTGCTGGTAAGAAAAAGAGAGAAAGTATAAAACCTCTCTCTCTTTATAATAGCTTAAAACAATAGACAGTTATTATCTCAATCTCTGTGGGTCAGAAATTTAGGAGCAGCTTAGCTGGGTGATTCTGGCAGCTTGGGCCACAGTCATTTGAAGTATGACTAGAGTTGGAAGATACACTTCCAAGGTATTTGTCTCACATGGATACTGATAGGAGGCCTCAGTTTCCCACCACATAATGGCTGCTGTAATGTCTTCATAGCACGCCCACTGTTTTCCTACAGAGCAAGAGAGACAAAGGAGAGGACAAAGAAGAAGCTGTCATACTTTTTATGACTGTATTGGAAATCATACATTGTTACTTCTGTAGTATTCTATTCATTGGAAGTAAGTTACTAAACACAACTTGCACTCAAGAAGAGAAGAATCAGTCTCCACTTCTTGAAGGAAAGATTATCAAATGATTTTTGGACACATTTTATAATTACCACAGTATTTCCATCCACTTCTCACACACCATTTGAATTATTTTTGAGGAAATTCCAAAAGATACACCATTTTATCCATAAGTATTTCAATATATATCTCTAAATGATAAAGACTTTTTAAAATTAAAATCATTTTAATATATAATATATAATATAATATATATTATATATTATATGTATTATATATAATATAATATATAGTATCATTCTCACAGTGAAAAAAATTAATAATTCCTTAGTATCATAAAATATCTAATCAATTTTCAAATTTCTTTGTTTTTTATAAGGTTTTTTTACAATTAGTTTAGTTTGTTAGAATCAGAATCCTAAAAAGAACCATCTATTGCATTTAACGCTTTTTGAAGTGATATTAAATCTTCCTTTAATCATCCAATTTGAAATATACTTACAGCCGGACAAAGATAAAAGATGGTGTTTTTCATAAGTCGTCTCTTGAATGATATTCATACACTATTTTGTTTCTACATTGCTTATTGTTCTTTTCATAAGAAACACTCAAGAAGTAAAGAAGCAGATTTTTCTAGGTTACCTTCGAATCTGAAATTTATGTTACCACTTTGGTTATATTCCTAATAAGCCACAGGTGTACACTACAGGAGCGAGTGGAAATAGAGACAGGGATATGATGACAGTTAATTGTCCATAATCTATTTATCCCAAGGAGCACTTACACATCTGTTACATATTTAGGTATTTGCTACTTGTAGTTTTTTTGCGATGTTTGAGCAGAGAAAGATCTATAACTAAAGCACCACAAAAAGGAAAAATGCTGTCAAGGGGCTTTAAAGTATCAAGACAAAGAAAGTACAGCTTTTTGTGTCTTGTAAATGAATGGCTTCATTCATGTCAATAGGGATTTTGTTTTACATGTGCTGTACTAGGTTTGGGCACTAAACACTTGACTCCCATTTCCGAATGAATTAATTTGTTAAATGCAGGTATTTAAATAGAAAAGGTACTTTAACAATTAATTTCTTCAATAAGTACTTGTTGTGTAAAATATTTTATACTGTTATGATCTGTTCTTTCATGAATGTGTACCTATGATATATGTAGGTGTGTGTATATATGTAAAATATGTACTCAAAAATATTAAAATAGCTCATAAAATTTATCTTATACCTATTTTTGACACCTATTTTGAGTCAGGTATTTTTTATTGTATTTCTAAATTAATTATGGTTTTTGATCTCTATTAGCAACAGTGAAAAATTTTATAGGTAGAATTACAGTTAATCTTGCATAAAAGATATTCTAAATGTTTAAAATAAAACATTTAAAAAGTTCATAGTTGACTATATCCTAGCTGTATACGAGAAATGTGGATTTAATCATATATTGAAAATTAATATTTTAATGAACAATTTATCTAGGAAACATTCTTTGCAGGTGGTTTTTTCTCCAATCAATGATATTCCCACTGTTTCATTAAAATACTAAATTTTTATATTGTATTTTCTCTGTATATATTTTATGTTAATAAATATCTAACTAATAAATTGCTTCATTATTCATGACTATATGCATTTGCAAGGATTTACTATGGCAAACTTTCTGTTGTTGATTTTTGCCTGTTATTTGATGAAATGTCAAGAATATAATTGCTAGTAAATTCAAACTACTGTTCAACTTTATTTCATTAGGTACAACCATTTATTCCAAAAAATGTACACAAACAAGACTCCTATTTGCAGCTGGCATTAAACTTCAAGAGCAGTTGACTTTGTTATCTGGATCCAGTTTTTAATGCTTACTGTTAAGTTCTTTCTTTCTTTCTTTCTTTCTTTCTTTCTTTCTTTCTTTCTTTCTTTCTTTCTTTCTCTTTCTTTCTTTTTTTCTTTCCAAACCACCAGAGGATGATTTCCTTAAGAATGTTCTTTCAGGTATGTTCAGAATATTAATTAGGCCCATCTATTTCTGTCGGGTAATAACAATGTCCATGGGCTGAATGGATGCTGTGACCTGTGAAAGAACTATTCATATGCTTTAGTCTGCCCTGGCACATTCTTTAACAAGTGAACATAGACGTTTTTCACAGTCATCTTAAATGTTTCAACTGTGTGTTTCATGTTTGGTTCTTGTATCTCCAACCATATAGCTTTTCTTCCTCTTTTGGGGACGACTTCCTTGCACTACTCATTTAAACACTTCTGCCTTTATGAAGATTTTACTGCCATACCTAGGAGGCTTCTTACTGTATTTGCCTGTAACAGAAGGAGATTTTAAAGAAATTAAATTTATACAGACTAAATCTTCTGGGGGATGCAAAGACATCTTAAACAATTAGCAATAATTAAAAAGCATCTATTCAGACTGGATAAAAGGTAAATAGATTTCACTTAAATATAGCAGTTAGTGGGTATAGTTTTTTCCATTTGCATGTGTTTTTTTTAACCTTCTGTTGGCAAATAACTTCAAAGTAAAAGAAAGAATTGACATTTGTCAGTTTGTATAATTTTTTATTCATGAGTTCTACTAATAAATTGCTTCTTAAAAATTAATTTTCTTTAATTTAGAGGGTACAACTAACACTGTATATGATAGCATGAAAATGATGACTGAGTAAAATCTAGGCTTTTAAAAAAAATCTTAATGTGTAACTGGCTGAAAGATGTATGGCTACTCAACTTCTGATATATTCCTATAGATTTTATTCTGAAATTTATGTACTTCAACTAATTATTTTTATTGGCTACTGAAATGGTTAAATGCTTAACTATTCTAGAAGTCCTCCTTATATTGTTCCAAATTAGGATTTGTCTTATGAGTGGTCAGAAGAGATAGATTATATTTTTATTCAGAAACATTTATAAGCACTTGCTAGTATATGTATAAATGTAGTGATGCATAAAGGTATTTATCTATACATACACATATGAGTACATGCAGAGAGAGATTTGTACAAAAAGCAAGTACACATAAGTTCTTTACTTCAGGAAATGTATAGTTTAGTAGACTGCAATCATATATATGATGTGCTTTGAGGGGGACACAAAAGAAGGCATATAGAATCTTGACTATATAATTTGATCTTTTAGTGATATAGCTCCATTCTTCAGAATTTTAAATAGAGTCATATTTTATCTTAAACATATTTAAAATATGTTTAAAATTTTGGTCAGCTAACATTTGATCAGCTAACATTTAAAATATGACAACCAGCCTGTGGAAAAAAATATGAAATGAATGAAATGAAGTCGAAGAAAGAGAAAAAATGACAAGAAATAGTATAGAAGATACTGAAAAAAATGTAGCAGTACAAAGATATATTTTTGCAAATTCAGTCATTCAATGGTAGTCAATAATATGTGTAATGATTTTGAGTGCAAAAATAGTACCATTAATATTAGAGCATAGTGTTACTGAGGTTAAACTTACAGATTTGATCTCCTTTAATACATACAATTTCATTCATGTATAACTGCCTACTCAGCCATTTTACAAATGTGTCATAAGAAACAAGGAATAAGAAATAAAACAGAGGAAATCTATAGCCACCACTGGAGAAAAACACAGAAATAAAAATGAAAATAGATTCACTTTATAATGATAGTGGGTTAGTTGTACAATCTTTATACAGAAAAGAACATATTGTTTGAAAGTATAAGTATTCTCAGCTTTGGGGAAACAAAGTAATTTTTGCATCGTGATGAACTGCAGAAAGCATAAGCTTTAGCCAGAAAAATCTGGGTTCAGAAAACGGTTTTGCTTATACATTAGCTGAGGAAACTTCACCTCACCAAATACAACTCTTTACAAAGAAGATAATAATATGTTCCTTAAGGAGTAGTTGTGAGGACTGAGAGATAATCTAAGAGTAATAACATAATAAAGTAACCATCTCAGGGAAATGAAACATTAAAATTTTCATTGTATCTAGTCTCATGTAATATTGCTAGGTAGAAAAATTACTACTGTCTAAAAACTGAAAAATAGCCCTCTTAGCAAGACATAATAAAGACATAATAAATAACTTTAATGAAACTAAAATACTATGTAACATAAAAATCAAATATACAGTGTTTGGACTGTATTTAGAAAGTGAAATTCTAGGACTATCTCAGTTTGTAAAGTCCCTCATACCTGATGGTTGCATTCCTTTCCCAGCATGCATGGAAGGTCATGATCTTACTCTGTACTTATCTAATAATTCACATAAAGGAAGACTAGATTATTGAACATGAGAATTGTGTCAATCTGAATGTAAGCTATGTCCTTAAGATCTGGACACAGAGCCTGTGGATGATCAGGTGAAAATAAAATATCTTTATGAAAAAGAAAATCTTACATGTAGTTTACAAAAACTAATACATATAGGTATGAAACAAAATTTTGAATGGCAATCAATCAAGATTTTGTTTTCTCTTTAATTTTTTATAAGAATACAAATATATATGGGTTCAGAACTGCTTCTAATAATGTTGGAATAGGAATTTGGAGTCAACCCTTCCACTGAGAATAACTAGAAAGACTACATAAAACACGTTTTAAAAACCTGCTTGAACATATCAGAGAACTAAAAAGGCAGTGAAGACTCACAAGGGCACTATTCAGGAAAAGAAGGTTGTATTGGGAAGATGTTACCTTTGCACTAGAACCATCTGCTGACAGGCTGAGAAGTTAATATCCTGATCAATACTTTTAACAGCTTCCAAACTAGAAGGATCAATACTGGATTCCAATGTCTGCCAAGAAAGAATATTTTGGTAAACATTCTCATAAATATACTCTGAAAAAGGACCCTGTGAGGCTATTATCTAGGAATAAAGGGAACCTCAAAGTAGACTCTCCATGGGAGGTGCTAAAGGTTAGCTTAAAAACATGAAAAAGTCTGAATGTAATTATGTTATCTGGGATTGCAAATGTCCTAACTACCCACCAGGAGCTAAGGCAAATTCTATTTTGAAGATTTAATTAGTACTACAAAGTTTCATATAAATGATTAACCCTTAATAAAAATTAAATAACATATACTGAGAGAAAATAAACGAATGAAAACTAAGAGAAACAAGAGTCAATAGAAAAAGATTCATAAGATGTCAAAGATAATGGAGTACAGAGATGTATACTGTAACATATTTATGGCCATATGTTTAAGAGGATAAACAAGAAAATTGAAAATGTTCTCAGGGAACTTAAAACTACAACAAACAAAAATATTCTAGCTGTAAAAATTACAATAAATTACATTGAAGGAAATTTATGTTGACTTTCTGTTTGCATATTTACTTGCCCTTATTTCCTAACTCCACTGCTAGACTACAGTATTCTTGAGGACAAAGGCTTCATCTGTCTCCTTTCTGGTTATATCTTCTACATTCTGTTCTAGCCCTAATGAATAATAGGCACTCAATCCAAACTGAATATAAAAATGTTTGAATGAATTGCCTCATAAGATTAATCAGCCTGATAAATATATTCTCCAATGTTATTCTTTCTCTTCTCCTTATTTGATTTCAAATCTGTAACTGAGACTACTTGCTATTATGTCTAGTATTAACCTCTAATGGGTTACAGTCCTCAAAAATAAAAGCAAAATACAGACTTTTTCAGACAAAACTGGATAAAAAGTGTTGCCAGAAGCCCTGCCCTTGAGAAATTTTAAAGGAAGTTCTTTAAGCAACAGGTGTGATACCAGATTGAAAATTTTATTTACATAATGAAATAAAGAGCTGCAGAAATTACAGAAATGGTAAAAATAAAAGTAAATATGTAAAGCCATTTTATCTGATTTTTAACCTCTTTAAAAAATATTTGTCTAAAATTAAAAAAACAAAGTGGTAATTGGCAAAATATCTGTTCACATATATGACATCATTTTTGTCTCCTTGCTTCATGTAACTTGTCAGAGCAGGAGACATTTTACACTCAATTGATCTGTGTTCACAAGCACATACCAGGAAAAAAAAAGCCATATTTGATGGCAGAAATTTGACATAAATCTATACAAGGAGATCATATTAATTGAAAACAATAGAATATATTGAAATCTCAAGATGCCATATGAAAATGGAAAAAAATTAAAATTAAGGCATTAATTAATATTCTTTTAAACATTAAATAGAATTTTCATATTAAATAGAACTTCCTGAGTCACAGCTAAACTTATGATACCCACACTTGTGAAAGCCTGCTGATCTATTGTACCTCCATGTACTGTTGGGCCTGAGAAACATGGCTATGAGTGTATCATGATTCATGGTAATTGAAAGGCCTTCAAGCTATCCCTTTAATACTCACCCTCCCATTTCAAGTCCCAGCAGAATGTTTTATAACAGATTACAAGCTTAAACACGACTACCTATACATTGGGGTTTTTCATTATGTTAAAGTCAAAAGATTGCTTTATAATCATGTGGAATTCTTTCTAATAAATGATAACCTATGAATATGGTTGAACTCTACTACACTCTGATGATTGTATAAGTAATTGTTCTGGTTTTTATGGCTATGTAACAACCTACTCCAAAATTAATTCTATGAATTAACTGAACTAAGCTGTGTGATTCTTGCTTGGGATCTCTCATGTTGTTAGAGTCAGATGGCAGTTGGGAATAGAGTCATCTGAAGGCTTGACTGGGCTTCACATCTGAGATGGCTTCTTCTCCCACATGTCTGGTGCTACAGCTAAGAAGGCTAGAATGCTAGGAGACAGGCTGGGCATCTCCATCTTTTCATGCAGCTTTTCCATATGGCTAGCATGGACTTACTCACAGTATGGCAGTACAGTCAGTCTTGCATGGTGGCTGGTTTTCCCAAGAGAGCTCCTTCTAAGAGAGCAAGAAGGAAACTGCTATGTTTCTTATGACCTGCCCTTAAAGTCACACGGTCACTTCCAGTGAATTCTATTGGCTATATTGAGCTTGCCTAGTTTTAATGTAGGAGAGGAGTATACAATGGTACTAATACTTGTAGGCATGGTTCACTGAGGCTATCTTTGAAGAGGTTATGCCATCTTTCATACCCTTTCAAGCCAAGAAAAACAAACACAGACTACCTGTAAAACATTCATTTTTTCCTTTTCCTCTTAATATTTACTTAGCACTTTTAATTTTTAATCCATGGCTTCAACAAAGTCCTCTATTACATACTACAAAGGATAAGTTTTACTCTAGGCACAAGTAGGAGTGGTATGCAATAAAGACTCATAAATAAGTTTATGCTTATTGTTCTTCTGATTTAGCACATTCATTTCTGGAAGGATTCATGGTATCTTAATTAAAATGTCACAGGCAACTCAAAGTATTTCAAGGTATACTTACTGAACAGCTACTGTGTTCCAGGAACAATGCTAAGTGCTAAGGATACACCAATTAGCAAAACACTGTCCTATCTTCAGAGAGCTTAGGATGAGGATGGACAGAGAATATAGCTTACACATTTCAATTTCCCCTTGCATGGATTCTCATATAGTTATCCAAAACTATTTTTTTTCAGACCCTCACATTTTACCTGAAATCTCCTTCATGCTGTAAAGAAACTATCTTTCAGGTTCCAAGAAGAGTTTAGTAAATGAAACAGTACAAGTGATAAATGTTAACTGTTATTCCTTCTTGCCTTCCCCTATATGATTTCAGGTGGGATTTATTAAGAGAAGATGTATTTCTTCTTCTAGGTCATGAAGAACATTTTTTCTTTATCTGTATCCTCCAAGGAAGCTCATGGTGAAATAGATAAAATGTCAGAAATAATTAAGAAAAATGCAGGGGTATCCAACAACCTAAAATTACACCTTTTGGTGGTGCCTAGTTTTCATCTTCTCAGTCCCTTGACAGATATAAACACCAACTTATCACATCCTTTAGATGATGGTGTGTTAAATCAATGTTGATGAATACATGGTACAGTAAACAGGGAGGATGAAAAGAAATTTTCTCAGCAAACAGAGGTCATGGGTTCTAGAAGGTCAATATACACTATGCACTATGCAATTGATACAGGATCTAAAATCCTTCAGAATGTTTGCATAAAAAGCCTCCTATATCTCTTTTATCATTTTACTAGTTTCAATCATACATTCATTTTATTGCTTTATAAACCTGCTATTTTAACTACAAAAACTGCTGTTTTGAACATTTGTTTCAGTATTTCCCTTTAGCTTTCAGCAGTAGGTATTTGGATCGGTATAGTAGTAACCTAAATACACAGAGAAAGTGGACTCTGTATCAGAAATATGATATTTAACAATCATGGGACTCTTATTTGTACACACCTTGAATATATTTGTCTATCTCAGCTGAAATCCTCTTATTTCAGATATATAAACTAATTTTAATGAAGTGCGCTTAAGAATAAGTTTTTTTTTCCTGCTTGGCCATAATAAATAGATATGAATCATTTATTACTATTCTATTAATTATTTGAAACACATGCTACTAAAAGTCTTTGGACAAGTAAAAAATAATCTTTAACAACATTAATTTGCCTATGTAATGTTTTAATTACTCACTACCAGTAGTTATAATAAAACAGATAAAATCTTTTAAATATAACAGTGTCAAGCAATGCTAAATATTTTTATGTAACCTTAATTAGTTGTTCTAATAACAATTGGAACTGTTCTTATTTCTATAATATAAATGTGAAAGTGAGGCACAGAAAAGATGAATAATTTTCCCAGGTTCACTCAACCAGGAAGTGGAAAAGCTGGGTTTTAAGTCCAAGCCTGTGAGTTCCATATTATGGAGTATTAGGGAAGCTAACAGTTTTTTCCCACTTCTGATATTCTCATCCACGTGAGGAGGGCCCACTTATATTAATATAACATTGCTGGCCCATCTCCCCTATACCCTGCCATTCACTTCCCCTTCTTATAGAAGGAATGACTTACCAAATTAACAAATTTGGTAAGTTGAGGAAGTTGCCCACAGTAAGCTTAAATTTAGCTCTGCTCTTCTAAGTCATACATTTTAGAAAGGGAAGAGCCATCTTTGGACTAATTATGTCTTTGGATGAGTAAATATGCTTAATTCTGGGGTATGATATTGGGTATTTCATTTGCCTATATATATAAACCATGTTCTCCAATATTATCTATATAAATAATAAAGGTCTCTAATTGGCCTTAGCTTTCCCTTTCTGATAAATCTGGATAAGAAAGAAATTACTGACTTTCAGGATGCTAAATATGCTAGCAATGCTGAGACCTTATCTGAATCACTAACAATTCCAGTAAATGGAAACCCAAAATAACGTTTTATGAGATCTAACTCACATTAAAGTTGCAGTATTTGTTCAGAAATATATTTTTCTATGTGGTCTATAATATCTTGGTTACCTCACACACAAAAAATCTAATAAGTAAGAAAGTAAAAACTACACCCAATGTCTAGAGTTATATATTCTGGATACATAACTATGTTTGTACTTAGAAAATGCACTTCGAGATGATCTAGACCATATTATGGGCTCAATGTGTTCAAATTTCTAAAAAGTTTTAATTTCAGGATTTTATTTGGTGACTATAAGATATAAAAATAGTTGAAATATTTTAAACTAAATACATACTTAAAGATATCTTGGAAATTGAAAAAATATGTGCTTTAAATAATTTAATTTACAATGTATTTTTGAAATTTGATTTTGCAGATACATAAATATATAGAGATAAATATTAATATTTCTATTTTATATACATAAAATTTAATATACTTCTACTTAATATGGACTTGACGGTAAATGTCAATATTCTGCCAGACCATAATTTGTTAAGGTTACAGTTAAATATACACACCAGTATTTGCCATTTCTGTTGCTTTTACTTTGTCCATTCCTCTTTTCCTCGGGGGTTGGAGAGTGGGTGGGGAGTCCAGACATTCTAAAAGGCAAGTTCTAAATGAACCACCACCTGAGCATACAGTGAAAGGAAATGGTTGTCCTAGCAACTGGAACAAAATTAATACTCTCAAATCCTAATTTCTTCTACTCAGGTAACCGTTTAGTTCAGCAGTTTTCGGATATACTTTGATATTAAAAGTCAGATTTCTTATTGCCAGTGGACATTTATCAGCTGATGCCATTTTTATTTCTTATTCAAAGGTTGGGTTCCTCAAATTGTAATTTACTTGGTGTACTTGGACCATACAAAAAACTTTTCAATTCTCACAGCTGAGCAAGTTTTGATGCACTTAACAATTATAAATTAAGATGTTTACAATAGAAAATTTAAAGTGTTTATCTTCTGCGTTCTATTCCAACATGTTTATTAATTCTAATATTTAACCTTTTTTTCTGATTTGATGTAGTGAAAAGTTTATAAAATATAGAAAAGTTAAGGAGGAAAGTAAAAACGATCTAAAAATTCATCACTCAATTACTTTGCTACATTTTGTTCCAGTCTTTCTTTTATGAATATTTGGAAAGGTGCTCCATTTTTCCTCTAATATCCTTTATTTGTCTCTTGGGAATCTATTGCTTAATAGTTATTATATCACTATAATAATTTTTAATGGCAATGTAATATTACATCAGTATAGTATAATTTGAATTATTATACTATTGTTAATTTATACTATTGTACTATTTTAAAACTACTGTAAAATCATGGTATACAAATCTTTTTATGTCCCTGATTATTTCCTTAAAACATATTCTTTTAAGTAGAATGTCCATTTTAGAGTTGTTCTTAACTATTGTCAAATTATTCTCTAGATTCTAGAATATTTCTAGAGTCTGGGAATTTTTCACCAATTTGTGCTCCTTCCATCAAAGTAAAAAAGTTCCAATATCATCATACTCTACTCAACACTGGGATTTGCCAGTACAATAATCTCAGTGGGAACATTTTGATATTCATTTCTTTGCTAATGAGGATGAACATTTTTTTGAACTTCATTATTATTCATATTGATTTTTAAGAGAATTTTATATACCTAGCCCTTACACACTTCTTTGGTGATATATTTTCTATTTTCATTTTCCCTTTTTAAAATTTTTAACAATAAACCTTTTTATTCATTTTGTAGAAGTCAAATTAATCTTTCCCCCTTGCTACTGTCTTCTTTCACCCTTGTGCTTAGACAGTTTTTTTAAAACCCAAGATTAGAAAAAAAAACTTATCTATATTTTCTTCTGAGTGCTTCATGATTTTGTTACATTCAAATTATTTATGAGATTTATTGTAATGCCCAGTTAGAAGAGAATTCCTCCATTGCCCCAATATATTACAGAATTTTATTTACCACACCAATTCCATGAGATACATATTACTATTCTTAATAGAACTCTGGGAAGTGGACAAGTGTTGTTATTACACATGGTCAAACATCTAATAGATGATGTGTTAAACTGTTATAATCCACATTAGCACAGAAAGATGTCTTAGCAGCGTTACTGAGATAAATTAGGCTTCTACAAGTATTTCCTAAAGTGCTGCTTAGTCATACTTGATTATAGGACCCTCACAATCCCTAGATTATTCACTCCAATCTTTGCATCATGCTTACCAGATGCTTCCTTTATCTCTAGTAAGCTTCATGAGAGGGCTGCTCTAGTAGCTACTGCTTCTCATTAGAGATTTGTATTATCATCTCCCATTGAGTATCAAACACATATCTTCCTATATACTTCTTTTTTTTTTTTTTGGGAGAATGAATTTATTTTTCTTTTTTTTCTTTTTTTTTTTCTTTTTATTATTATTTTGTAGTTTCTTTTCAAGATCTTTTTCCTTGATTTAAAAAAGGCTCAGTAGAGCAGAGATCAGGAGAGAACTTTTCATGAAATTTTGCTGAAGGTTTAGAAATAATGAAAGAGAATGTCAGAACAGAGAATTATAGAGAATTAGTATACAGTCTCAAACATCCAGTGCTCTCACTGAAATTCCCCCTGACTCCAGTGAGCCTGAGGCAGATTGTCCAAACTACCAAAAGGAAAATTCAACTTTACCACTTGAAGGGGCAACTCACCTCTAAGAATATTACAACCATTAGTGATTCATTCTAGACCAAAGTAACTCCTGGCCCTAACAGGGGAAGAATTTTCCCTTTACTCAGTCATTCATGTACTTTTTTCTTTTTTTTTTAGTTTCAATACTACTTTTATTTTGGTGGGTTAATAATTTTTTAAAACATGTTTTCATTCATTTCTTTTTTCTTTTTTTTTT
>VBSM01000272.1:7837049-7923331 GCA_008086735.1 Cheirogaleus medius | reverse complement strand
GAAACAGTCAAGAGAGCAAACAGACAACCCACAGAATGGGAGAAAATTTTCGCATTCATTTCTTTAGATTTTTATAATTCCTGACAACTACATACTCCAAAGGAGTGTCATCACCATTTACATTTGTCAAACTTTGTACTAAATATTTTACCTGCATAATTTTATTCATTTCTTACTCTATGAGAAAAGGACTATAGTATTTCTACTTGACAGGTTAAAAAAACCCTAAGGCTTATAGAAGTTAACTACTTTATTTCATAGGGTGGTAGAGCTTAAATTTAAACCCGGACCTAACTCCAAAACCTATGTTCTTAATCAATCTCTTAATGTCAGAGACTTGCCCATATCAACTTAAAAAACCTTTCCAAGAAACACAAATAATACTTTTAGTTCACACACAAGATTTCTTTAAAAGCAATTCATTAAATGCTTTCTTTATTTCATTTGGCCAATATTTATAGACAGCCTCACTATTCTAGGCAGTAGAGACATATTAAATAATTTAATCCTAATTGATACATGAATCTAGAAATTGTAGCAACATTTTTCTCCTCCTGATTGAGTGGTGTGAAAGTTATTTAGCTTGATTCACTGCCAAGCAATCATCAAAGAATAGAAAGGTATAACTGTGTCATACTATGCTTCAATACAGCTAGACCTCCTCATCATTTCCCAACAAATTCTATGTTCTCTCTACCACGTACCACTGATAACTCTTCTCTTCCCCACTTTAAATGTTCCACCACCTCCCTCTCTGCTTACCACAATCTAACCTAGTCTATGAAACCTCTCTTCTTAGGCCAGTCACATACATTCTCTTATTGAAGTCATTTACCATCCACATCAGTGGTTTCCAAACATGGCTAATTAAAATTATTTGAGGGCTTTTAAAATTATATTTACCTAAAATTAAAGGAGTCATACTTTGAAAAGACTGGAAACAATCTAAATGTCTATCATAATGGAACATATTAAGTCATTATAGTACACAATGTGAAAATATAAAACAATCTTCAAGTTATATTAAGTGAAAAACCAAGGTACAGAATAGTGTGTATGGAATTCTACTTATTAAAAGGAGATAGATATGTAAGATTGCACATTCACAATGTATGTCCAGAAAGACTAAAAAGACACTTCAGTAGTTCCCTCTGAGAGGAACACTAGGAAGGAAAATAAAAAAGACAATCTGCAAGAACTTTCCCTCTGTTTGTTCTTTTTTTAGAAGCAGGTATATCCATGAAAGAACTTTCATTCTGATTACACTTTTGTACATTTTTAAATTTTGCATTGTTTGTATGGGAAATTTTTTTAATTATTAAAAAAGAACAAAACACAAATGCCTAAGACTCAGCTTAGCTGAGGCATGTGGACTAAGCTTTTGAAATATTAAACTGTTCAGATGATTCTGATGGCCAGTCATTATCACTCATGTGATATTTAATGCCATATCCTAAAATGAGGAGGATACCTTATATTTTTGTTTTTCTTATGGTTCCCACTCAGAGAAGATACCTAATAAATATTTTTTATGAGAGTAGTGCAGAAGTATAATTCCATTTTTTGATTCCATTTCATTCTAGTATGGAAGGGTATTTAGAAACACTATTTTTTTTTTCTTGAGACAGAGTCTCACTCTGTCACCCTGCTAGAGTGCAGTGGCATCATCATCGTTCACGGCAACCTCAAACTTCTGGGCTCAAGTGATCCTCCCATCGTGGCCTCCCATCATGGCCTCCCAGAGTGCTAGGATTATAGCTGTGAGGCACCATACCAAGCCTAGAAAGGCTTTTAACATAACAGCATTATGGGGCAATTAAAAATTACCACTTTCAATACATGAAGGATCAATGTCAAAAAGGGCCAAATATAAAGTAGCCTCACAATCTTTTCTTTTTCAAAAAGTGTACTTCACCTTTTTCAACCTAGCATTGCAAGTCACATGGTGTTGCTTCTGCTGCATTCCGTTCACTGAGGCAGCCGCAAAGACCTGGCTCTGTTTCAGGGGAAGTAGAAATAGAATCCATCCCTTGATGAGGAGTTGCAAAGTTTTAGAAGTTCTGAAAGTATCTGGGGGGGGGGGCATTTTTTGAAAATATAATCTGCCACAGGATCCAACCTCAGTCAGAAACATTTAATTATACCAGATCTTGTAAGTCTAGGCTCAACTTTTAAAGAAATAATAAATATTTTCTCTTTATCTTCCTTCAATATTTCCTTTTCATCCTATAGAGCAAGGGTGGGGAACCTGCAGCCTTAAAGCCACATGTGGCCTTCTAGGTCCTTAAGTGCTGCCTTCTGAATGAATCCAAATTTTACAGAACAATTTGTTCCCCACCCCTGCTGTAGACTATTCTCTCTTTCCCTTCTGCTTCTTTTAATTCTGCTTTCTCTGTTGCCTTTTTCTTCTCTCTTTCATTTCTTAACATCTCATATCCTACACTCTATTTCTGCTCTCTCTTCTCAGGTAGAGAAAACTTTTTAGATTAATGAAAATGTAAAATTTAAAGATGAGTCAATGAATGATATTTTAACAATAAAGGGAAATAGTTTATGTATACACATCTAGTCTATTATTTAAAGTATCGACTTATAAATTGCTGATTGATCATTCCAACCATAATGATTGATTAAGCAGTTACCATGTCTTAAATATTGTCATAAATCTATACACAAGGAAAATTACCTGAAATAGCCATTTTTGTATTAAGCAGCCAACAGAACAATTGAGCATGAATACGTAAATGTGACCTATATTTTGAAAAACATCTTTCATAATAGAAATTAAATTTAGATGCAGAAGCAGTAAAAGTACACTAGATATTTTTCTTATTTAGAGGGTAGAATTATACATGTTAATTAATTCTCAGTGTTTTCTAAAATATAAGTTTAAATGTAAATGAATAAGTAGTTAAAACAAATATATGGCATATGAAAAGATGTGTACTATCCAATTAGCAATAAAGGCATAAAAATAAAACAAAAATGTAATCATTTTTTGCCTATCAGTTTAGAGAAAATTTAAAAGATTAATATTATTCAGTTGGCCAGTTTGTGAAAAACTTGCTTCCTTATATACTGGAGAAAAAATATTAATTGACACAGGTTTGGAGAGGGCAATTTAGTAACTATTAAAATTTTAAATGTTTATCATAAAGTAAATAAAAAATAAATATTACATTTATACATATACTATTAACATAAACCTAACACTATGCAATGGTTTAAAACATAAATTAGATGTATATGTAATCATATGGAATCTTCACATGGAAAAATGTACATTCATGCATATAAAATAAATATATGCAAAATATACAAAGATAAGTAAACTCCAAACTCCAAGGTGGCTACTCAATGAGGGTAAGGAAGATAAAAAATGGACTTTTATTTATTATTGTATCAACTTCTTAATACTTAGAATGTACACAATAGCATGCATTTGTGAATTTTTTAATTATAGTATTATAAATTTGTGTTTTATAATTTAGAAAAAGACAATATAAGGAATTCATCAAGCAAAAAACCAAAATTGATAATTCAGATACAAATAAAGATTTAAAATCAAAATGACGATACAACATAAATAATTTTCAGCATAAATTATAAATAAGCATAAAGCCAGCTTCTAATTTTCAGTTTGTATTTTAAAAACTAATAGAATATAAAGAGAAAAGCAAATAACTATGGAAGCCATTTTGTTTGTTTGTTTTGTTTTTAATTTATACTCTCCTGGCATCTACTAAAGGAATAAGAACTAAATGAAGACACAGTATTGTGTGGAGCATAATGTAAGCCACTTAGAGCCCTGGAAAAATGTGAAGTTCTCGGTGAACTCATTCTCAGAACAGATGAAGATTCGCCATAAAGTTATCACCAATTTAAAGTTTAATTAATTCAAATGAAAATATTTCTGAAATATAAAGTCTCCTGACTTTTTAAATCTAATGTTGCTCTGTTAAGATCATTAGTTTTATTTTATACAAGTTAAATACAAATAAATAATGTTATATAAGATAGTAATATGCTCAGAATCTGTCAAAATATGAAGTTTACCTTTGCCTTTTATCTATGTCCAGGAAATAGTACTATTTTTACTAAGTTGTTAAGTAAACTGAAGAACAGACCAGTAACCTAAATGGAGATTTGAAAAGTTATGAGTAAAACATGTAAACCTGCATGACAACTCCAACTCTGTATTTTGAAAATTAATACATAAACATAAGAAAAAACAAACAACTATGGTTATTTTACTTTATCCAAGATTATTTGACTTTATTCCCTTCTGGAATCTACTGATGGCAAGAGAAATCAGAAAACTGAAAGGCTGTCGTGCTTTTGAAATTTCGAAAGCCATCGCTTTCTGCTAATATTCAGAGACTTGGTGCTGGCAGCCCTTGTCATTTGCTCTTGACTTGGAAGCTAGATAACTAAGTTCAAGGCACTGTGAATAGAGTAAAAATAAATCATTTCAAACAATAAATTAAATAAATAATCTCTGAGCAGTAGCTCCAGAGGATTTTGATAAGTAATAGTCAACTTGAACTTTGCCTAATTGATTTTCTTTGCAGGGGTCATATTAGCTTAATTCACATTTTGTACCATGTCCCAAACAGGTATTACTGCAAGGCAGCTTGGGCTAGAATTCATAATATGTGGTTGTGTGATTACATTTTTTTTGTAAAATATTTGTGGCACAGTTTTTAAAGCACCATTATGTAGTGAGAGTAGTGACAGTATGAAATAAAATAATAGTCCTTCTTTGAAATTCAGGTCCCCAAACATTTAGTCCTGGAAGGGAATTGAAACTTGCATTTTGTTTTTGAGGTTTCCAATTCTCTTCTGATTATCTACCACCCCAATCACACGCTGGAGAGCAATGGCCAGTATACTGCAAAGGTGCCTTACTCAGCCCCTCCGTGACCACTGAACATCTTCTAGACTGGCTTCATAGGATACCAAAGGGGAAAAGCAGCCAACCTGCATGATCCTGGGAAATCTTAAAAACAACAATGGGAAAGACAGTAATTTATGTACTGAATGCCCCTATGTCCTATTCAGCACATTTTGTAGAGTATCTCATTTTCTAAAGCACTTTGACAGGTCACCTTTAATGAAATCAAAGCTTTTAAGGGGAAAGGACTGATGATATTACAGCCCTGATATTCTCTCTCTTCCAGATGGGCATAGTGTTAGCTGCTTAACTTAGCATAGTGTTAGCTGCAAGATGCATGAGTTCCAAAATGATTCTAAGTGTTCATTTAACATGAGGCTTCCTTTGAGAAAAGGCTGCCAGTGGTGCATAATTGTGCCAAATGTGCAGTAGTTTCATAATGTGGGCTGTAATCCACTAGGAACTAAATCCTGCTATTACTCTCTTTAGGGAGACTTCTAAAATCCTACTCTTCTTATTGTCAATAGTAACCTGAAGTAGTTAGAGGTTACTGGAAATCTCCTTTAAAAATTGCTGCACATGTGTTGAAGCTTCCTTAATGTAAGTCACAGTAATGTGTTTATCAATTGGGCTATCCCTAGAGGCACAAGATGGGGCATTCAACACACCATTTCTGCTCCTCAAATTATTCTTTTATTCCATGCATTATGGCTTTAGTTATAATATAATTGAATCTCAAAAATTAAATAATAATTGTCTTCTTCCATAACTGGAATATTTTTGTGTGTCGACAAAAAGAGAAGCTATTTCCACGATATCAATGAATCAGTGATACCATGGAATCTAGTTTTATGAAAATGTAGAAGTGTACAGAAGCACGCCTGCCTTATGGAGATTTCAAATAACCATTCACATATTTATTTGTGTGTGTGCATGTGTGTGCTGCAGTGTTGACATTCCCTCATCTAAAGAAAAGGCCCAGTAACCAGTTCCCAGAGCACAGCCACATTCTGTAACTGTTCAGGCAGGAACTGAAGAGCTTCTCATCGAACTGAACCAACCAGGGGCCTTTAATGGCAGTAGAATGCAATTACCCAAATTGAATTTTGTCCAGGACACTGGAGTTAGTGCCTCCACTCTTCCAGAAAGTACCAAGACTCTGGTTTTATGTCTTATCTGAAAGTCGATGTCTATGGTCAAAAAGTGTCTTGCATTCATACACTGTTAGGCAACCCAAAGGTGAAGCTGTCATTTTTAGAGAAAAAAATAAAAGTAACCTGTACAAATAAATAGTGGATTGGTGAAACTAGGATTCATGGGCAGTTGTTTTCTTTTTAAAAAGGATTATGGGGTTTTTTTCCACCAGACCAGCTTACAGCTCTCTTTCTTATTTCAATGACCAAAAAATGTTTCCTCTACATGCCTATGATTTATCATGAAAATTAATCCTGCCTCTTAATGAAAAACTAAAGTTGAACAATAATTTCATTTTGTATATCTTCATATAATTTGTATATAGGGATAGCACATTTTAAATTTTTGCTATTAGTAGAGCTTCTATACACCATCAGATAATTAAAATATTAATGACTTTACTATGAAAGCATTATAGTAATACAGATTTAAGATAGTAATTCAGAATTATCAGAATTAATAGAGATAAATTGCATTGTAGGTGTCTAATTACACATTGAAGAGGGTCTTCTTCATAAAATCTAGTGGAAAAGAATTCTTTGATATTACTCACTGATAATCTAAATATATATAAATTGATGAAAATGGTATTTCAAAATTTCTAAAAACAGTACAATTTCAGCATATGCTTCAAATAGACCTAATAAATAGATAATAAATGCATCCTTTAAAAAGAAAAAGGCTTAAAGCATTTTCAGTAGCTTTAATTATTATAATAAGATTTGGTTCTTATTAACTAAGGAAACATTAAAGGAAAGGTAATTCTGATGTTAGTTAAAAGGAATGATAATGTAATTCAATTTACCAGTGTAATAGTTTTCAGTTTAAGTTTTATGTTTCAAATATCACACAATTATCTAAGTCTCTCTACTTGTGAGTAGAATTTATTTTCTCATTTATCTTTATACTCATAGAACTAATTCCAAAGTTACTCTTAAATGTACTGCTCAAGCTTTTCTATTTTTGTTTGGGTCAAAGGGTCAGAACACTATTCTCACGAGGTCAGGGTCATCCTCATTAGCGTTGCTCTGTTCTGAGGCTGCCGATTATGCCTTTCGTCCTGAGAAGCCTGGGGTGTCTAGAAGGAAAGGCAGATGGATCCAGAAAAATCCATCATAGCCATAAGTGCCCCAACTAATGGCAGGTCAGGACTGCCATTTTCATATACAAAGAATAGCATATTATTACTCTTCAGCCTCTATATTCTTCTTAGATTCCCTCATTGGAAAAAAAAATGGCTGTGTCAAGAAGCTGCTAGAAAGAAGTCAGTATATTTTAATTTTAAAAATAATGTTCCTCCAATAATAACAGAAGAATTTTTAAAGCATTAAATATATAATATAATAATTTCTCAAATGGGTTGAGGTAAAAATTTTCATGGAATATTTAATGGAATAAAGAAATTCTCATAATGTCATTTTAATTAAATTGTGTTCACAATTCAGTGTGAAATCAGGTAGAAATTTACATATATTTATAATTCCAAAATAATATTGCATATTATTATATACCTGAAGGAAACAAGCTTTAAGATGAGCAAGACCAACATACAAAAGCAGCAGAACAAGGAACAGGATGAAAGGAGAAAAAGGAGAAAGAGAGGTAGAGGCAAGGGAGGTCAGGAGTAACTGTAAATGACATAATTTGGTAATTTGACACCCTGGATCCAAGTGTGTCTGAAGTAGGCCTGATTTACTCCTAGAATTTTAATTATATGAAACTATAAATCTTTTTTTTTTTGTTTCCAAGTTGACTTAAGGACCCCAAAGAGTCCTTACTAATACATCTGACATTGCCTCAATGAATAAGTAATTAACTAAAGAAATAAACTATGCAATACTTCAAAATTCAAAGCATGGGTATTCATGCTTGCATAATGTTTTGAGATTTCACTGTGTCTGTATATCTTATAGGCAAAAAAATGAACTCTTTCCTTTAACAAAAAGAAAAAATATGTAATATTTTTAGGATTCTAATATTAAAATATATGTTCAATTATAATCAAAAATATAATGAGAGCATTTTATATGGTAGTGTTAATGAGATAGAAAAGAGTTTAAAAATTATAAATGTATTTAGTAAAGGTACTGAACACTTACCATGTGATAGGCACTGTAAATACTAGAGGTATAATACAAGGATAAGTTAGAGACCTTCGACAACACAGGACAGAGCATAGCCTGAAGGGGTGAGGATAAGGAAGTGAAAGTGAAGAAACAAACAAATCTCACCCAAGAGCTGATACTGTAATGCTCACAGGAATCTTGATTACGATAAGTCGGTAAATAGATAGAAAGATAAATAGATATGACCATGCCTATTTGGTACTTAATTTTTTAAATACACTGTTGTTAACCTTCTTAGATGTTCCAGTAATGGCTCCTTTTACTCATTTCAAAAGTATTTTACAAAACAAATATACAGTACTTTACTTGGAGCCTTAAATTGTTTTCTAATATTATAATATTCCAAAGTGATGTTCCCATAAAAACATTCTTCATTCCCTCCTTTACCTAGATTGGATAAAATAAATAAAGATTAGGAAAGACCTCAGATAAATAAGAAACAGAGAAAGGGAAGTTTTAGAGAGATAAGTGGATGTTAAAGTTTTCTTGGGCCATCCCTAGCTGCTACCTTCTTGCATGGAAAAACTCGCAATTCTGAATAGCACCTGGAGATAGAAGCAGTATTCCTCTGCTGTGTCTGAAGTGTCTGGAAATATATGTTGTCTCCTATGTAAAGGGTTCAGAACTTGCTGATATTACTGTCCACACTGAGCTTTGTCCTCAATATAAGTGTATCTGAATTTACAAATAAAATAGTGGTGATGAATGATACAGCAGATCGCTCTGCTGCCATCTCAATTTGAAAACATTAGGCAGAGTTTTGGATCAGGCATATAAATTCCTCCTCCTTCCTGCTTGATGAACCCACCCAGTGCTTTTCTCTTTCCATCCCTCTTGCTGCTTAGATACGAGCAAATCATGACAGTATATGGATGCCTTACTTCTGAAACTACTGAACTGGCGCCCCAGATCTTTAACTTTCAAAGCTCTGGCTGAGCGTACAGAATTGTCATTGTATGTTAAAGAAAACTTCCAGGAAAACTGTTCTCTGGAGGATTCCTGTAAAATACTGTACTTAGTTCTACTTAAAGGGAAGGTAACCCAAGCAAAAATAACAGACCATTAGAATAAGGAAAGTAGATTCTAGAAATCACAGCAGATGAAACATGCCCAGATGGTAAACTCTGCTATTTTAATAAGTTCTATGGAAAAGCATGATTGAGTTAATCAAAACTTGAATTGCAAAAAGGGGTGGATCCAGCATATGTGTGGCTAAATGCTTACAGAATGAGAAGAGGTCCTTTTAAAGAACAAATGTACAGAATTATGAATATAAAATTAAGAATTAATATATATTTATCTATAATGAGAAAAGAAATCATAAAAAATTAAAAATTATCAAAAGCTGACCAAAAAAGATAACATACACTATAAGTAAAGATTCCCATGCAAGCTTCAAAACATCTCAGTAATCTACCTCTGATTCCAAATGATTTTCCAAGAGCTTTCTAAGCAACTCTCCATTTTCAGTTACATTCTTTTTATAATCTATCTCTTCCTCTCAAGCAAATCTTTTTCTATCCACATTTAAATGTACTCAAGTCTCTTCAAGCTTAATTTTCAATAACTTCACTATGACCTACAACACTGTCTAGTAGGATCCTAACACCCTTTATAACAAGACACCTGACTGACACTCCTTATGGCCTTTTCTGACTCAAACCCCTCAGAAAGCTAGCCACTACCTTCAGCAAAACAGTTCTTGCTAAGATTTACCTAGGGTAAACAATAGCCTTAATATTAAAACAAATCCTTGTCTTCACCTAACTGTTCAGCATGATTTTTTCTATCAATATCCTCTCTTCATCTGAAACACTTTTCTCTTGTCTATCGTGATGCCAAACTTCTCTTGACTTTCTCCTATCTCTCTGGATGCTCCTTTCCATTCTCTTTTCCTGGCTTATATTCTGCTTAGTTATTAAATGTGGATATTCTTCAGGGCTCAGTCTTAGTCATCTTTTCCTTTCTAACTCTATTATTTTTCTCTTAAAAATCTCATTCAAGCCCATGGTTTCATTTGACATCTATAGAGAAAAGACTCACAAATTTATATCTTCAGGCCATACCTGCCTTTTGGACACATCTAAATGATATCTCAAAGACCTCAAACTGTGCTGTGATCTTCCCATCAGACCTAACCAGTGGCACCATTACCTGTGAGTCAACTCTGACACTTTCTTCTCTCTCACACCCAAGTCTAATCTATCATCAAATCCTGTCATTTATGCCTGTTAACTATCACCCCAGTTCACACATGCCTCTTCCTATAAACTCTATCACTGTAATTCAAGTCACCATCATCTCATAACCGAAGTTAGTCTACTAAAGATCTTCCTATATCCACTCTTTGTACCCGTTTTAGTCTGGGTTCTCCAGAGAAACCAATAGGAAGGAGATATATTTATATTTGTATTTATACTTATATAAATATAATGATTTATTATAAGGAATTGGATCATGTAATTATGGAGAGTGAGAAGTCTAAGATCTGTGGTTGGCAAGCTAGAGATTCTGGGCAGCCAACGATGTAGTTCCAGTCTGAGTCCCAAGGCCTGGAAAGCAGAGCAGCAGATGGAGTAAGGTCCAGTCTGGTGTCCCAGCTCAGTTGAGTGCAGAGTGCAAATTCTCTTACTCAGCCTTTTGTTCTATACAGGACCTCCAGGGATTAGATGAGGGCCACTCACATTAAGGAGGACAATCTGCTTTACTCTGCTCATTTAAATGTTAACCTCACCTAAAAACACCCTCACGGACCCACCCAAAATAATGTTTAACCAAATATCTAGGTATGTCCTGGCCTAGTCAAGCTGACTGACAAAATTAATCCTCATTCTACTGGCTATAGTCTAATCATCACAGAGTTGTCAAAGGGATGCTTTAAAACTGCAAATCTGATCATTCACCCTCTGCTTAAATAATTTCAATGATTATTTGATAAGCTTAGGATACAGACATGATTCCTTCCAATGGCCTGTGAGCTCCTGCATGGTCTGGCCTCTGCTTACTTTTCCATCTCACTGATCTGCTCCCCAGGATCTCCATGTTTCAGATATATTGGCCATCTTTCACTTAGTGAGCATTTCTGCATTTCTCTCCACCAAGTTTGTGCTTTTGAATTCTATTTGGAATGCTGCTCATTCCACCCATTCGTATCATCTCAGAAATAAAACATTACTTTCTTAGCCTACTTCTTAGCCTCTCTGATTTCTTCCCATACCACCACCATTATCACTACAATATACACTGGGTTTCTTCATTATCCACTGGAATAAAATAATTTTCTTTTTATGATAAGCAGATAACTTTATTAGTGTATAGTATTAATCTAGTGATTAATATCTGTGCAAATAACTGAATTTTAATATGAAAAGTCAGAAACTTAAGAATTTCTAGAGCCACCAAGAAATAATTAAATAATGTTAAAATTTTATATACTACCAATAAATCAGGTAGTATTTAAAAATGTTTCGTTTCAGATAACAAAACACTATTAAACTGTAATATCTCACTAGATTCGGGTTAAAAGTCTTATGAAGCTGTTTTATTCTTGAATCAACCCAGTGTGAAAGTTATCTAAGTGATGTCATCGGAAGCCTTTACAACAGAGTCCATTCTTTGAATTGTCAGTAGTGTGAAGTACCTGGTATAGTCCTTTCCCATAGAATTGGAAAAGGAAAGACTTTCCATGTCCATGTCAAAATCTTTCTTTGTTGAAGACAAAAACTCTGATAGCTACTAGAAGAGTCATCAGACAAACATCAGAGAAAAACAAAGACTACTTGTAGATGATAGAGACTTAATGGCTATTGTTAATTTTTATTACTAACATTTTTCAAATGTGAAAGAACTAGTGAGAGTTCATAAAAAGAATCTGTAAGTGACAAAAGCTGTTGATTGATTCTGCAGAATACAAAACATGGAAATAAAATCATTCCAAAAATAATTTTAGACAAACTGTCTCCAGGAATAACTGATAAAGCCCATTTTCAAAGTGTCAGTGAATGTTACACATAATTTATAAAAATGGATGAGTATCATTTTCATAAAAATTAATTCTGAAACATTATATACATATTGTACAAAGAATATACCTACAATATGACATTAATAGATTCAGTAAGTAAGGAGTAAGGCCTCGACATCTGTATTTAAATAAAACTGTATGAGTAAGTCTAGGTTCTATCCTCAATTGAGAAGAAGATTATCGAAGACTTTGAAATGGGGAAAAAGACTATGTAACTTTTCAATGGAACACCATAGCCTCTGGGGATTAACTAATCTTATAGAAGTGCTCAATTTATTTTGTCTTTGACTAGGCTATTTTACAACCTTGTAGAGATAGATATTAACTTATAAAAAAACCTAATACTATTGGAAATAATTTCTGTCTATAAACATACAAACTGTATCTGGTGGGCTGCATTTGATCAGTGTATACTGACTTGCACATATTGATTAAAATTTTCCAGTTTTGCATCCATTTGTAAATGTATTTCAATATTTCTTACCCAACTATAAACCTGAGACACTTGAGTTTTCATTGAACCAGTTTTATTCCCTTATTGATTAATAAGTTAAAATCTTTCACACACGCTAATTTTATATCACATGAGTTATGATTTTACCTGTTTGTTAGAAAATTATCTTCTAACATTTCCTACTCAAGAAAAAAAAAGATCTGTTTAGTTTTTGGAAATTAAAAAGAGTAAACAATCTATTGCAGAATCAACATAACTAGAAAGAAAGTATCTTAAGTAAGAAAACTAGCTTCATAATATTTTCATAATTCTGAAATTACTTATTATCTTCACTTTTTATATAAATGTGCCAAGTTTTCATAATTTTGAGTGTTGATCATCATAAGTACAGAGAAGGCTTATCAAATCTATTTGATAGTAAGAACACAAATATTCTTAAAATGTGATCAGTAAAACTTTGGAATTTGAATATAGAAATATTTATCAAGTAGTTAATAAAAAAATAGTGGTAAAAATGCTTAATAGATAGAGAATGTATATTAGACACAACAAAAGATACATGTCTAAAATGAAACCATTAAGTTACACTGCTGGCTACAAACATTTATGATAGCATAGATATGTTTATTTGGACATAAATCTAAACTAGATCCTCCTGGTCTAGGAGAATAAAAGACAAAGCATAATAGTCCTTGAGAATATCAGTAATTTTAAGGACAATATGTACAATGGTATGGCAGCAATAAAGAGTCTGATATGGATCTTGAGTACACAGAGTGGGAGATCTTTGAAGCTGAAGGACAATTGAAATTAAGGTCTCAACTCTCAATATCTTTTAACTGTGTTTTAAAGGTACTGAGACTCAATGTTTTAGCATGGCCATCCATGCTATAGTCCTGTCCTTTTTGTCGTTAATGATCAAGAGCCAGCTATACTAGCAGCAGAAATTTGCATATATGCATTATTATTGAACTACAACTGACAAAAAAGACATGGTTGAACATCCAATATTTTAGTCACTGATATTGACCTATGCTAAATGATTTTGCTATTCATGCATTGGTATGAATAAACTAGATATATGTGTCACTATTTTAATAACCACAGTCTTATCTGTACACTCCCTCTACACTGACAGTTTACATTAAACAATCACTGTCATGCACTTCCATGATGTGGGATTGGGAAAATTACGAGGATGGAAGTCTTGTTTCCACCAGGAGAAAATGACAAACAAACTGAGTAGAGATGAAAGATAAAGAATAAGTTTAAGAGGAATGCACAAGTGAGAACTTCTTATTCTATTGTTACAGGATTAAACTAGCTGAAATGCAGAAAAAGCAAGTACTTAAATGATCACAAAAGGGAAAAATGTGTATGTTATAGGGTCAGGGTTCTACTAAAAGAATAAAGTTTTCTTTTAGTGCAGATAACCAAGAAAGCTCACCTGGTAAAAGTTAAATTATATGGATATGATTATTAAATTAAAGAAACCATAAAAGTCTAATAAATACAAAGTAAGACATATACTGTATTGCAGATATTTCCTCGGTCATATGCTAAGTTTCTCAGGGGAAAAATAGTCAATGCTAACAAGATGTGTTGTGGATTTTCAACTTTCCTAGGACTGAAAAGACATTGCCTGAAAAGTACTTCCAACATCATGGGATGTGACTAATAAGCCATAGGAATTTTAAATTAGGCCCCTTGTCTTTTAGAGTTAAATTTAGCACAATTTACATATAGAGATAGATAAGAAACTAGTCAGCTAGCGTAAGAGTACACACAATTTTGATGGCCAGGAATCTGTTTTAGAACAATGGTAGAAAGTTTTAAACATGCCTTTAGGGATAGTATTCTAGAGAGGAAAGCATGGAGAAGTGGGAAGGCAGAAAATTTAGATCATTTTGTTGAGTCTCTGGGACCAAGTGAATAAAGTTCCTATACAATTAAAATTGAAAAAAATAGAAAAGTACTGATAGGCCTATACCACAGCATAGAGTTTATATGAAGTTGTATTTATCACATATAATTTTGATAGGATTTCTGCTAATACAGATTCACTACAGTATAAACTCTTAAGTACAGCATTAAAAAGCTTTACTTATTTTATATACTTCATAATTCAATTCTCCAAATAATGAGCACTATAATATGACAGATACACTAATATGAAGTAGCGATATAAAGTAGAATAAGATAAGGATTTTATTCCTCCCAGGAGCTCAGAATATATTATGTTGCAAGACTTTGGCATTTTATGGATTTTTTTTGAAAGTTCTACAACAGAGATTACTGCTTTGTCAAGATCGGGAAACTCAAAATAAGACTACTCCCTACCATAATAATTATTTCATTAAAACAGGACAAAATTTACAGAATAAATTATAGTTTTGCAAACTGAATCAATTTGGCTTATGAAAATGTATTATAGTGTCTTTATCTTTCTCATTTTTTCACAGACCAGTAAAAAATTCATCAAGAACTTTAATAATTTTAGAATCACCAATTTGGACATACAAAAAGATTTTGTAGTGTTATATGTCTTATTCTTTCAAGTGGAAGAATATGTCACATCACTGAGCATTCAAAGGGAGTGAATGGAACACACAGACACAGACATGCCTGTATATCATCTATCAATAAATTAGGGTAATAAAATACAATTTTAAAATGCAACATGCTTCCTGGGGATTTCCTGTTCACTTTTAATACCTACACGTGAATTTTTAATCAAATAATCCTATAACATCTTGATAAGATCTGATGCACTAGTGGAATTTACATTTTTATTGGGAAACTGGGAAAGGTTATTTTGGATTGCTTGAGACATAACTATTAGAAAGCTGAGTCAGAATAGGCTTTAGAATCTCAGGACAGCATGTGGTTGTAGACATCTGGGAGGCAGGTCATAAGGAGAACTGGAAATGAGAAGAGATCAAGAAAAATATTGGGAGAGAGCCAAAGATAAACTCAAATTCTGACGGCTTTTGATTTTCTTCTAGAGATCGTATTCCAACTTTTTTTGTGAATAACTACTCGTTTTTTTAGCAGGACCTTAAACAGATGAATAAAATATAAAATTGTTAAAAATACAATGGCTCTGGTGGGAATGGGAATAAACTACCCAATACCCTAGAAGTAGGAGCTATGCTCTCAGAAATCACAGCTGCCTATGTTCAAAACAATGGTTTTGAGAGAAAAATAAAGACTGGGAAATAAAGACTGCAATAGGCTGAAACTCAGAGACATGTATAAATATTCTGAACTCAGGAAATGTAAAAGTTATTTGTGTTCTAAAAACATTTAGTTTTACAAGTGCTTACATTTAGCCTGAATTACTCTTTAAGGCCCACATGGAAATTCTAAGATGGGCTAGGAGAGGAGGTTGAATAAAGATGGTGACCTGAGCATATAGTAGTCTCCCTTTATCTGTGGTTTCAGCTACCCATGGTCAACCACAGTCTGAAAATATTAAATGGAAAATTCCAGAAATAAAGAGTTCATAAGTTTTAAATTGTAAGACGTTCTAAGAAGCATGATGAAATCACAAGCAGTTTTATTCTCATTGAAGATGTGAATCATCCTTTTATATAGCGTACCCACATGTACATGTTATCCACCCCTTAGTCACTTAGTAGCCTTCTTGGTTATCAGATCAGCTGTCCTGATATTGCAATGCTTGTGTTAAAGGTCAGTAGTAGCCTAACCCTACATCACAATGCCTACATCATTCATCTGACTTCATCTCATCACACAGGCATTTTATCATTTCACATTTTCACAAGAAGTGTATGTATACACTTTTATCTAAAAACAGATGCAGGACACTGAGGGGAAAAACTTCTGAAGAAAAATCCTGAAAGGTAGAAAAAGAAACCATAGGCAAAAATATCTGCATAAGACAATCGTGGAGGCAGAAGTGGCTCATGCTTTAAAAACCAATACTCAACACAACAGTGATCAGATATCAGCCCTACTGGAGTCTCAGATAACTAATTAGAAATAACTGATTGGAATTCAGTGTAGCCAAGCTGCTTGATTCTAACTACCAGTTTAGAAGTGTGTTCCATAAAGAACTGTTAGAAAGAGGATGGGGAGGAAATAATCAAAGAAATAAGAGTATTTCTCATTGCCAAATAACTGAATCTCAAAATCGAAATGGTCCATATGCTAAAAATACTTTTAAATATTTTTAAAATATTGTTTGGAAATTTATTTCCAAAAACTATAAAATCAAAATCTCCTTGCTGTTATGAACCAAAATATAGACATCTACATATAAATGTATGGGTAATTTTCCTAATTTTTTAAATAGAAAATGGAATCATACTATACCATATTTTTCTGTAATTTTTATTTATTAATATAATCTGTACATCCATCTGGATTCATTGATAGAGCTGTAAGGAAGATGTTCATTCTGTCTGAAATATTCTTTTCCATTATCTTTGCGAGGCTGTCTTTCTCAGTTTCTTCAGATTCTAGTTTATCTCCCTACCTATCATTTGCTCTGTTTTCTTCTTAGTATATAATGACACACTGAAATTATCTTGTCTTATTCGTACACTTATTTATTTCCTACCCTCACTAGAATACAAGAGTCATGAAAGACACACTTTCCTTCAGTACTTGCTTTAATATCAACACTTAAAACAGGACATAAACATTATAGGTATATGTTAAAAGTTTGCTGAATGAACAATGAATAAGCTCAATCCTTTTTATAGTTGCATAGCATTTAACAGCATTAATATATTTTAGCTTATTCAACCTGTCTCCTATTGATTGACAATATAGTTTGCTGATTTATTTTTTCCTCTTATACAATGCTACAAGAATTAATCTTGTACATATTTCCTTATTTATTTCTGGTTTTATTTTTATTTGATATATTCATCAAACACTGAGATTACTTGGTTAAAGAATGTGTGTGTGCATGTATGTGTATATATATAAATTATATATACATACGTACACATATATTTGTGCATATAAATTATGTATATATTTTTTCTTTTAATAGATACTAATCAAATGTGTTCTAAAGGAGTCATAGCATTTCATGCTTCTGCCAGAATGTGAGTCCCCATTTCACCAAATTCTCATCAGCATTGAGCATTATTTTATTATTTATTTATGCTATGTTTTTCCAAACAGAAAACTTAAACTCCTTTGTAACCAAAGGAATTTTCCTGTAATGTTTCCTATATTGCTTCTGAAGGTCTCCCCACCACATAATTACATAAATATTTCGTTGTGTTAATATTGTGCATATTTTACATTCATATCTTTCATATCTTTAGTCCATCCAGGATTTATTTTTGTGAATGATGTAACAAATATTCTATTTACTTTTATACAGATGAGTACTTATTTATGCCAAATGTATTTATCAAACAAACGATGGAATGAAATACCACTTTTTATATTAAATTCTCATTTATATGTTTTGGATCTCTGTCAATCCCACTAATATCTTTATCCCTATTTCAATAGGTGTCCTAAGTGCTATAAACTGAATGTTTATGTCCCCCCAAAATTCATATGTTGAAACCCTAATCCCCAATGTAATGTTATTTGGAGGTGGGAGCTCTGTGAGGTAATTGGTCATGAGGGTAGAAACCTCATAAATGGGATTTGTGCACTTATAAAAAGAGACATAAGAATTATGATCTCTTTCCTCTATGTAAGGACACAGCAAGAAGGCATTATCTGCAAACTAGAAAAAGGGCTGTCATAAGGAACTGAATTGGCCAGAAACTTGATCTTGAACTTTCCATCCTCTAGAATTGTGAGAAATAAATTTCCATTGTTTTAGCCACCTAAACTATGGTAGTTTTAGTATATCAGCCCAAACTGACTAGGATACTAGGTATACAATATTTTTAAAAACATTTTTGTATTTGTTTATTTATTGAGGTAAAATATACATATAATATTTTACCATCTCTGAGATTTTTAAGTGTACAGTTTGATGGTTATAAATACATTTATATTCTTTTTGCCCCTTTCATTTCCCCCCCTTCCTGGCCTCTGGTAACCACCCATCTACTCTCTATGTTCATGAGGTCCAGTTTTTTAGCTCTCACATATGAGTGATAATATGTGATATTTGTCTTTCTGTACTTGGCTTATTTCATTTAACATAATGACCTCCGGTTCCACCCATGTTACTGCAAATGACAGATATTCATTCATTTTATGTCTGAATAATATTCCATTGTGTATATATACCACATTTTCTTTATACATTCATACATTCATGGGCACTTAGGTTGACTCCACATTTTGACTACTCTGAATAGTGCTGCAATAAACATGAGAGTGCAGATATTCTTTTGATATATTGTCTTCCTTTCTTTTGGATATATATCCAGTATTGGAATTGCTGAATCATATGGTAATTCTACTTTTAGTTTTGAAGGAATCTCCATACTGTTCTCCACAGTGGCTGTACTAATTTGCATTCCCACCAACAGGGTACAAGGGTTTCCCTTTCTGCACCTCCTCACTGTACATGTTACTACTGGTCTTTTTGATAACAAACATTATAACTGAGGTGAAATGATATCTCGTTGTGGTTTTGATTTGCATTTCTCTGATGATTAATGATGTTGAGCATTATTTTATATAGCTATGTCCATTTCTTAATTAGATTTTTTTTTTTTTTTTGCTATTGAGTTGTTTGTGCCCCTTATATATTCTGGTTATTAATCTCTTGTCAGATGAATAGTTTCCAAATAGTCTCTCCCATTCTGTGGGTTTACTCTTTGTTGATTGTTTCCTTTGTTGTGCAGAAGCTTTGTAGCTTGATATAATCCCATTTACCTATTTTTGCTTTGGTTGCCTATGCCTTTGAGGTTTTACTCAAATTCTTTGCCCAGACCAAT
The DNA here is from genome assembly GCA_008086735.1 of Cheirogaleus medius. NCBI lineage: Eukaryota > Metazoa > Chordata > Mammalia > Primates > Cheirogaleidae > Cheirogaleus > Cheirogaleus medius. The sequence goes on along the minus strand of VBSM01000272.1, from coordinate 7,903,746 downwards.
CTCCTTAGAATTTTCCCAATGTTGTCTTCTAGCAGTTTTATAGTTTTTGGTCTTAGATTTAAGATTTTATCCATTTTGATTTGATTTTTATGTACTGTAAGAGAGGTCTAGTTTCATTCTTCTGCATATTCTCCCCATTGGCTAAGTTTTTCTATTTTTAGTAGAGTCAGGGTCTCGTTCTTGCCCAGGCTGGTCTCAAACTCTTGACCTCAATTGATCCTCCCACATTGACCTCTCACAGTACCAGGATTACAGGTATGAGCCACCATGCTCAGCCAATGATATTGATCTTTGCATGTTGATTTTGGATCCTGCAATGTTACTGAATTTGTTTATGCATTCAAACAGTAGAATCTTTAGGTTTTTCTAGGTATGAGATCATATTATCTATGAAAAAGGCTAATTTTACATCCTCCTTTCCAATTCGGACACCTTTTATTTCTAATCTAATTGCTCTGGCCAGAATTTCTCCCCATTGTTCTTGGCAACTTTGTAGAAGATGAGTTGGATGTAAATGTGTGGATTTATATCTGGGTTCTCTATTCTGTTCCATTGGTCTATGTGTCTGTTTTTATGACAGTCCATGCTGTTTTGGTTACTATAACTTTGTAAGAGATTTTGAAGTCGGTGTGATGCCTTGAACTTTGTTTTTACTTTTTGTTTTTTTGTTTGTTGTTGTTTTTGGTTTTCTGTTTATTTTTGCTCAGGATTGCTTTGAATATTCAGGGTCTTTTGTGATTTCACATAAATTTAAGGATTGTTTTTTCTACTTCTGTGAAGAATATCATTAATATCTTAATAGGGATTGCATTGAATCTGTAAATTTCTTTGAGTAGTATTGTCATTTTAACAATATTAATTCTTACAATCCATGAGCATGGAATATCTTTCCACTTTTTTGTGCCTTCTTGTATTTCTTTTGTAAGAGTTTTATAGTTTTCCTTGTATAAATCTTTCACTTCTTTGGTTAGATTGATTCCTAGGTATTTCATACTTTTTGTAGCTATTATAAATGGGTTTGCTTTCTTGATTTCTTTTTCAGATCATTTGCTATTGGCATATATAAATGCTACTATTATTTATTTATTTATTTTTTGACAGAGTCTCACTCTGTTGCCTGGGCTAGAGTGCCATGTCATCAGCCTAGCTCACAGCAATCTCAAACTCCTGGCCTCAAATAATCCTTCTACCTCAGCGTCCCGAGTAGCTAGGACTACAAGTGTCCAGCACCACACCTGGCTAAGTTTTTCTATTTTTAGTAGAGTCAGGGTCTCGTTCTTGCTCAAGCTGGTCTCAAACTCTTGACCTCAAGTGATCCTCCCGCATTGACCTCCTACAGTACCAGGATTACAGGTATGAGCCACCATGCTCAGCCAATGATACTGATCTTTGCATGTTGATTTTGGATCCTGCAACGTTACTGAATTTGTTTATGCATTCAAACAGTAGAATCTTTAGGTTTTTCTAGGTATGAGATCATATTATCTATGAAAAAGGCTAATTTTACATCCTCCTTTCCAATTTGGACATCTTTTATTTCTAACCTAATTGCTCTGGCCAGAATTTCCAGTATTACATAGAACAATAGTGGTAAAAGTGTGTATTCTTGTCCTGTTCCAGTCCTTAGAGAAAGGACCTTCAATTTCCAGGGCTGAGAATGGTAGTTCCACCTCCTTGCTTTTTCTCTGCCTTACCTCAAAAATATTTCTCCCTCAGGCAGTCACAATGCTTCCTGTGAGTTTAGACAAGGAGAGGACTTCATCCAGGGAAATCCAGAAGGTGGGGAAGCTGATTGACCACCTCAATTTCATTTGTTCCAGTGTAGAAACTGAATTGGGGGCAGATTTTCCACATGCTTAGTACTAGACAGAATGAGGGGAAGAGGCATCATGGATGTGAAGTTCAATACTTCAACTTTCTGCTCAGAGTTTTTCCACTTCTCTGTGGCCTCAGTAACTTCCTTATCCTCATACTTGAGCTTTGGGTTGCTGCTAGTGAAAATCTCTGTGCTGTATATTTGGTTTTGGTTTTCTATGGGAGTATGTGAAGCCAGCTTGCCTCTACATCACCATTTTGGAACTAAAAGTCTCTACAACGCTGATCACTGTAGCTTTGCAGTAAATTTAAAATCTTGTAGGTCAGGTGCTCACAACTAAAATCCCAGAACTTTGGGAGGCTGAAGCTGGAGGATCGCTTGAGGCCAGGTGTCCAAGACAAGCCTGGGCAAAAGGAGCAAGAGCAAGACCCCATCTCTACAAAAAGTAGGAAAATTAGCTGGGTATTTTGGCATGTGCCCGTAGTTCCAGGTACTTGGGAGGCTGAGGTGGGGTGTTCACTCAAGCCCAGGAGTTTGAGGTTGCAATGAGCTATGATGATACCACTGCACTCTAACCTGAGTGTCAGAACAAGACCCTGCCTCAGAAAAAAAAAAAGCAGATAAGAAAAGCACAGTAACAGAGCAGAAGAGTGTGAGTAATATAAAACAAAATAATATGACAAAAAAGAAATCAGGCATTTTGGAATTCACAAAACAATAAATGGATTAAATTCCCCAAGTCAAAGGTTTAAAAAAATATAGCTACAGTCTTTTATTTATAGATAAATACCTAAAAAGTAATGCTGTAGAAAGACTTAAAATTAAGTAGTGGTAATTAAATACTAGGTAAATGCTAACTCAAAATGCAAGTATATCAATATTAAGATTGGACAAAAGTAAATTCAAGATGAAGTACATTAAAAGGAAAAAGGAGGCATATGGGATGCTGATAACATCACAAGCCAATAAGAAGATCAAGCAGTCATGAAATTTTGCCACACAGCTTTGGAAACTTTTCAAGTAAAAGCTGATGTAAACACCAAGTGAATTCTTAATTCATCAATTGAGAATTTCACAGTGGGAGACATTAACACAACCCTGTCAGAAATCAAATGACTAGGTGACTAATGATTAAGAAAGACACGAATCAAAGATAGAAAATTTTTCTACAAAGAGCCAGATAAAAATATTTTAGACTTGCAGGCCATGTGATCTCCGTCACACAACTGAATCCTACTATTGTAATACGAAAGCTAACCTAAACAATGTATAAACTAATGGATGTGGCTGTGTTCCAATAAAAATTGTTTACAACTACAGCTGACAGACCAGATTTGGCCTGTGACTGTAGTTTACCAACCTCTGATAGAGATAATTTGAGTCACAAAACAAGAAAATTGAGCTTAAATATACTAGGCAACCACTAAATAAATGAGATCCATACGATATAATAAGAAAGCAACTACTTCCACCTCAAATTAACACTCTGTGGAGCTAGTCTTTCTTTTTCCTTGGTGAAAAAGATGAAAAGGTGAAATCTACGATTTTTATGAACACTCTCAGAAACTAAAAAAGTCTCTCAATCCCTTTGAATCACAACACACACCTAATTCAGTAACTAAAATATCCAGTCCCATGCAGTAGCTGAAACTCTGAGCTTGATTTAATATTAGAGTCTCTGCCTTGCTCCAGCTTGTTTCTAGTCCTGATGGGAAACCCTCCATGGGAAATGGGGAGTGAGAAAGAAGCATAGTTGACTTCTGCAGTATTTTCCTTGCTTGTGAGGTCATTACTTCTCCCTCTTGCTCATGGGCTCCTGTGATGCTGCAGCAGGGAAGAGAGGGAAAGTAGGGGATAAAACAAGGCCTTCTTGATTGGTACTGATATAATTCTGGCATAGCAGGTGTTAAATCTTATTTTTTTCTTTCATGGAGATTGTGTAACTTATTTTGGAGACACTCCATAACTGGTTCCTTGAGGCATTAACAGCATATTCACGGGCTGGTAACTTTTCATTCCACCTTGGGTCCTGTTATGCCTCTTTCCTTTCTTCAAAGATGTCACTTCACACCACTCCGTATAGCGATCTTGAATTGTTTCTAAAATGACCCCAGTTGATCATTTTCTGTGGTCCATACCTGGTCACTGAGCTTAAACAGGAGTGCATGAATATTGATGCTAAACCCTACTCCTGGTCACGGTATCTTGTGTGTCTCAATGAATGAGGCTTATATAATTTGGAAATCTATGGAACCTATGGCTACATAGGTAAGGTAACAGAATGGACATAAGTATGCTGAAAATATCTAGAATTAACACACTAAGATTACTTAGTATACACACAGCTGATCATAACAAGTATATGAATAGAAACCACACACCTAGTGAATCAATCACAGAAAAGATGGATAAGAAAAATCCTGAGATTTCATAGTTGAAAGGCACTTTCTCCCACTGCAGGATCCCAGCTACTTTTCTGTTCTCCTAATACTTCAAGAATCTGTACAGACACTATAGATCTGATTCTGACAACATTCATTGTTCTGGATCCAGTCTACAGTGATGACCTAGACTGCTGCTGGGGATAGAAGGCATCCCACTAAAGGTGAAAGGACTTTTACCACTACCTTAAAGTAATATGTATATAGTATGTGTATTAATAGGAATATTTAGTCTGGATTGATTGAATAATTTTATATTTAATCTTCTTTTTCAGTTTATAGTCCCATAGGAAATGTAAGTAGCTTGGAAAGGCTACCTTTGATTAGTTTTCACCTATGGTGACAGAGCCAGTGGGGTGAATGTCAGTCTTAGGCGACACACCACCAATGTTGCCTTTACAATGGGAAATGCACATCTTTGGCCCTCTGTCAGTGGTACTGCTCTTACAATCTACTATTGTCATTTACTCTGATGACACAGGAGCTTCATGCAATTTACATTCTTTACATTTTTCAGGAGTGTGTCTGATACTCTAAGGGCCACATATCAAGCTGTCTGAGTGATTTCAGTAAAGTGCCTTGCACAGGATACTTGAAGTGAAACTGAAGCACTCCTCATCCTGCCACAGAGGATGGATGGTACTCAATGTCCATCAACAATTCTTTCCAGAAAAGACCCCTCTCCTCTCTCTGCTTGTTAATTTATCTCTGGCTGAAGTCTGAGTCTACAGTTTATATGTACTGGGGGTGGTTGATGCATAAAGGTTATAAAACTGATTTCTAGGACTTTCTTCCCAAGACTTACATAACTTGGCAAAGCCTCTTACAGGTGGAATGTGATAGTGCTTGCCACTGTGTGTGTGTGTGTGTGTGTGTGTGTGTGTGTGTGAGACCTCAGAAAAACTTGAGATAGAAAGAGTTCTAATGTAACATAATGTTACATAGAAATTATTCAGTAGCCATGGACAGACATTTCATAAAAAGAACCATGTAATCTTTTGCACAAGGAAAATCTCAATGAAGACTCCAAATCAGAAATCATTCAGGCTACATTTTCAGGCAATAAGCTTTGAGAATAAAGACAAATATTTACTCAGATATTTAGATTTAAGTAATCCATGGGTTAATTTAGGATTAAATTTAAATTCTAACTAAAAATTGAGCAATGAGAATACTATCTAGCTGATCATATGAGTGAGTGTGATTGAAATGCTACACAGAGAAAAATGTATTGTCCTTAAAATATTTATCAGAAAACAAATAGGACTAAAAATTAATGTAAAGACACCTTGGGACAGAGAGTAAAAGATAGGTATGGCTGAGGCAATGTGCCAGGTTACACTGCTCAAAGTTGGTTGCCATAGCAACAGTGAGATTAAAAAGTGGACCAACAGGCTATGACAGCGAGTACACACAGAGCTCAAGATATTATATCTCACTAATCAGGATGATGAGGAAATATTGGTTTTCTTAAACATCTGATGGATTCAAATACCAATGATAATTACTAAATTTGATCAGTATTTTCTCATTCCCTACTTGAAGCCATTCTACAATTGAAAATGAAGCAAAAGAACATACAAAAGTGAACGTGCAATTGTTTAAAATAGAAGTAAATTGGTTTAAGTAAAAAGCCAAACAGATTGCAGTTAAATAAAATGGGATATCTAAGGTTAAATAATTCCATCGTAATTCACTAGGTTGTAATAAAACATTTAAGCATACACATTATGGATATAAGGTCACCCACTGTTTTGAGTCTCCCAAAAAGAAGCTCATAGCTAAGTTATAAATTAATTTAAAAGGTTTTATAAAATTGTAAATGTTTTCCTGAGCCTTTAGAAATGCTTCCAAGGGAAATTACTAAGAATGCAATAAAAATATTTTTAGCAGGCTTAAACAGGCAATTTAAACTTTTCTAACATGAACGATGATTAGTTTTCAAAATCAGCTCAGCATCAGAATTTTTTAAAGACTTAAATCTGTTTAGAGAAATAAAATATTCTCTTAAGAATATTCTTTCTTTTTTTCTTCTGTATTCCCCTTAGTAGAAAATTTAGAATAATTTCAGCAAAACAAAACCAATGTATACTTATTCGAGATTCATTTCAAGCTAATTTTTGAGTTATTAAAAGATGTTGAGGGCTATTGTGTCTTGATTTTAATTCTATTTTATTCACGGTTTCAAATAAACAGTCAGACTCTATTCAAGTTTTAATTATTGACTTTTTGCTATCCCTCCAAATACAACATTGATTAGTATATCACTGCAATGCAGACAAATGAGTCTTATCCTGCCAAAGAATAAAAATATAAATATTTTAAATTATACATATAGCAAATAATTTAATCAATAATAAATGGGGTAGTTAGATCCATTCTTTTTCCTCTTTCCAGGAGTGCAAGGGAGAGAGAAATTAGTTTTAATGGGAGAAGGAGATTCAGAAAGACTGCATAAAATGTGTAAGACTTGAAATCAATCTTGAATGAAGTGGTGGTATTTACCAGGTGGACAATAAGACTGCGAGCACATTGCGCTCCTTCTCACAAACTTCATCTACTCAAGTGAAAGAGGAAGAAATTGAGTTATAAAAACTGGAAAAAGCTATGTATGACATGGAATAAATTACTTTGGGCATGTACTTTGGGCCTCTCAGACATGACCCTTATGTTGAGTGTAGCATAACATAAGGGAATCGTTTTCACTAAGATGTGTAAAATGTTGGTTCACGCAGATAAATTCTGTAGATATGTATTTATAGTTGTACAGTTGTTTGCTTATTACTATAATTATTACCATACCACATCCATTGAAACTAGTAGTCAACTAACAATGTTTTTACCTGTTTAGGAAAGGATAAAGAACATTACACTAATAATGGTTTTGAAATAAAAGACAGGAGTAGAAGAGAGGATAGAAACTAGAAAATCTATAACAATATACTAATATGTTTTTCCCAAAGCAAAAGGAGAATATTTATTTAAAAATTTAATGAAATACAGAGTACCCACCAAAAATGGGCTCTGAATAATTTATCATATATAAAGCTTATTCTCAAGGACATTCTAAAAACATTCTATTTTTTTAAAAAGGATGTTTAAAATTTCATATGACTAGAGAAATTTATTTTAATGACTGTCATGAATTCTAATAAAAGATTGATACTTTTATGCTCTGTGGCTTTACCCATACTTCCTTGCAACTTTCCTTCTTGGACATTACCTTGGTGAATCTCAGTTTTGTTTTGATATTTTCTTGCTAAAATCTTCATCTTTCTTTCTCTTTTTAAAAATCAACTTACATCAAAGCATTTTCACTCATACTGAAAACTCTCATCAACTGCTATTTGTTTCTCTTTGGTAACATCACCAATCCCCCTGGACCAAAGCAACCTTAGCAGGATATATTCTTTTCCCATGTTCTCCTATCCTATTTCCTGCAGCATCTGATGTAAAACAGATTTTAAAGTTCATAATAGAACAGAGGTCAACATGAAAGACTCTGGGATCCTGGCCTTTGGTTTTTGCTTCTGGTCTTTATTATTACAGAAAATAGTTAGTTGAACTATTATTTTCCATGTCATATAAAAACATTAGAATAGCAGCCCTTTCTTTTAAATCATAGATCAGTATTTTCAAAAGGATTTTTATAATGTATAAAAACAGGTATGAGGAAAAATAAATAACAGTAACACAGTAATCAAAATTAACTCTAACATTCTTAAATTTCTAAAATCTGAGAAACAACAAGCATACCATCTTTGTACATGCAACTCCCTTTCTCTCCTAAATATTTTGATCCAGAATGTATCTTCAAATACTCTAAGGAAATACCTCCTCTGTGTTTTTGGAGTCTATTCTCTGCTGCTTCATCTGTGAACATGCTCTGAGGATTTGCTCCTTTTCTCTTCTGTATAGTCAAATTGTATTCTTTCTTTCTAACTTTTAAACATGCAACAGTCATGCTCATTTCAATACAATCACCAATCTTGTCCTATCTCCACAGCACCCTCGGATCCTGCCTACCTCTGTTCTCTCCCACAAAGCCGAAATTCTCCAGCGGGTGACCTGCTTTCCCTCACTCCATTTCCTTGCTTGCCTTTCCCTCTTTAACCCACTCCAGTCTGCTTTTCCCGGCATCATGCTACCAAAATAGCTCTTGGTGAAGTTATCAAATTCAAAGGCCATTTTTCAATGCTTCTTTCACCAGCAGTCAACTGAGAAGCACCAACCTTCCTTCTTAAAACACTCTCATCCTGGGCATCAAAATCCTATTTAAAAGGACAAAGAATGACTAATCTCATATTCTTTCTGCAGATCCTACCTTCTCATCCTCTCCCATGTTCTTTCTCTCCACTCCCATCATCCTCTCCCATGAAATCCTAGACTTTTCTACTCTGCCATCTTTTAGGATTTTGAGATGCAGAATTGGTAGAAAGGGAAAGAAAATAATAAAGGGTCTAAAGGAAATAAGAAGACTATCACAGAGGAAAAGTGTGGCATTTTCATAATAAACTATTGAGTAGACAGATAGGAAGGAGAAGAAAAAATTCAAATGTATTTGTTGTGAACACTATAGTTTTATCCTTTATAGTAAAGCTTTTTTTTATTACTCCGAGTGAGGTGGAAAATGACTGAAATGTTTTTAAAAAATGTTTTAAGAACAAATGTTTAAGAAGAGGTAGACTCTGATGGAGATGGAGCAGAGTGAAAAAGGAATTTTATTGAATGTTTAATATTAAATTATAATTGGATATCTTCAAAGTTATTGACACACTTGCAAGTATTAATAAATGATAGAGATATTTTTAAAATATTTTCAGTGGCTTGACTGATGTTAGATGTGTCATGTTGGGCAAATTATTTAACCTCTCTGTGCTTTCGTTGTCTTTCTTTATCAAGGATAGGATAATAATAGTATTTGTCTAATGGGTCTGTGTTGAGGATTAAGTGATTTAATACATTTAAAACTTAGAACAATGTCTGATAAGAGGTTAATATATGTTAGTAATTGTCTGATTATTAAGTCAGAAGCAATAAATAAGGATAAAATGGGAATGTCATAATAAAAACAATTAAAAATATACTCAGATGATATAAAAATAATGAAATTATATGCTTGTAATTAAGGATTAAAATATTTATAAAGCAAATTATGAAAGATTTACAAATTACCCAACTATCTCTACCTGCAAACTACCTGATTGTCTCCCAAGACAACTCTAGAGAACTTACATACTATTAATACTAATAACTAATTCATTAAGTTTCCTAGATATAACATTCATATACAAGAATCAATGTTATTCCTATACTAGTAATTGCCAATTAGAAAAGTTATATATTTTATGATCTATAGAAAATAAAACAAATAACACCTAGAAATAAATTTGAATAAATGTGTAATTGTCTTATGAAAAAATTTTCAAGACATTATTGAAAGACATAAAAAAACTTTACTATAATTTGTTCATGGATGAGAAGACTCGATATCACAAAGATACTACAGATACCATAAGTCCCCTCTTTTAGAAGGAAATATTAAATCAGAAATATAAATTTTCCTTTAATAGAAGATTCATATTTAATTAAAACAAACTTAGGAAGCAACGTATTTTAAGTAAGGTGAATGGTCTAAACAAGGTTTAAGGTTTAAATAATAAATATTTCCTACTCTTACTCATAAATAACAAATTTGTTGTATTTCCTGACATTTAGGATGTAAAGTTATACAAAACTTACTGAATTTTAATTATTTTTATCTGAGCTAAGATATTTGTACACTAACACTATAAAAACTAAACTATCTTTTATGATATTTTATATTTAGCTTAATGTGTTACCTACTTTTATAATTATTTAGAAATAAAAATTGCTCACACTTCCTAATAGCAAAATAAAATACAGAAGTTTATTTTTTCTGCAATGGCAATTACACAAAAAGTAATCTGTAAATTTGATACAAGTACAATCAGGAAAATTGACAAACATATGCTTATAATGGAAAGGCAAAGGACAAAGAAGAGACAAAAAGAATTTGAAAATAAAAAGTGAAGAACTACTTGTAGCTTGCCTCACCCAGCTTAACAATAGTCATTATAGAGCCATAGAAGCTAATACAGTGTGATATTCATGCATAGAGAAGACAAGGGAAAATGAGCAGAGAATCTAGTAACACACATTTAAAAAAAATTTTTTAATATGAAATGTGGGGAGTGAGGAGGGGGCTTCAGTTTCCTTTTTTTTTGAGATAGAATCTCATTCCATTACCCTGGATAGAGTGCAGTGGCATCTTTGTAGATCACTGCAGCCTCCAATTCCTGGGTTCTAGTGATCCTCCTGCCTCAGGCTCCTGAGTAGCTGGGATGACAGGTGCACACTATGATGCCTGGCTAATTTTTCTATTTTTAGTAGAGATGGGTCTCACTCTTGCTCAGACTGGTCTCAAACTCCAGAGCTCAAGCAATCCTCCCACCTCACCTCCCAGAGAGCTAGGATTATAAATTTGAGCCACTGTGTCCAGCCTAGTAACACACATTTTAACGCATATTTGTATATATAAAAATTTATATGTGATAAATTATTTTATATGTGATAAGTCAGAGAAAAAGTGTGAACAACTGACAAAATGGTGCTGGGACAACTGGATGGATGATAGACACAGGTAGATACAGTTTTATATCTAATTCATACCATATACAAATGATTAGCCACCTATAATGAGGAGCAAAAATCAATACTTCTAAAAATAATTTTAGGAAAATATTTGTATTAACAGAAACAGGAAAAAAATGATAAATTCAGTTATCAAAACTCATTTTTAAAAATATAAAATAATTTAAAAAAACAATGCCACGGAATGGAAAATATATTTTCATCACATAAAAACAAAAAAGTAAAAATCAATAATAAAACTATATACTTCAATACAAAATTGGCTAAAGGATATGAAAATAATTAAGAATCAGGATAGCTAATAAATGTGTGAAAAGATGCTCATATTCATTAGAATTTAAGAAAACACCAGGAAAATAATAATGAAATATAATCAAATACCTATCAGGTTGTCATAAGTTAAAAAGGTTTAACAAGGCTAAATTTTGACAAGAATTTGTAGAAGCAGGGAATTCCACTCATTGCTGATGATAGTATAAAATGGCATTGGAGAATTCGTAAAGTTGACCAATTTCTCTTCTATATATTTGCTATAGGGAAACTTTCATGTGTGATTCAAGAACTTTTACTGCTGTATATTTTAAGCTTTTATTTTGAAATTATTATAGATTCACAAAAAGTTGCAAAGGTAGTATGAAGAAATTCCCTATATCTAAGAATGAGACAAGATGGTTGATCAGAGACACCAGCTGCCAGAGCATCTAAGTAAGAAGGAGAAGTTTTAGATGAAAAAGATAAAATGAACACACAGACAGAGATGGAGTGTGGATTTGAGGGAAGGATGCCAGAACCTTCAGGAAACTCCATGGAAAGAAGTTGCGAAGCAGAACAGGAAGGAGCAAGATATCAGCAGAGATCAATGCCTGAGAGGCTTGGAGACCAGTGAGAAGGATAGGTGGAGAGGTTTGTTTCTCCTTCCCTCACATCTCTGACAGTCGGTGGATTCCAAAATTGCTGGAGAGACTTTCTGCCCACATTAGCCCAGGGACTGCTGATGCCAGTGAGCTGGGAGCTTCTTACAGACAGGGCACAAGGCTTCTAGCCCCAACCCCAGAGGGGGACTTCCACCTCTACAAACCTGAGCCAGGCTGGCAGGTACCATATTGCTTCTCTACCCATCATGAACCTTTGTCCTCCCCAGGTGGCTTCAATTCCTCAGGTTTTGTCTTGCTTGTTTTCACACAGACATTTCCCAACTCTGACCCAGACTACAGGAGCCACCAGGGTCCAGTGGGTCCCAGATGATCTGTGTGACTCCAGTGCCTGGACATTCTGGGTGGGCAGCCTTCCAGCATGAGGGGCGGACATGACCAGAGTGCTAGCTTTCCTCCATTTAGATTCTTTTTTCTTTCTTTCCCCTCCCCCACTTGTGACTGACAAGAGGCCAATTGAGCCACCACACTGAGGCTTCCACAGAGAGAGGGATCCATCTTCAGGGACCCAGTTATGGGCCCACAGGCTAGATCCCATTACTCCCAGTCTCAATCACATGGCTCAGGGGCACAGAAGGAAGACTTGTGAATTAGTCTTGGGAGGAGAGGGAGTCCACATGGGCAAATAAGTGGGGTGAGTGCAGCATGGATACTAGCTGTAGTGTGCTCACAGGGCACCCTGCACAGGAGGGCTGTGCTCTCAGCTTAGGCCAGAATCCTGGAACATTCAAGGAAATACAAATCACAGTGGAAAGTCTTAAGAGTAGACAAGACCAGGCAGAAGAAAGAATCTCAGAGCTTGAAGACAACACCTTCAAATTAAACAAGTCAGTCAAAGACAAAGAACAGAGGATTAAGAGGAAGGAACAAAGCCTACAAGAAATATGGTATTATGTAAAGAGGCAAAATATAAGATTTATAGGCAACTCTGGGGGTGAAAAAGAAAACACACAAGTGTTGGAAATCTATTTGAGGGAAAAATTGAGGAAAACTTCCCTAGTCTTGCTGGAAATTTAGATATCCAAGTACAAGAACTCAATGAACACCTGAGAGATTCCTCACAAAGAGGCAATCACCATGACACATAGCCATCAGACTAGCCAAAATTAACAGGAAGGAGGAACTCCTGTGAGCCATGAGATGAAAACATCAGGTCATTTACAAAGGAAAACTCATCACGCTAACTGCAGACTTCTCAACTGAAGCCTTATAAGTCAGAAGGAACTGGGGCCCCATCTTCAGTCTTCCTAAACAGTGTAATAGCTAGCCTAGAATTTTGTATCCTGCAAAACTAAGTTTCTAATATAAGGAAGAAATAAAGACTTTTTCAGACAAGTAAACACAGGAAATTTGTCGAGACCAGACCTACCCTGAAGGAAGTACTCAGATCTACACTATACTTCGATCAGCAAAATAGAAACCCACCAGTGTAAAATCACCCAAAAGCTAAGGCTCAGAATCCATATAAAAGAATGGCTCAAGAGACAAAAGAAAGCAATAAGTTTCTACCCAACAGGATGAACAGAAATGCATCTCACTTATCAATTCTTTCAACAAATATGTACAACTTGAATTTCCCACTCAAGAGACACAGCCTGACTGAATAGATAAAAAAAGCCAAGTATCTGCTGTCTCCAAGAAACACATCTAACACATAAGGACTCATTCAGACTCAAGGTGAAGGGAAGGAAAAAAATATTCCATGCAAATGGAAATCAAAAGAAAACAGGTGTAACCATTCTCATATCAGCAACATTAAAGAAAGACAATGATGGTCATTATATAATGGTAAAGGGATTCATCAAGAAGACATAAAAATCCTAAATATTTATGCATCTAACACAGGTGTGTCCAGATTCATAAAGCAAACCTAGTAGATCTAAACAAAGTGATATACAGCAACGTTTTATTTTCTAGGGACTTCAACACCCCACTGACAGAACTGGACAGATCCTCCAAGCAGGAAATAAATAAAGAAACATTAGACTTAATGGGACTCTAGAGCAAATGGACCTAACAGACATTTACAGAACATTCTACCCACGAACTACTGAATATATATTCTTCTCATTAATACATGGAACATTATCTATGATTGATCATATCTTAGGCCACAAAACATTTCTCAACAAATTTAAAAAAAATAGAAATTATACCATGCTCCTTCTCAGAACATAATAGAATAAAAATTAGAATACAATTTCAACAGAAGCACTCAATTGTACACAAAGTCATGGAAATTAGACAATCTGCTCCTGAGTTACTAGGTTAAGGAGGAAATTAAGGTGGAAATGAAAAGATTCCTCAAACTAAATGACAAAGGGACACAAGTTATCAAAATCTGTGGGATTCAGCAAAAGCAGTCCTATGGGGAAAATTCATACCCTTAAATGCCTACATCAAAAAGACAGAAAGCTCAGAAATCAACAATCAAATGAACCATCTTAAGGAACTATAAAAGGAAGAACAAACCAGACCCAAACCCAAAAGAAGAAAAGAAATAACTAAGATCAGAGCAGAACTAAATAAAATCAAAACCAAAAAATTAATATAGAAGATTAATGAAACAAAAGGTTGGTTCTGTTAAAAGATAAACAAAATTGATAGACCTCTCACTAGATTAATCAGAAATAGAAAAGAAAGTACCCAAATAAGCTCAATCAGAAATGAAAAAGAAGATATTACAACTGATAACACAGAAATACAAAATATCACCTGTGAATAGTATAAAAACCTCTATGCATATAAACGCAAAAACTTTGAGGAAATGGACAAATTCCTGGAAACACACAACCTCCCAAGGATCGGTCAGGAAGAAACAGAACTTCTGAACAGACCAATTACGAACAATGAAATTGAAGCAGCAATAAAAATCTTCTAATAAAAAACGTCCCGGAACAGATGGTTTCACAGCTGAATTTTATCAGACCTACAAAGAAGAATTGGTACCCATACTGCAGAAATTATTTCATAAGATTGAGAAGGAGGAAATCCTCCTCAACTCATTCTATGAAACCAGTATCACCTTAACACCAAAGCCAGGAAAGAACAGAATTCAATAAGAAAACTATAGACCAATATCCCTTATGAAAATAGATGCAAAAGTCCTCAATAAATTCTATCAAACTGAATTCAGCAGCACATCAAAGAAATAATTCATCACAACCAAGTGGGCTTCATCCTAGGGATGGAAGGATGATTCAACTTATGTAAATTCATAAATATGACTCACGACACAAACAGAAGCAAAACCAAAATTCATATGACCATCTCAATAGATGCAGAAAAAGCCTTTGACAAAATTCAGCACCCTTTTATGTTAAAAACTCTTAACACAATAGACATAGATGGAATATATCTTAAAATTATAAAAGCCATATATGACAAACCCACCACCAATATCACACTGAATGGAGAAAAGTTGAAAGCATTCTCACTCAAAACTGAAAAAACACATGAATGCCCACTGTCACCACTTTTATTCAATATTTTGCTAGAAGTCCTAGCCAGAGCAATCAGGTAAGAGAAGGAAATTAAGGATATCCAAATGGGGAAAGAGGAGGTCAAACTATTGCTCTTTGCTGATATTATGATCTTATATGTAGAAAATCCCAAAGATTTCACCAAGAAACTCCTGGAATTGATAAATAAATTTAGCAAAGTCTTGGGTTACAAAATTAATGTAGACAAATGAGTAGCATTCCTATACATCAATAACAGTCAAACTGAGAATCAAATCAAAGACTTAATATCTTTCACAATAGCTACAAAGAAAACAAAATACCTAGGAATATGTATAACCAAGTAGTTGGAAGATCTCTACAAAGAAAACTACAGATCACTGAAGAAGGAAATTGCAGGTGAAATAAACAAATGGAAAAACATATTATGCTCATAGATTGGCAGAATCAACGTTATTAAAATGTCCATATTACCCAAAGTGATTTACAGGTTCAATGCAATTCCCATCTAAATAACAACGTCATTTTTCACAGATCTAAAAAAAATAATTCTACACTTTGTTTGGAGCCAGAAAAGAGCCCGAATAGCCAAAGCAACCTTGAGCAAAAGAAACAAATGTGTAGACATCACTTTACCAGACTTTAAGCTATACTACAAGGCTATGGTAACCAAAACGGTATAGACTGGCACAAAAATAGAGACATAGACCAATGGAACAGAATAACCCAGATATAAAACCATTCACATATTGCCACCAGATCTTTGACAAAGCACACAGCAATATATACTGGGGAAAAGAATTCCTATTTAATAAATGGTGCTGGGAAAATTGGATCCACATCTCTCACCACTCACAAAAATTAATTCAATATGGATAATAGATGTAAACCTAGAATTCTAGAAGAAAACATTTGAAAAACTCTTCTCTATACAGGCCTAGGCAAAGAATTTATGAAGACCTCAAGGACAATCATAACAACAACAAAAATAAATAATTGGACTTGATTAAATTAAAAGCTTCTGCACAGCCAAGAAAACAATTAACAGAGCAAATAGACAACCTACAAAATGGGAGAAAATATTTATATATTATACATCTGATAAAGGGGTAATAACTAGAATCTACAAAGAACTCATGAATATCAATAAGAGAAAATCAAACAACCCCATTAAAAAGTGGGCAAAAGACATCAACAGAAGCTTTTCAAAAGAAGATAGACTAATGGCCAATAAACATGAAAAAATGTTCAATGTCACTAATCATCAGGGAAATGCAAATTAAAACCATAATGAGGCATCATCTGACCCCACTGAGAATGGCTTTTATCAAAAAGTCCCAAAACAATGGAGGCTGGTGTGGATGTGGAGAGAAAGGAACACTTACACACTGCTGGTGGGACTGCAAACTAGTGCAACCTCTATGGAAAATAGTATGGAGATTTCTCAAAGAACTAAAAGTAGACCTACCATTTGATTAAGCAATCCCACTACTGGGAATATACCCAAAGGAAAAAAAGTCATTTTATCAAAAAGACACTTGCATTCAAATGTTTATTATAGCACAATTCATAAACATAAAGATGTGGGATCAATCCAAGTGCCCATCAATTCATGAGTGGATTACTAAAATGTGGTATATGTATATCATGGAGTACTACTTAGTCAGAAAAAAATGAATTAATACCCTTTGCAACAATCTGGATGGAACTGGAGACCATTCTCCTAAGTAAAGTATTATAAAAATGGAAAAACAAACACCACATCTATTCATTATTCAATTGGAACTAAATGTTTAGCATTCATGTGCACCAATGGAAATAAAATTCGATGGAAATCATACAGGTGGGGGTGGGGAGGAGAGGATGGGTGAAATTATACCTAATGAGTAAAATGTACACTATCTGGGTGATGAGCACACTTGTAACTTTGACTCAAGCAGTACAAAAGCAATCCATGTAACCAAAATATGCATACCCCCATAATATTCTGTAATTTAGAAAAAAAAAAGAAATTCCTTGTACCTTTCACCCAGTATCCCAAAATGTCTACATTTCACAAACTATAGTACAGTATCAATGCCTGGAAATTGAGATTGATATGATGTATGTTTAGTTCTATGCTATTTTATCACATGTAGAGGTTTGTACAACCACCACTGTAATTAAGATACAGAGCTATTCCATCATCACAAAACTCTTCCTCTTCTACCTCACAGATTCACATTCAACTTTTCCTCCTACCCACTATCTCTAAACCCTGGTTAGCTATAATTGATTTCTCATCTCTCTAATTTTGCAATTTCAGTAATAATACACAAATGAAATCATGCAGTATGTGACCTTCCTAGATTGGCTTTTTTCACTGGGCATAATGCACTTGAGATCCATTCAAGTTATTGTATGTACCAAAAGTTTATTTCTCTTTATTGCTGAGTAATATTCTATGGTATGGAGGTACTACTATAATTTGTTTAACCATTTACTTATTGAGGAACATTTTGGTTGTTTCCAGTTTTGTACTATTACAAACAGAGCTGATATGAACAATGATGTACAGGTTTTTGTGTTTGTATATACATTTTCATTACTCTGGGACAAATGCCTAGGAGAGCAATTGTTGGTTTTTATAATAAGTATATGTATGTTCAGTTTTTTTTTTAACTGGTAAGCTATTTTCTAGAAAATTGTAAGGTTTATTATACTCTTCTACATATTTATACTAGAGAAACTCTCATATGTGATCATAAGAAAGCACACTGTAGGCTTTACTTAACAGCTAAAAATGGAAACAATCTGAATATCCATCAGAAGAATAGATCTTGAAAAAAATTTGTTTACTCATATATTGAAATATTATAAAAGTCTAAATAAATGAACCGTGCCTGTAATCCTAGCACTTTGGGAGGCAGAGACAGGAGGATTGCTTGAGGCCAGGAGTTCAAGATCAGCATAGTGAGACTCTGTCCTTACAAAAATTAAAATAAAATAAAAAATTACTAGGCCATGGTGGTGCATGCCTGTAGTCCCATCTGATTGGGAGGCTGAAGTGCAAGGGGATCACTTGAGCCTAGGAGTTTGAGGTTGTAGTGAGCAATAATGACGCCACTGCTTTCTAGCTTAGGAAACAGTGCAAGATCATGTTTCAAAATAAATAAATAAAACAAGAGATACATGTCAATATTATAAATTACTTTATTGAACAAAAACAAGGGTCAAAATGACACTTTTAATATGATTTTTACATATTAATTTTGTAATATTATTATAATCTCTTTTGTAGTAATTGTAGAAAAACATGGATGGTAATAACATTCAAGAAGGGGATTATCTCTGGAGAAGGAAGGGGTTTAAGGTAGAAATTCAATTGAGGATTCAGCTAGATTTAAAATATTTGATTCCTTAAAATAATTTGAAGGAAGTTTCTAAATGTTAGAATTTGGTAGCACTGGGTAGATGATACATAGGTGTTTGTTATATGATTCCCTGTTGTCTCCTGTGTGTTCATCACATTTTATAGCAAACAAAAATGAATTAAGTGTAAAATACCTTGAGTTGAGTGCTTAAAATATGATTTCATTATTTAGATTTAAGTCTCAAACACGATGTAATTATTAATTATTTTCCAGGATCCTAAGAAAATAAATGCATTAAACCAATGTAAATTGTATACATCTGCAGTCCCCAACCCCCAGGCTGCGGAGCAGCACCAGCCAGCTGCAGTCTGAGGCTGCGAGGAACCAGACGCACAGCAAGAGGCAGGCACGGGAAAGCTAGTGAAGCCCCACCTACACCCACTGCCGCTCTGGTCGGTTGCTGGCATCACTGCCCAAGCCCAGCCCCACGTCAGATCAGCGGCAGCATCAGACCCTCACAGGAGCAAAACCCCACTGCAAACTGCACATTCAAGGGGTCCGAGTTGTACACTTCCCATGAGAATCCAACGCCTGATGATCTGAGGTGGAGCCAAGGTGGCAAGGTCTTCCCCAGCTCGCCATCCCTGTTGCCAAAAAGGCTAGGGACCACTGATATACATGATGTTTTAAAATTTTTAAATTGTATGTTTTAAACATTTTGAAGTAGTGTCTTTTAGAAACCTATTTGTGCAAACCTATTTATTTACCTTCTTAAAAAACAATAAAAATAAGACAAAGAAATTTAAAAACAATAATGGCATATAAGAAAAGAGCATATAAGAAACTTCAATAAATTGTTGTAAAGTGAACAGTTGGTGGAGTGTTTGCCAACCAGAACACAGCAAAACACAGTCTGGAATACATGTGTTAGGGGTTATTATCAAGAATGGAACAGATTGGCTTGGTAGAACTCCAAAGGGGTATCAGGCTTAAAGAAATCTAGTACCTCTGAAGGAGTGAGAAACAAAGCTGAAAGCAGGAAAATCTGTGTGCTGAATGATCTTTCTTCTTCATCAATCACATGCTTGTCTCCCTAAAGGAAAGTTCAAGCTCTTTTGTAAAAGAATTGAATAAAACGTCTGAGGTGAACTAGGAGATTTAGAAATCACACAGCGTAATTGCTAGTTCTTGGCCTACTTACCCAAAAGTAAATCCTACCACTTGCAGAACCCCACCACTGTATCCAATATGCTCTCAGGTAGACTTCTTTTGCCTTGCATTTAAATATGAATCAAAAACCAACGATCATGTGGTACCTAATGAAAAGTCTGCATCATAAAAAACAAAACAAGATAAACAAACACTGGTGGCCATAAAGCAAACAAATAATTCAGAGTAAACAGTATGTTAACTAGTATCTTCAGCAAAATTTGAGACAATTTACACCCACGAAGCAAGAACAGGATGCTATGAAAAGGGAATGTAGAATGAGAAAATTCTTGATGTTGATAATGTGATTTTAAAAAACTGTACCTGAAGGGTTACAAAATAAAATTGAAGAATTGCCCCAAAATGTAGATTCCAATGACGAGAAGGCAAAAAAAAAAAAAAAAAAAAAAAAAAAAAAAAAAAAAAAAAAAAAAAAAACCAAAAAAGCAGGCAGATGATCACGTGACTAAAAGTCTTTCCAGAAAGAAAAGAGAGACAATGGATGCAAGGCTCCAAGAGAAGGAGAGGTGCAAAGCTGGAAGAGAATATTCATGTGGTGAGAAGTAGCCTGATGGTGGCAAGGTACTGATGATGGTGCTGTTGGTGGCACAGGGAGGGGAGTAATGTTCTAATCAGACTCATGTGACACTGATTTTGGTTGTGGGCTCAGCTGTCTGGTCTTGCTTGATTACTACTCACTGTCAGAACCTGGTTCCTTAGCTTTACTGTCCATTCAATGACAGTGTATTCCTTTTCTGTTGAAATTATCCAATGCCATTTCTGTTCTCTGTGTATTCTAATATAGATATCAAAGAGCTAAGATACATGCCATTCCAAAAAGTACACGAAGATGCAAAGGTGAATCATTGTGTCTTAGAAAGGAACTTTTTATTGGCCAAGAGTATGTCACATGTTCCTACTCTACTTCTAGAAAGCTAGATTTTTAAAATCTAGTGTGACAATGGGGAAAACTGCTGTCTCTTTATCTCTCACGGCAAGAAACAGGTTTCTGCCTCTTGTTAATATCCACATAAAGGGTGATTCCCCTAAATTAGGAAAAAGGTATGAATACTGGGTAGTCAACAACATTAAAAAAACATCTTACTCCACCCTACACACACAGCAGAATTAAATGTAGCCTTATTAATAAATGAATGAATCTCAAAATTCAATGTGAAAATATTAAATAGTTACAAAATGATGAAAACCTGGTTATGGACACATAAATATAATTTCACTTCAATTTCTTTAAATCTCAAATTTATTGGAAAGTTCTGAGAAGTTTTTAATGTTTTCTATTAAAATATAGAAAATATGTAGAACAGATTTGATATATACATATATACATACATATATACATACATATATATACATATATATACATATTGTATATGTGTGTATGAATATGCATCATGTATATGAGGTCACATAAGCTAATAGGAACAATATTCAGACAGAGGTCAGAACTGTAGATTAAATTGTGGCATTAGTTCTTGGGGTTCTTCTCATATGTAAAATAGATAATTTTGATCAGATAGAATAGTTACTTTTAATTTTAAAAGTCTATGATTCTTAGTGAGTGTGTGAATGAGTGTGTGTATATGTGTGGGTGTATGTATGTAAAGTAGAGCTGGAGGACCTACCCAAAACTATCTTGAAATTTATAATGGACCTTTTTAGTTTTCATCCAGTTAGAACTTTCCTCCCTTTTTCTACTAATGCATCCCCTTTCCTTGGGATACTCATTTTTCTTTATTCCAACCAATTGATTCTTGTAAGGTTCAATCACAATACAGCAGTGTGCAGCTGCCCCTGGCCTGACCATAATAATGCTATACCTGGTCACTGTGCTTGACTCAGAAGTAAAGAAAATTACCTGGGCCAAGGTAATCAAAACCTTTATTAGCATTCTTAATATTAAAGCCAGAAGGAAGACCACCTGTACCTAGAACTGCTAAACATGCTATGATCTCATCTCCATTCTCCACCCTTATAATCTGGAGGAAGCTTTCTGAAGAGACGATGTGGACATAACCCAGAGAAAGGTTAAAATAAGAGATGGAGGGGAAAAAAGGAAGAATCCTGAAGACATTGTTAGAGTCTAGTTCTATGTCCCCAGTTACATGAGCCTCTTTTTTTGGTTTAAGTATATTAAAATGCATTTCATTTGCTTATAGAGAATAGTATTCTTTAGCTCTGTATCTTGTGGCACAAGCTGATTGCAAACTGTAATTTAGTTTTTAGCCTCTAATTGACATTATAATTAAGTTCTTCAATCAGTATATGGGTCTTGAACACCCTTTCTCCAAAGTTGGAACAGCAGATATAGCTCAAAGGACATGGACTAAGTAAGAGTGGGACATTTGCAATTAAACCATATGAAAATAGCCCACTGGCATTATCCCTGGACATATAAAATTACATATTCATCAGCTAGCATTGTACCTGGCACAGAAAAGCTGTTCAATAAAGACTTGTTCCCTCTGGTAAACATTTTTGAAGATAATACAAAAATAAAATAGTACCCTCTCCAATATGTAAACATGTAGTATTATCATTAGTCTCTAACTCAGTTTGAAACTTCAATATATGAGTTTGATAATAGGGAAAACTGACATCTTTTCTGGTCCTTTTAAAGATGCTACTTAAACTCTTTCTTAATAATTTCAGAATTTGTCATTGTATGCATTTGGATTGAGGATGTATTATATAACTACTTGCCCACTATAATTTTATTTTCCCATTTTCTTGATACCTATTATTTTTTAATTATTTAGAATCCTGTTGTACATCATTATAAAGTCTGAATAATCTACAGATTGCATTTAGTTCTGCTATAATGCCATATCTATCTATATAGATTCATAGATATATTGAAGACAGAAATGAAGAGAAAGAGAAGTGAAATAAAATTGAAATCGAGTACTTTAAGAATGTAATGTTTATTTAAAAGTGCATAAGAGAAAAATTTCCATGAATGGTGTCCTCCCAAACTAATGATTTCATCCCCACCACCCGGATCAACATCTGACATTTCAAAGAAGATAACCTAAGATAAAAATTAGACTGGAATCCTGAATCTGACATTGGCAAGCAAAATGAATGATGTTGGATAAATTATATTTTGGACATCATTAATTTTCCTGATTTGAACTATTACAGCCCCTACAGTTGAAAAAATCAAATTCTACATGAGAATTTGGTGAGTTTCACCAGGGCCAGAATCACGCATAGAAGTGAAAAATTTCTTTTGTGTTTTTCCAACTTCCTTTTGGGCACCACATGGACTTCCCTTTCCTATTTTCAACCATTCCAGCTCTTAGTGGAGACACAATATGTTAGATTTTTCTTCACTTCCATTTTCCGGTGCCTATCCCTCTATCCTTTGGCTACACTGAGCTTCTCACTGTAGGCTTCATCCAAGCCAAAGAAATTTTGAAAGGAAGTATTCTAAAATTCAAGCATCTCTTTCCCATCTCCTCTATTTATTCAATGTTACAGTATTGTGTTTTGCCATGTGGGACTTTTGGCTCTATTAAGTATTAAAGTAAATTACAGTTTTCACCCTTCCAAAGGATATTTTCATTTTAACAAGGAGTATTTTTCCATGATTCAAAGGAATTGGTATTTAACAATGGGACTTGGGGCCCTACGACAGGGAGACTGCAGGCTAGTTAGGGTAATATATGGGGAATATAAAAAAAAAAAGAATAATTTAAGTTTTTATAAAGCCTATCGAACTATAATCAAACAGTTTTTAGTCAATAGCAAATCATTATGAAACTTAAAGTCTTGATTGAGCATTTCATTAATATCTCTAGCCTATTAACTTTTCCATTGTTTTTATTGTTGTTCTATAAATTGGAATTTGAACTTGTTTTCTCCCCTTTTGGGTGGGAAGGGATATCAAGGGGAGAGTGTCTAGGTTAGTAGGGGAAAAGTTGTGGTTCCAGCAAGCATGACTGGATTTCAAAAGTGTTTCTGTAACTGGAGGGAGAATATGCTTGCAGGTATTCCAGGCCATAGCTCTCTGAAAGATCTTCCCACATGGCTTGCTTAGCTTTTACTTTCATTTTGTATTAAACAAAAAGTCATTTGAGGGCTATTTAATGCTCTGGTTTGTGTTTTCCAATACCAGATAAAAGTTAAACAGATGAACCATTTGGGGGGTAAGGATTGGGAAATCCACGGCTGCTAAAATGCTTTAAAGTTTCAAAATGGTTTTGTTTTTTTAAACCCATTTTCCATGTTCCAGCAGCTGTGGGTTTTCCCAGGGCTCCCCCTGTGGCTCAAAAGGGAGCTGCTTAATGCTTAACAGATGAGCCAATTGAGTTTTTAAATGCAAAATTAAACTTAAAGTGCACAAAGAGCACAGGGGAATCCACAGCCAAGAATAGACTGGAGGAGGAGAGTGAGCTGCGAGCACCAGGCTGCCAGGAGACACAGCCTCTTCTACTGCAACCAGCAGCAACTGGGAGGATGGTACAGGCAGGTTTATCTTTTCATCATCCCTCAAACAGGCTGCGATTATACTCCATATTATCAAAAGTGTTTTTTAAAATAACTACCGGCTTTAGATTTATTTATGTATGTCTATTTTTCTTTAAGAACAGGAAAAAGAAATAGATGGATGGGCTCTACCGAATACAAGTACAAATATATTTTGATCTCCATCAGGTTTGTTCTGTCTGTGATGGTGAGAGAATTTGGTCCCCTCCCTAAGTGCCTTACTTCCTGTGCCTCAGATACTCTTAGCAGATCGAGATTCTCAGAACATTCTGCTTTGAATATGAAGAGCCAGGACAATTGTGAACTTGAGTTGGGAAACAACTTGCCAAGTCACTGGATAAATTATTTTTGTCATTCATCTAAATAATTGAACATAAAAAAGGCATTGGACTTTGTTACTTAAAAATAAAATCCAGACAAAAAGTTTTTGACAACTTTATGAAAAGTCTTCTCTGATTCAAAACAAATCACCCTAACACCTTTAAAAAGAAAATCTCCATTTTAATTGTATAACTGCTTTTTTAAAAAGAGCTTCCCAACATCATCTAGACTAAAATATCATTGATGCAATTTATTTTATTGAAGATGATAAAACAACTGTTGGGTTCCAAATCATAGACATCTGTTCAGGAGCCAATCTCATGATTTCAACAAGTTTTTCATAGCAATGTATACATTGGCATTCCAGATAGGGATACAGTCCAGCTCATCAGGCTTACAGTCTCTCAGATTTCTGGACAATATATATCGGAAGCATAAGTCTTTTAGCATTTTGGGGGGCATATGTTCTTTGTTGTCTATTGCATTTTAATTACATTTGATGAAATTTAGGATAATAAAAAAAAGTGCTGAAAAATGACAATTCCTTTGGAAAATTTCTATTGCTTAGATCTTGCATTCATATTCTGCTTTTAAGCTTGGGAAACATTGAAAATTCTTTAGTTGCTTACTTTTAGAGAAACAATTTTAATGGATAGTAACCAAAAATGCTATTAACAACAACAGAAACGTCTTCATTAGGATACCAAGAGTCTGCTAGAAAGTTTCTTATCTGATATTACTGGAGCTCAGAAAAATTTCAAATTTGATATTATCGGAGCTCAGAAAAAGATACCCCAAAATATGGTGCTTTGGTATACTGACTACTTTGAACTAAAGGACATTGGCCTCAGAAGCAGCCTCAGAACCAAAGTCTCACTGATCTTCTCCTGCCCTCCTGCCTCTCATGCCTCATTCTCCCCTGAAAGTGAGTCACAGAAACAAGAATTCCTCTTCCCAAGGCAAGTCATATAAACTAGAACCTTGTTTACCTTGTTTTTCCCCAAAGCAGGCCATAAAACCTAGAATTATTACTCTAAACTTCCTAACTTTCTGTGTAAGTGCTGGCCATAAAGAAATTCTCTGACCTACCTTGTCTGACAGATCATAAGACCCTCATTCCAGAAGGGGTCCTGCCCTATAACCAGGAGAAAGTAACACTACATGGAGAGGCCAAGAATCCAAACAGGCAGGCCTTGCTGGGTTTTCCCACTCAGTCTATTACTATTAGATCATTCCCGTTTTGTCCAATCACATTTCTAGACAGCTGTCCACTCTTCATTGAATCTAAGCATAAAAATAGACAGTTTTCCCTTGGGCCTTTCAGTATGCATTTCTGAAGGCTCCCATGTCACATAAAACTTTGATTAAATAAATTTAGTATGCTTTTCTCTTGTTACCCTGTTTTTTGTGATAGGAGTGTCAGCCATGACCTTTGCAATGGGGAGGAAACATATCACACCCTTTTCGTCCCTACAATATGTCATCAAGTCCAGCAATGACTAGCGAAGTCACAAGGTTAGATAAGGTTAAAAAGGTACACACACATACACACATATATGTATCTGTAGGTACACACACATCCCTTTATAAAGTTGCCCATTCAACTACAAATTATATTCATTTTTACCTCTGTAAAATTCTCCAAGTAAATCTGATTTTAAGGTTTGAGAACTATCATGACCCACTACCATCCCCTGCAAAAAAGAACAAAACAAACAACCCAATAAATAAATAAGCAAACTATACAACAGATCAGTATCATTTCTATTTAGTCTCCACCTTCACTCTGATACTTGTCAACTCTTAATTGTTTCATGGAACACTTATTTTACCTTAATCATTTAAATTTAAAGTGTTGGTTGTGAAATGACAATTTGTAGAAAATAATTTGGGATGAATATTCCTAGTGTGCATTTGTGACTGTGTTAGACTTGTACCTTTTAGGTAATCAAATCCACTTGAGTCATTGACTAGATCCAGCATTGTCAGTTTGCCTGAAGGAAAGATACTGATGAGGCTGGGCTCCTGAGAAAGCAATCATATGGTTAATTGCTTTAATGTGAACCTAGCCATTGTGATTAAAGCCTAGGACTTGTGTTTAGGTAGAGCAGAGCTTCCATGCTTCAAGGCACTCACTCCTTGGCATATCTAGTACTCTCCAGGCCTTGAGAAAATGTGCTGAGGCAACAGCATATTTCCCTGAGGAACTGCAGTGTTTGGGGGATCAATTATTAGACCATATTCAAAGAAACTGAGTTAATTTGAATATGTAATCACTGGATCACACATTCATATAAATGCAACCTCTTTGAGAGGGTGATCATCAGAATGCAGATTTAAATAAACAAGAACATACTCAAACCTTGACATATTATGTACTTGAATTTAATGTGAATCTGTGCTCACCCCCAGAGGATTTTATACCTGTCATCTAATGATGCCTGTATACTGCTACTGGTATGCTTTGCAGGGACATAAATTAAAAAGACACATGCTCTGTTTTTGAATAAAATGTTATAGCTTTTCTTTTCATAAAAATTGTAAATTTAGTTATTTCTCATAGAATGTGATTAGCAACATTTAGGCCACATCTTTATAGATATATGCAAACATATATATACACATATAAATATATGTGTGTGTAATATATACATAGATTAAATATAATATACAAAGCATTTCAAAACTTCTGTTTAACCTTTTTTTGTAAAATTACATAGAATTAAAATCATTATTCTTTTTCTCTCCAGTGAAATGTTGGCTTCAGATTTCACTTTTTGCAAAAAAATACTAAATTATTAAGAAAGTAGAGTACTAGCTTTATTATTTTTTAAATTACCTAATATACTTTTGGG
The DNA here is from genome assembly GCA_008086735.1 of Cheirogaleus medius. Taxonomy (NCBI): domain Eukaryota; kingdom Metazoa; phylum Chordata; class Mammalia; order Primates; family Cheirogaleidae; genus Cheirogaleus; species Cheirogaleus medius. Next base: position 7,876,174 of record VBSM01000272.1, on the reverse strand, counting down.
GCTTTCACAAGTGAAGGCTAACATGCATTGATGCATAAAGAAATAGCTATCCATGTCCCAGTAATTCAAATCCTACACCATTTTGACTAGATTTTTAATATACTCATGGGAATAACACAAGAGTAATTGATGATGAGTTCAAATTACTTGCATCTTATTCATTTTATAATCTATCCCATAATCTGTTATTATATTATAGGCAATAATATTCTGTCAATTATAAAAACAATGAAGTTTTATTAATTTAACTATATTTATTGTTCCTCTATAACCTCATAAAAACTGACCCCTGTGTATATAAAGCATGTTAGAAACTCTCCTTCCTTAGAAATAGATGCAGTTAATAAGATTTAGATTTTCAAGAAATATTAACATAAAAAGGGAATCATATCATGGTATATTCCTCATCATTTTGCATTGTTCACCAAACAGTTGACTTCATTTTCAGGGTGGATCTCTGAATGTTAATAGCAGATGCATCACATGCAGAAGCTGGGAACATGCAAGCCATGTTTGGCACATACATTCTTTGCAGGGAAAAATGTTACACAAAGCATATTGCATCAAGTGCTTGATTTCAAAAATGAAATCTTTCCTTTCTCTTTTAGACTTGCTTGATTTGTAAGTAGTAGTAAAAATTTGCTCATAAAAAGGTTAAATATTAAAATTGAATGGGAAGCAATAGAAAGACAAAAACCTCTATTCCCCAATGCAAAAATCAAATATGCAAATATGAAAATGAGGGGACTCTGCTTCTTTTCCCCTCACACAACTGATTAAATTGTCACTGCTGGAGATTACATGGGGTTTTATTCCCTTTACAGCCATATTCAATTGGACAGACAGAAAAATATATTGCCACAGACGAGACCCACCACCTGGGTACACTGTGCTTCCAGTTGCTGCAGAGGTCTTGTCCAAAACTTTGCAGCTACCCCTTTAAAAAAAGAAAAGTATTAGATGCAATCATTCATGATAGACTAGATGGTTTCTAAAGTCCTTTCCAACTTGGAGATTTCAGGACAAAAACTCCTCTTCCCACTTCTAGATATTAACTACAGTTTCCTTCTCATGTAACAAAACCTTCACCAGCACACTCCCTTTTTATATCTATCTTACAGACAGATCATTCATTTTCCATAAGACTTTTATTTTATATATATGAGGCCCTTTTTTCCTGTGTTTGTACTTTATTTCCTAGCTAATTTGGTGAATTTAATTCCTGGCTTATCAATTTTAACACAGAACGTCCCCCACTCCAACCCTTTTTGCCCAGTTGTCTCTTCCAGATGGATATATTTGATTCTTGCAAAAATTGGTTACAGAAACAGAAAGATTACCTTTGCTTCTCTCCTGCTTTGCTGTGGTTCTGAAATGGTTTTCATCATCTGCCTCGGTGGAATAGAAGTTAGTGCTCAGTGACGATGTTGCCTGCCTGTGTCACCGCACTGCAGCCTGAGCAGAGAGCTGCCTCCAACTGCAGGCGAGGGGCCTCAGTGTTAAGGACGCACAGAAGTAGTTTGTTAATGAGATCATTTCTCCAGTGCAAAGAAATGTAGCCACAAGCACAGGGATATTTAACAACTAAAAGAGGTGGTAGGATGATGTTTTTGAATTGAAGAAACCAGGAAAAACAAAAAACTAGGGAGCAGCAGATGCTTCATTGCAATGACAAGTGAATAGAACAAGTCTGTTTGCCTTAAGATTTGTAGTGGATATGCACATGTTACTTTGCTATAGAGAGGAAGAAATCGATCCCCAAAGAATTTTTGGTGGCTTGATGTGTGGCTGGAAATATTTTTGTTGTGTCAGCAAAATGATGCTTATGGATGTTTTTACTAGATAAGATCTCTACTGTATTTGGTGATATAACTGCAATTTGAAAAATCTATCTTCTCTGATTGGGTAGATGACTAAACAATCAAATTTCTCATTTCTGGCATCCAGATGGGTAAATTTATAATGAAATCAAGTGGTTTCTTCATGCCAAAACCCCAAAATTTTTGCATTTGAAAACACAGTTAGATACATCATGTTTAAACAAAGCATTCTGTTTTAACTTGAGAATTTTAAAAATCATTGCTCTCTAATACCGTGTTATGCCCTTTTCTCAATTCAGATATCTTTTGCTGTCAGAATTAGAGTTATGTGCATTCTACTGACTTGAATAAATGTAGGCTTCAACCCTTTATTCTCTGTTTGTGTTTGCTTTTTTTCTGTCTTTCCCATGTTTCTTTGTTTTCCTTTTGTCTTCTTCTTAAGACTTCCCAGGGTTTTTGTTTTATCATATTGTTCCTTTTGCATTGTTCAATTGTTCTTTGACAAAAGTTTTATATTTAATCTAATTTTCTTGTTTTTGTTTCATTTTCCCCATAGTTTTACATTATTGCTTCTTTTCTTCTCTTTTGCTGAGGCATTGCATTTATTTGTGAAAACACAATTCCAAAAGTCAGAAGAGTACAACATGAACAAACTTTTCTGTTGAGTGTCCTTGTCTTTTAATACTTTGGTTTTTTGAATTGTTTATTCCCTTTCCCAGTTCTGGCCATTTTTAAATCCTCTTTTCATCTATTGCATTGTCTTTTCTATTACTGATAGCCTTCTTTTTCATTCTACTCCTGATGTTATAATTTCCTAGGCATCTGGTCATTACTAAAATGTTATCACCATTTATTCAACATTTAGAATAAGCACTGTGTTCAATGCTTCATATATATTCTCTTGAACTCTTACAATAAACCTGAAAGGTAGACATTCTCATATTCATTTGACATGAGGAGACAGAGGCCCAATAATTAAGGTACTGTCTTAAGACCACACAATAACTATGATAGCAAGGATTTGTTCCCAGAGCTATCAGACACCAAATCACCCCTTCTTTCAACTAAACCATATTGAAACCCAAAATCAAAAATAGGTCTTGAAAGTTTGTTATGAATACGGTGAAAATGTTCTCACTTAAGATTCACAGATATGTAATCATGTCATTCTTAGTATGTACTCATACCTGAAATAATTAAATAGAAATTACTCCTTATATCTTCCTTTCAATAACTTTTACCAACTTTAGTCTTATTTGTAATAAAAGAAAACCTCTAAACTCAAGTTACTATCTTCAACAAAATTTTTAACTAAAAGTAGGTCCAATTTTTCTTTGTATATATAACAATTTACTGACATGATTGTAAATATAAACAAACTATAATAGCAAGTTTCTGCTAGTATAATAAACAAGAAATGACAACTCTAGAATCATGAAGAGACTGGTGTTGTCTGCAAACCCCATAGCACTATATCAGCCTTTCCAGTAATGACATCAGCAATCAAATATGTTTTTACAGTTGTCAAAGTAGTGGATCAGACATCTAATCCCAGTCTGCTTGCAGCTGCTTTTCCTCATCCTTCCCTCCCTGAATTATATTTGTTTTTGGAGGATAAGAAAAGTACATGTTCCCTTATGTTCCTCATTTAGATTTAGAAACACTCATACTTCTTGCTATAATGATGGCATGCAGGTGTCATTGTCTAAACAGGTCATTTTGCAAGTTTCATAAAGCCACTGTTTAATCCTTACCACTTTCTTCATCTTATTCTTGCAATGGTATTTTTATATATGTATATTTACATACATATATTTACTTTTAAGAAGCAGACTTTTATATTTGATATTCCATTAGAAGTCTCTAAAATTGCTGAAGCTCTTCTGTGAAAAAAGTTGTATTTCCAGACTTTGGACAAGAGCTTAATAAAATTCTCTTTGATGGATTGCAGTGCTGAAAACTGTTCTTGTATTAAGCTGCAATTAATGTTTCTACCCAGCAGTCTCCTAAGGAATTATAGAAGAACAAAGTTAGCAACTAGCAGACCTGAAATAGCTAGAGAGCTTTGACCACAGAAATAGGATAACAGCAATGAAGTGACTAAGAGGAGAGACTGAGGAGTAAGGAAAAGCTGACTTCAAACTTCAGTTTTCATCATTTGCCATCTTTGTGACTTGGGCAAGTTACCTCATTCTTCTAATGAGGAAAATGATTCTAGTGTTTTTTGTCTGTAAAATGGAGAAAATACCCACCTCAAAGGGATTTTGGAAAAATTTAATCAGGTAATAAATATAAAATATTCAAGATAGAATTTTGTATTTATTAAGTCCAATAAAAAAGGCAATTGTCATTATCATCATCATTGATTATTATTATCTATGCAATAACTAAAAAATTGATTTCTCTTTCTCTTCTTATTTGGGCATGATGTACTGAGCCATCATATAGCTGAGTCCTTTATTCAGCTTATGAGTGGCATTTGAGGTCCTCGTATTTTCTTGTTTTGGTTGTTCTCCCCACACTATAACAACTTGGTTATATACAACTTCAATAATAACTTTAAGATCAAGATCAAGTCTGTCCTAAATAAAGTGTACATGAGCCAACTCTTCAGCACATATAGCACTTGGAATTTGTGTCTATTGAGAAGTACCTAAGAGTATAAATCATATAACAGCTCTCTCCTTGCTATATCAACATTTACTGTTTTTTTATTTCCCTAACAAAAAATCCCAACACCACAGAGATGTTAAATAAATTACATTAAAATAAGCTGAATTTAATCCATATATCATATCTGCTTAATGCAAACCATAAATTCATTAATGGTTTGCTTCATTCATATACCTATACATATGTATATGTCTTTATTCATTCAACAAGCAGTTATCACATTATGTGTCTGCAGTATGATAGGCACTGCCCGCAATAAGCTACAAAGAGCAGTCCTGTTTCTTTCCTATATATATGTATCTGTATCCTCAATACTTAGCACAGTGCCTGGCATATGATAGGTACTCCGGCTGAATCAATCAATCAAATTCTACTTTTGAATAGGATAGGATAGGAACAGTCTGGATACTGCAAGATGAAAACAAAAACAACAAACCGATGGTAATAAGTTCCATCTTTCACAATTTACTTGCCAGGTCAAGAGTGATCAGATCTTGAAAGTTTGCTTCAAAGTTTCACTACTGTGACCCAGTATGTTTTCAGCTGGGTACGTCAGAGCTTTCCCAACAACAGTTTTCCCAATCAACAGTTTTACTTTGAAATAAATTTTTTTAAAAAAGAATGGATAGTTGGTGAAACAATAGTGATAGTTGTAACCTTTGCAGTTATCCAAGGTTTGGCAAACTGATTATTGGGAGTAGAAAAGGTCCAGATATACCAGCTTTGGGAGTTCTCTAAAAAAGTACTATACTTAGGTAAGAATCATAGAACTTTATTGCTTATAGACTTTAGAAATCAGACAATTTTTACAGATGGAAAAGTAAGGCTCAAAAAGGTTCACAGACCAACCTAAGGTCACTTGGAGCCCTCATCTCTGAAGCCTAAGAAAATAAATGACCTCACCACTATATCATAAGACCTATTAAATACAAATGCTAACAGAGATAATTCCTTGAATGGCTACATTTTAAATTATCTGTAAGACATTAAAAAATACTAACCAAAAGAAGAAAATGTGTAATAAAATATTCAATATGCTTTTATAAAAGCATGTTATTTTCTATAAAAAGGGTTTTAAAATAATAGAAACTTCAGTTGTTCAAGAATAATGTACTTCTATTCAATTGAGCCCCTAAATCCAGATTAAGGCCAGGGTTGATTCCAATTGGCATGTCTTTTTTTTCTCTCTTTCTTTCTTTCTTTTCTTCCAGCCATTCATATTGAATTTTAAATTCATGTTAGCAATGGCCTATACAATCCAGGGAGGAAAAGAAGGAAGGAATAGGAATAGGGTGGTGCTGAAAAAGTTTCTGAATGAAAGTTAGCACTTTAATCTTGGAAGATGAGATTTATGAGGGGTTCCTATACCTAAAACACCACACAGAGTTTGTTTGCAAAGAACAATTTGGAAACATTAAAAAAAAATTCACAATTGGAAAATTACAACTGATCCTTTACAAATAACCATTCAAACAGTAACAAAAGAAAGCGATGATCAATTCTATCATAGTTGTTCATCTGAAAGTAAAAGGCACAGGTTTTGGCGGACCATTTATTGATAATATTGTTCTATGAAGGAAATAAAAAGCAATTATATTACTTTCCCAGGAAGTTAACACTTTAGGATAGGCTATAATTAAACATTCATTCCAAACTATATTTTCTTCCTATTACTGGTTAACTGAGTGGTGTAAATATTCTTGAGAAATGAATTTATCTGTATAATATTCTATAGATATAACAATGAAGGGTGACCCTGAAAAAACAGGATCAAGGCTTTAGAAGACTGATCGTAAGCATGTAATTATTTCTTTCAGATTTATAACAACATTCTTGCTGTTAACAAATATAAATGTAACATTTACTAGGAAATAAGAGACTGCAGACGGAAATAAACAAACCTAGGATGTAGTTCATCTAAGTAAACACTGAGGTTATAAACCTTCCAACTCAAATATCAAGAGCCCTGCAAATTAATGCTACACACAATAGACCCTTTGGAAGCTAACTTAATCCACCCCCCTGAATCTACATGAGGGCCATGCATAACAATGCAGGAGCCCGGTTTCCATTAAGAGTTTCCTCTGCAGGCTGTCAGCTGTTTGAAGAAATAACAATTTCCTAGGCATGAAAGCTTTTTCAGAAGGTTCCCATTGATGTGTAATAAAAGTGACTTTCCTTTTTTTTCTCCTTCTTCCTTCCCCACCCACCCCCAACAAATGTAACATTATAGGGAGAAAAGGGGTGGACTAAGGCCATAGGCCCCCTACTAGTTTACCTTAGTGGATTATCAGTGCAGGTGTTAATATAATTGAAGGTGTGGTAGCAGATACAACCCCCTAATAGCTTTTCCTATATGGAGATTACCTAGGTTGAGAATGCCAGAGTACCTGAAGAATAGGCAAGTGAGTACCTTATTAACATATCACCATTCAGCGGCAGCTGCATATCTGGAAGAAGAAGAAGAAGGAAAAAAAAAAAACCTTTAAAGAGCCTATTCATCTATGTTAATGGGCCCATTGCACAGTACATTGTGTGAGAAATTAAGTCTCTGGCTGTGAACTTCCTGTGCTGTGCAAGCTGCCTTGACTCTTTTTTATTGCTTCAGTGTTATTATCTCCTCCTGGAAATAAAAACAATCATGTTCTCACATTTGAGAAGCCAAAACATTCTGAGATAACAAACTGGAGATTCTGGTTGAAAGTTGCTTTTGTCTCCCTTATTAACTGAAAAAATATGTTTTGAAATTAAAACAACCCCTACATTTACATCAAAGCACATCAAATTAACTGAGCTGCCCTGCGAATGACAAAGTTTTTTTCCTCTCTCTTCTTATAAAATACACAATTTAAATTGCTTTCCTAGTTATCATTCCTTTTCAAGAATTAATTTTTATAGACAAAATATGTTAATTTATTCAAATTAAACATGATTTTTAAAAATGGCAAAAGAACTACTTTCCTCCTGAAAGGTAAGTATAATAGATACTTTTTTTTTTTAAAGTATGGTATTTATCCTCAGCAAACAATTTCAATTTCAGGACAGACTTGACAAGCATTTCAAAAATAAACTTAGAAAAGTTAATTTAAGATTAAAGAAATTCTCCTTTTAGATTAGTTAGAAGTTCAGAATGTTTGCTCCTACCTTTTTCTTGATTGTTGCAAGGCCACCATGTAAGCCCATATATCTTTGGCATAAAAAAAATTCTCTTCAGATTAGTAGAACAGATTTCCATCATTTTGTGTGCACATTACATCATCTTCATTAACATCCTCACCATAAAAGGAAGGGCTAATGATCAATACTAACCGATTACAACTCAATTAACAGAAAAATTCCCAGTGTAATTTTAAAAACCTGGTTTCTTTCAGATTTAAAGCATTTTCCAGTTAATCTAATATGTTTTACTATCTAAACAGGTTTAATGAGTATAGGAGACAAAAAAGAATACCGCAGTTCAATCTGCTGCTTTGCCAATGTACATTCTGTCTCCACTGGCAAAATTTGTCTAAAGACAATAATGGTTATTGTCTGATGTTTCCAAGTTTTGGCAATTGTAAATCTTTATTTTAAGAATTTGGCAAATCAGCCAATGGTGAAACATAAGAGTGGATACATCCAGGATGGCTATATGAACATCATTGAGTTTGTCCAGGAAATTCTTGGAGTATCAAAGCTTTAGATTATTCATTGGGTTTTGTTTGTTTTCTTAATAAGTAAGGGTTTGTAAAAGTAAGAGATAGTCAAACAGATTCTTCTGTGAATGATATGATGACAAGGATGTTTCTTTAAATATGTAGAGTAAAAGCTACATTAATTATTTGAAATAATATGCACTGTCAAGCTATTTTCAAGGAAGGTGGCCAAATTTTTTAAACAACTACTTACTAAAATTTCTGTGTTATATTTATTTTCATACTTATTTATGTGAAGTATTGAAAGAGATGAATCTGTTTGCTTTGCAGTCAGCACTTTAGTTCTTGCAAGATGACTGTAAATGGTATACTTTTGTTGCTTTGAAAGGGATTGCTAACTTACTACTGCTTTTTAAAGAGAAGACTTAAATGATTAGACTATCATAGGACTGAAACTTGACTATCCATTCTTTCCTTAACTACTTTATATTCATGTTGTTTTATATAGACTGTTAAATAAACACAGGATTTTCTAGAATGAGTTCTTGCCTCTCTTAGATATTGTTATTTACAAACCCCCTCTTTCTATGAAGTTCCTTTTGTAAAATATTTTTTTTTTTTTTACAAAACGTCTTCTAGTGTTTGGTTAACATTTTATGGGTACAATCTGTTGCTGGGGACACTATAATACAAAGTACTGAATACCACTGTTTCCTATACAAGGGAGCAGTTGATATTTCAGAAATCATGGAAACCACTGATTTAGAAAAGAGTAAAAGTGAACTAGTTCCCTTAAAATAATTCATGTTAATGGGTCATTCATAGTCCTGTTAACACATAACAACTGTATGCTCCAGGTAATATGGGTGACATTGTTGCCAGCAAAAAAGTGACATCAGGACTTGTCTTCATTGGCATCAGAAATGCCAGCCATATCACCTCTGACTGCGTGGCCCCACATCTATTAACCTTATTGATTTGGAGTCCTGCTGGGCCTCCCTGGAAAACTACTCCCTGCTGAAAGGTTGAAGTGGATCAATCTTGAACCATGGACAAGAATTCAATAAAACAACACAGTAAGGACCTTTAACCATTAAGTATTCCTTAAAGTAAATCAAATTAAGGACCTTGCCATAATGAAGCTCTTTTAAGATTTTTGAGATGTCAATTGATTCCAAGTCCCCAAAAGTAAACTATTGTCTAGAAGGGGCATCAGGCTGTTAAAAGAAACACCTTTTATCTGTTGTGAGGTAATTAACTGAATATAATAAGTGGTGCTGGGTTTGTGTATTCAAGATGGCTGTCATGTGTAAATAAGTGGCTTTAAAGTCAAACCTTAAAATGTTATCATTATTTTCATAACAAAATTGAACTTTATGCAGATTTGCAGTAGAAAATATCCCAACAAAAAGAAAAATGTTTTTCTTACTAGCTACTAAAATAAATTTATTTTACTTATTAGTTGTTTTCCATAACATGCTACTGAATTTTCCAAAGTTTTTAGTAAGCTTACAACCCTTTTCAAATTCATAGATAACAAAGAAGACAACTGGGGAGGTTCAGAGCTCCATATTTCTCTACAAAGGCAGAAATGATCTACATATATAACAGGACTGCTACAAACCTATTCATATTAAAATGCAACTGGATTCCTTAGGAATTCAATTTCCATCTTTCCAGATTTTATGTTCTCTGGATTTTGTTTATGCATAGTGCCCTGATCTGTGCTTCAAAAAAAACTCATACGCTAAAAACTGAACAATAATTTTAACACTTGCAAAGTATGAGGATCTCTATCCTTAAGTCCTAAAAGTCCAAAGTTCACAATAAAGAATATACATGAATATATAGCATTTTAATTCATATATATTTACTTTGTATATTACATATACATACATATGTGTATATTATATATATATTTACTTCTGAATGTTTCCACTGTCTCTTAATTACTTTTTTAAATGACTAGATGTTTAAAAAATCTAATATTAGTGAATTCATTTACCTAAAAGTTTTAAATAAAACACTTTTGCAATGAAAATTGCAGACAGTCTCTGATTTTTAAAAAAATACTGGTTTATATTTTTGTTTCCTAAAATATTTTCTATATTATATGTTAGAAAATTTAGTGTTGAGATTATTTTTCTTACTGGAAAATAAATACTATATTGTCTTGTTCATTGTAAAATGACCCTGTCAATTAGTTATTATGGTGAAATAATACCATACAACTAGAATAATAAAAATTAATGTTCACTTACTATATTTCATATTTATCTTTGATTAATAATGCATTATAGCCTATGTGAAACATCTAACGTAGAGTATATCAGATATTATCACTAGGACCTCTAGGCAAGAATGTTGTAAAGGGAAAAAAAATCAAAATTACTGTTTTTCTTTATTAACAGCTCTCTAAGGAATACACTGGAATGAGTTCTATCTGCCCAACTAATTGATAATTATTTAATTAGCAATTTATAATGACAATGGGATTTTACCCCCCACTAGTCCATCTCTTCTTTAAGACAGAAGTAGACAACCTTATGCATTTTTCCGCTAACTTCTGGGAGTTAACACTGGCCAAAGTGTGCCCTCACTAAGATTTCCAAAGTTAAACTCTAAAAGCAGTGTGTGCCACCACCTCCTTTAAATCGCAGTACTTCCTTTTCCCATTACGAGGGATGACTGGCATTTTAACAATGTGTGTGGGTGTACAGCCTTGTTGTGTCACTGTGGACAGTTCTAACAGCAGCTTCATTAGTTCTTTTTACAACAAAAGATAGGGTTTTTCCCCCTGCCTTTTTCTTTCTTTCCTTTAGTTGGCATGCGGGTTGAATTTTCCTTAGACCCCCTGCTTGACTTTTTTTATTCCAGAACTTCTTTAGAATGGCGCTGCTATTCGAACACTAGGAATTGTAACTGATAGACTGTTTGCAGAGGAACTCATGAAAGTTCTCTTTGTTCTCCCTTCTTTAACCAGGTTTACCAGTCCCTCCCTCCCACAATCCAAAAAGGAAAAGGAAATCCACTTTTAATTATACATTGATGGAAATCACTGTGTAGGAAGGGTGCATTCACTGTAGAATGCCCATTATATACTTTATTACAAACAAAAAGAAGTGCTTGCATCAATCAGAACAGTAATTCTCAATCCTTAGCAAAAGCTCAAGCTAAAATATATCTTTCTTCATAACACTTCTGTTTAGTTTAACGTTTCTCAACTAATGAAAGAGTTCTTGTTAAGAAATAAAACTGAGTAGTAGCTTTAATATATATGTGTGTGTGTAATCTTTGGTTAACTATATAGCGAGCTTTGTGTAGATAAAAACAATAAGATTAAATCTATATATAAATCTCTAAAAATATGTAAAATAGCTATTTATCTGATTGATGTTTTTTACAGTTCATTCTTCTTGTATCTTCTATGCAAAGAAATAGGCTTGAAGTAAAAAGATTTGAAATGGAAGGAGGTAGAGTTGTAAGATTTAGTTGGGAATAAGGGAGGAAAAATGTATATTTTAATAAGTGATTAATATATTTTTATAAGTTAATAAGTGATTAATAAGGAAACTTCAATATTCTTTTTTCAAATGAAAATAAGAAAATAAGTATCAAGAAATAAGCACATTCTTGAGATGGAGTTTCAACAGCAATTGCCTTTTAATTTTTTAGTTCTAAGACATACACTCATTGTCTTGAAATTAGAAACTACCTACTTTCTCTTTTGAGGGTTTGTTTATATATATTTTTATAAAAAGCAGTAAAGGCCTGTGTACTAAAGCAAATACATTTGCTCTGGAGGACCAACATCCAGGCTCCAATGATGGTATCCATTTATGGCTTACACATCAGACCCATTATCGGTGGATTCTCACTACAGCTGTGTGATGCAGACAGGACAACCCATTTCTTTCAGGCAAAGAGACTAAGGCTTAAGAGAGTAAGTAACTGGTCTTATTAGTCAGGGTCCATAAAGAAAACAAAGCTAGTACATGAACTTTGGCAATAAATTCCACATAGAAATTAGACCTTTTATGAATATGGGAGGAGCTATTTAAATGAACGTCTGGAAGAGGAGAGTAGAGAATCAGAGATATAATCAGCGCCATGCTCACATGAAGCACTGGCCCTGGAAAACAAGTGAAAGCTTGCAAGAATATTTGAGAAACTGTGTTCATCTAGGTAGGAAAGTTGTACTATGACTGGGGAGCTTATGGAATTGTCTGTGGAAACTGTCCCCTCTGGAATGGAAGGAAAATGTTCCTTCTGTAGTGGGGAAAAAGTAATACCTTTTCTTCTTCCATTGCAAGAGTCATGGTTGACACTGCTATTCAGATTAATAAGACAAAAGCATAACAAATTTCATTATCAAAATTGTATGTGATATGAGATAAACCAAAGATCCAGGACAGTTGTGTGTTTTTATGCTTAGGCTCCATGAAGAATGAACTGTTGTGTAAAAGTATGATTGGATAAAAAGGGTATGATCTAACAGTAATAAACCAGTTGGGGTGGGGCTACCCAGCAAGGCCTGTCTATTTAGATTCTTCTTGGTTTCTGGGTATAGGATAGGACACCTCTGGACTGTGGGTCTTATTACCTACTTACAGGTGAAATAAATCAGATAATTTCTTTATGGTCAGCTCTCACAGACAAAGGTAGAGGAGAGTCAGAATGAGCTGCTTGCATCCATGGTTTTCTCATTTGGCAAGGGGCCATATTTGGAGTATTATGTTCTGCAACACATCTGTACTCTCACAGTCAAGCATATAATGGTGGGCTTGGGCCCAGCACTCAGAAAGACAAGCTGGACATGGGGCAGAAGGAGAGCAATAACAAGTTGGGGCCCCCTGAGGACCTTTGTATCTGTCCTTCACCATATCTGACTGCCATGGTGTTCCAAGAGTAATGGCTTTTTCACATCTACCTTCCAAATCACATACAAATTCCTTTCTTGGGCAACTCTAACTCAGAACCATGTAGCGAAAGGGGTTCTGTAAAATGTAATTCCCATGCTTAAATCAAAATGGTTGTGCGAAGTTGACAACACACAATTCAACACATTGGTCTAAGGTTACCTGGCTATAATAAAGTGGCAGAACCAAAATTAGAGTAGGTTTTCAACTATAAGTACAATGCTGCTAGGCTACGTTGAACTATCAATTGTCAAATGGTAATTAGTAGTCAAAGGAAATTTATTGTTTAATTGAAATATTCAGATTTTAGGGATTCAAATAGTATTGTTGAGACTCAATTTTGTTTTCTTTGCCTCCCTTGGTTCTGAATTCCTCTGAATTGGCTCTATTTGTTTCTGATAAAAATGGTAAAGCAGAAAAATTGAAAAAAACTTTTGGTTACTAAAGGCATAAGTTCTTCCATGAAAGACACAGGTTTAGGCCTATAGCCTTCCAATTTCAGTTTCAACAGAAAGAGAATGCTTCTCTTTCCTAATAGTTTTAGCAAAAATATTCAAATTAAGTCTCATTGGCCTGGCTCAGGTCAGATGCCCATCGTTGGATCAATAATTGAGGCCTACACACAGAAAGACAGATATTGCATGATTTCACTTATATCTGAAATCTAAAAAAGTCAAACTTAATATAAGTAGAGAGTAGAATATTGCTTATCAGAGGCTGCTGTTGGGAGATAGGGAACGGGGAGATATTGATCAGAGGGTACAAAGTTTCAGTTAGAAAGAATAAGTTTTTGAGATCTTTTATATAGTATGGTGACCATAGTTAATAATCATGTGCTGTATATTTCAAAACTGCTAAAAGAGTAGATTGTAAGTGTTATCACTACAAAATAATGAGGTATGTGAAGTGATGGATATGTTAATTATCCTGATGTAATCATTCTTCAATGTATACATATATCAAAGCATCACATTGTACCCCACAAATGCATATGACTATAATTTGCAATTAAAAATAAAAATTCAAAAAATAATTGAGGTAAAAAGATTATTATCCATGATTTTGATCCATGTCATTTCCAGGAATCAATAGGACAACATACCATCCAAACATGGCTAGGAGAAAGGTGGTTTTCCTGTGCTTAAGAACATGGAATGGACATATATGCCCACCATGCTTATTAAAGCTCCTTTTTTCAATGAACTTTGTTATTATATAGAGAAGTGAAGGAAGCATGGCTTAGTCAACTCTAAACATCTAAACATTCATGAAGCAAAACTGCAGTGAAATAATAACTGAGGTAGCAATTATTTTTGATCAATTGGGCATATACTGTATATGTCCAGTACTATTCTGGTCTTTAAGGGGAATATAAAAATGTAGCTTACAGTATCCCTTCACAAGATTTATATTTTGGTTGCAGAGAGAAGTTTTATACACAAAAATTAGCAAGCAGTTTAAGACTACTTTAAGTGATATAGGTCATACTAAGAATAGACTATATAGGAAGGTCTCAGAAAAGAGTTGGTCCTTTGGCCTGTCTTTGAAGAGTGATGGAAAGAAGGAAAGATATCACATTCTAGAGAAATAACATAGATATAGCCATAGAGACAGGACTACACTTATCATGGGATAATATGGCAGATGTTACTTCCCCTTCTTCACTGACAGAATCTCTCTGTTGTGGTTGAACACAGTAAATTGCCAAGCTTATGGGATTAGTAATCATTGCTTCAAACCAAATATAAACATTTTCTTCTCTAAGATAAATGAAATCTTTTGGGAAAGTTTTGGGCAAGCTTTTGCTTTCCTGATATAAGGGAACAGATGTGGTTGGTAAAGCTTCATCTTTCTCCTTCTTTCTGTCTTAAATATAGACGGTAACTGAAAATATGACAGCCACATTCAACCATGAGACAACAAACCTGAAAAGGAAAGTCAAGATGCTAAAAATGATAAAGGAGAAAAAAATATTCCCCAAACAACCACTTTTAGCTGTTTTGGAACTAAAGAAGTCTTTATCTGTTTAGGCCACTGTAAGTATTGTATTACTTGCAGCCAAATCTATTTTTAACTGTTACAGGTAGGAAAGAAAGAAACCTGGTGAAAGCTTGGAAAATAGTGGGATATATAATTTCATTAATCATAATATACTATACACACCTCTATGATTTTGTTATATTGGATAACCTCTGTCTAAAATATCTTTATCTCTTTACCTAAAATATTATCTCTTTAGGCTCAGCAATTTGTTATTTCATATATGAAATTTCTTCTGATTACTACAGTCAGAATAAATGAGGCTTTGGGCTCCCACAAAACATAGCTTGTGCTTATACATAGCACTAAATAAATTTTTCAGTCTTGCAATATGAGTAGGTATTTAGATATGCATCTCTTTGTATAGTTTACAGACTTCCTGAGGACAAAGATGTCATTCATATTTTTTGTTTTGTACATAAGTGTCATACATATGTTATGCTTTCAATCCAGTTTTGTCTAAATGGAACTTTGTGTTATAGACTAAAAAATAAAAATGGTAGCACTATTTTCTAGCTCCCAACTCCTTCGTCTAGGTGGAATTTATCTCTCCATTCTTAAATCTGTACTTGGCCTTGTGACACACTTTGCCAATGAAACACAAGTAGAGATTTGAAAAGTTATGGTGCATAGGGGCTTGCACCTTCTCACTGCGTTTTAGAACTCTGAGACTCCATGTGGAGAGCTCAAAGTTTATCTATTGAAGATCAGAGACCACATGAGCTATTGTCCCAGCTGAGGAGATCTTCTAGCCACCAGCTGGCCCCTTAACTGATCTCTGCTACTCAAGAGTAGCCAAGACCAGCAAAAGAATTGCCCAACTGAGCCCAGTTTAAATTAATGAGGCTCAGAAATATGAAGTAAGTAAAATGATTGTTTTAAGCTACCAAATTTGGAAGTAGATTGCTATATAGCGACAACTATCAAATGCACCATCAATTTTTCAGGATTGCTTTTTAGAACTTTTCACCTCAGGAGGTCAGTTAAAAACATACAAATGATGGAAACAACTGTGTCTTAAAGTAGTTCAGAAGAAATTTATTTTCATAATTTTTAGTTGACTTACAAGAATGACTAAAACTACTCTTTTGTAATATAGGCCTACCTTGACTCATAATATAAATGGGTTGCTGTTGATTTTCAAAACAGTGCCATAGGACCTACAAAAGTAAAATAAAATTTCTCTGCTTTTTAAGATTTTTGTCAGCTGGTACAATGTTTTAAGCTGTTAAGAGACTTTGAATATATTTTATAAAACTCATGGGATCTGTGATCTACCCCAGTTATGTTTATTGTGAAACTTTTATGTGTTGAGTATATCAATATTTTAAGCCAGAGGTTAATAAAACTTTCTGTTTGGTCTTAGCTTGATTCATATGGACTTGGTTATTCATGAGCAATAATCAAATCCTGAGCATCATAACCTACCAAAAATATACTCATTTTATACATGTATTAGGTGTGAATTTCAAAGCCCTAATCAAGGTTCCTTAGTTTTAAACCTTAGTAAACTGCTTTAACCCAAAGGCAGTTAGGAAAATCCAAGTCAGCTCTAAGCCACTTTTTGTATCTATTTCTTTTGTTCCTTTCCACTTAGAGAACAAATGAGAGACAGTAAGCTCAGGAAAGGAAAGGTGTATGGTTGGCTGGCTTATTCTATCTCTCTCCATAAAAATTCTGCCTTAATATTTGAGGAGGAAGGTATACGTAGGATGGAGAACAGGTTCAGAATATTCTGAAATGTTGGGCATATCAGCCAGGAGTAAAATTGCCATTCTTACAGAACTATAATGTAAAAGCTGTTTGTGCAGCTATTCTTTTGGGATACCTCACTGTGACATGAGAAGTCACAGCTCTTGCTTATACCAGAGAAGACATCATCTTTGTGAATGGGCCACCACCCATCCATCCCAGCCCTGACTTGACAGACCTTTCCTTCTTATTACAAAAGATAAATGTGCGCGAGATGCTTTCAGCTCCTCCAACTTCATCTTTAAACTCTGTTTTAATACATTCCCACATCTTAGATGGTCCACAGAAAAGAGTATAGAAATACACATGTTTGCATTTTTTATATAAATAACTTCAACTTTATGATCTGCACAAACAATAGACCATAATTATAAATAATTTGTCCTAACATTCGTGAAGCAAAGTTGGAATTAATTTTAACGTACTATGGTTACTAAAGTATGATATTTGTGGTGAGGGTTTCTCCCAAATTCCTTATGCTATGGACTAAATGTTTGTGTCCTCCCAAAATTCATATGTTGAAATCCAAACCCCCAGTGTGTTGGAATTAAGAAGTGGTGCCTTTGGGAGGTAATCAGGTCATAAGGGTAGAGTCTTCATGAATGAGATCAGTGCCCTTATAAGAAGAAACATCAGAGAGATGTGTGCAAACCAGGAAGTGTTCCCTCACCAGACACCAGCAGATACACTAGTGCCTTGATCTTGGACTTTTCAATCCTCCAGAACTATGAGAAACAGCTTTCTGCTGTTGACGCCACCTCAGGTATTCTGTTACAGTAGCCTGAACTGACTGACATACCCTACGGCACTAACAATATAGCTGGCAGAAACTAAGATCTACAAAGTCGTAATGCTAATCTTATTTCCTACTTTTAAAACATTTATCTGAGTTTTTAAATTATAGAATGGATTGTTATTTCTATGGATAAGCTACTCCTGAGGAATTGACCTTTGGGTCATTTGTGCTCATCATAAACACTTAGAAATGTGGTGGAGATAGTAACCATTAATTTTAAGTTTTGAAAAAGGAAATGGATGATCAGAATTTCCAGATCAGTTGGGAAAGGTAAAGATATACAGTGATCTATGATGGGGGAAAAATAGTGGATTAAACATCATAGAAGCTTGTTCTGGTGTCATGTAGATATAGGCAGTTCAAGCTTGGCATGATGATTCCAAAATCATCAGGTTTTTTTTCCTTAATCAAAAAATTAAATCATGGTAAAATATATGTAATAGAAAATTTATCATCTTAATCATTTTTAAGTGTATAGTTCAGTGGCATTAAATACATTCACACTGTTGTGCTACTATCACCACTATCCATTCACCGAACTCTTTTTATCTTGCAAACCTAAAACTCTGTACCTATTAAACAATAACTCCTCACTCCCCGCTCCTCCTATCCTCTGGCCACCACCATTCTACTTTTGGCCTCCATGAATTTGACTATTCTAGATACCTCACATTCATATAAGTGGAATCATATAGTATTTGTTCTTTTGTGACTGGATTATTTTCCTTAGCATAATGTTTCAAGGTTCACATTTCAGAATTTCCTCACTTTTTAAGTCTGAATAATATCATATTGCATGTATATACCACATTTTGTTTATCAATCATCAGTCTTTTAATGGGTTATTGCTCCATCTTCAACAATCCATGCCAGCTGCTAGAGTCTCTCGATAGTCCACTATAGCAGGAAGAAAAGAAAAGAGAAAGCATGACCCTTATCTTTTTGAACACTTCTCACAAGCTGAACACTACACATCATCTTACCTCTCATTGACCAAAACCTAATCACATGGCCAAAAGCAGCTGCAAGGAGGCTGGAAAATGTAATCTTTATTCTGGGCAGTCCTGTAACCTGGGATTCCCTTAATGATGAGTAAGGAGATATAAGATATTGTATCAATAAGAAGTAAACAATAAGAAGTATCTTCTATATTTACTAAAGGAATATGCACAGATTTTTCTAAAAGACATCCTTTTTTGGAGGCTTCTCAATTTATGAGTGTGATGTGATAAATCTAGGCTTCGTCAAAAAAAAATTGGGGCTCAAATGGTGGTAGTGTTCACCAGGGATTCGGGGGGAGGTAGACCCACATCTTAGGGATGTGGTGAGCATTGTGGAGGGGAAGGGCATACCTCCAACCCTTCCTAGGGAAAGGCAAAGATATAAAATGCGACC
Organism: Cheirogaleus medius; assembly: GCA_008086735.1. Lineage (NCBI taxonomy): Eukaryota > Metazoa > Chordata > Mammalia > Primates > Cheirogaleidae > Cheirogaleus > Cheirogaleus medius. The sequence goes on along the minus strand of VBSM01000272.1, from coordinate 7,857,144 downwards.
AAAATGTCAAAAAAAAATCTATCAGGTGTCAGGCAGGTGGGAGGGGGAGGGGGAGGAGGGGATGGGTGTATACTTACAGGGTGAGTGCGACACACACCACCTGGAGGATGGATGGACGTGCTAGAAGCTCTGACTGGGAGGGAAGGGTGGCAAGAGCAATATATGTATCCTTAACAATATTTGTACCTTCATAATATGATGAAATAAAAAAATTGGGGTATGATTGTGACTTTATATTTTATATAGGGATTGAAGAATCAGGAATCAAAAATCTTAGTAATAAGATTGAGTCACATAACTGAAATTAGGTTTGTTGTGTATGTGGAAATTATTGAAGATTTTTACTTTATTTTATTTTTCGAAAATTTTTGTATTGTCTGAATCTTATTCTACTCTCATATTGCTTTTATATTTATAAAAAATTGAAACTTTTATTGGTAGAAAGAGTTTTTTTGTTGCCTTTTCTTTGCTTTTCGGTATGTGTAAAGCTTTCCAGTGTTAAAATGACTATGTAAACAAAGCAGCCAGGAAATATTAATATAGTTAGTATGTCACATGTTAAATAATGTGGACTTTATTCTAACAGCAAGAATAAAAAAGGAAACAGTGAAGAGTGTTTATCAAAGAACTGAAATGATGAAATTAGCAATTTAGAAAATAACTACTCTGAGTGCAGTGTGCAAATAGATTGAATGAGACAAGAATGAGGTAGGAAATCTAGTTAAGATTTCTGATTTCTATGTCAGAAAGCTTAAGATAGCCTGAGGAGGAATTTGGAAGGAGAAGAATTCAAATCCTCAGGAGATGGAATTAACAAAACTTGTTGACACATCAGATGCAGCATGAGAGAGAGAACAGAAGTTAAGAAGAAAGGCCTGGTGTCTGGCATGACCTTCAGGGTAAATGGTAGTAAAATTTACTGAGATAGGGAACATAAGCAGAAGAGCAGTTTTGTGTGAAAGAACGCTAAATTCGGTTTGGGGCCTCTTGAAAGGAAGACATCTGTGGGATTGTCCATGTAGAGCTCAGATATCCAGGAAGCAGTTTCACCTCAAGGGAGAGAGAGAGCAGGCTATAAGGTTTGCCAGGATCATGGGGTTTCCTATACAACTTTTGGTGCTAAAATCAACAAATCCTGAGCAAACTGAGATGAGTTGGCTATCCTACATACTATACATATGAATTTGAGAATCATCAGTATGTGATATTGAGGAGGTACAGGGAATATCATCCCCATGTGACTGTTACTACCTAAGTATACTTCCTTTTAATGCACATATAATAATATGCACTTGCATCAGCACTAAGTTTTGGATATAAAATTTTATACACAATATTTTGTCTCTCCAATAAAAGTTTTAACTCTATAACAATAATAATTATATCGATTTTTTTTCATTCCAAGAAATCCCATTCCGGATATTAAGACTAACTTTTAGTAAATAGAATTGACTAATTAGAAAGTTAAACCATATTAGGGAGAGAAATAGATAAAAGATAGAAAAGCACAATATGATATATGCCATGTATTTCAGAGTTTTACGAATTTTTGGTCAAAGGCTCTGTAAGGATTGTAGATGTAAGAGTACATAGAATGAAATATTTCTAATTATAAACATTAAAGAGCTTTCCATGTTTTGTCTTAATCAGACACTGATAGTTGATAGTCACTTTTCTCTTTGCAGTCATATTTAGAACAAGTCTTTCTCTGAAGATTCAAATAAAAACAAAGCTGTGAACACAAAGTGGATAAAATAATTTCCTAATTATGAAGAATAGAAAGATGCACTACGATGATTTTAGGGAACCATTGAAATGTTAACCGATGAACTTTAACCAAACTTGTCTTTCAAATGTTTAGTCCCAGTACTCAAACTCTGCAGTTTGTCACTATTATTTTTAGTTGTGGTATCTACACTCCTGAACCCTCTATTCTGGGATGAAAACATTATGTCTCTGAGTTTAAAAGAGCAAGGCTCACAGAGTTCACTCTCATCTGTTGCATACGGAACAATTTTTGTTTTTGTTTTGATAGCTCTAGTTGGGATTTGGTGTTGATATTTTACCTTCTTATTAACATTACAGTTTAGAAAGCAATAATTTAATCCTCATTAAAAATTCAGAATTAAAGGATTATTTCAACTATACAGAAGTATAAATTCAGACATTTAAGAAAATAAAAAATTTAACAATGTTAATAACAACCATTTATTGAGAATCTATTATGCACCAATAACTGTTCTAGATCTCATGTACATATCCATTGCACTACCATCTCCATTTTACAGTGAGGAAACTAAGGCTTAGGGATGTTAAATAATTTGTCTAAGTTAATACACCTAGAGTTAGTGATGTGGACAAGATTTGAAATGACTGATACCAAAACGTATGTACACTGAGTTGCCTCTATATTTATTATTTATCTCCCTCCTTTAAAGTATTTGGTATAATGAACACACACACACACATACACATACAATGATAGTGACTGTCACATAAACAAGCTTAACAACAACTGTATAGATGCTTTCCCTCCAGTTACAATGGACCATGCTCTCCTTCAGCTGCCCTTGGGATCCCACCCCTACCTGACTGAAGACTTAGCTTCTGACACTTTGCTCTTCTGCACTGTCAACTGCTTTTCGCTCTTGGATCTTCCTACCAGAAATATACATTCTTGTCCCCATACTATACCTCTCTAGCAACCACTTCCTTCCCTGCTCTCTTTTAAAGCAGAACTGCTCAAAAGAGTTGTGTAAATTTAGATTATCCTCTTCTTCGCCTCTGAATTCTCTTCAACTAGCTCCCTGTAATATGTTGAAATAAAAAAAATAATAAAAATTAAAATAAATGCAAAAAGGAAGATTACGAGAAATGAGCTAAAATTTTGCAAACAAGAGTTAAGTAGGATAAAAAACCTTGGCAGTTCATTTAGCTTAGATGAACTTTAAGCTCCCTCAACTTCACTAACATCCCTCTCTGCCTGATTTGCACTGAAATGTTCTTTGGGTCAGAAATGCTTTCAGAACAACTGCTACTGTTCTGATCAGTTGTGTTCAGCTTCAAAGCTAAAGCTGGTCAACCTTCTTTCACTTTATCTGATGTCATGGCTATAGCAAAACCTGGAAACCAAGGAGAGAGTCACAGAAGGCATTTAACTTTGGAGAGTCCCCATATTTCCTTTATCATAACATTGCGGAGGACAGTGTAGTGACAGACAAAATGGTCCCAGAAGTCTCTGACTCTTGGGCCACAACTCAAAAAAGCCACACTAAACATATTTCTTTAGCTGAACTCTTGAGTTCTCTATACCATAACTTATAGAGAGAATACCAAAGGCAACATAAAATGTATGGTTAATAGCCTTATATAGCAAATGACTATAATTAAATGAATATTTTACTTTCCATCTCGTTTGTCTAATTGCTAGGGAATCATGGAAGTCTATGGGGACATGGAGGCAGTTGGAAAATTTTGTGATGTTGAACAAATCCAATTTTAAGGTTCTTGACTTTAAGCTTATTCTCTTAAAAGATATTTGTTCTTATGTCAATCTGCTTAGTACAACTGGGCCTAGAGTCTCTTTCTCTATTAGTTACCAAAAGTCAGTTTTTACTGTAAGGTTTTATATTGTTGTCATTTTATTTGTTGTTGTTTTGTTTTCTTTTTAATGGAGAAAACATGCTTTTGAATAAACACACTCACTAAATTTTAAGTGCTCAATATAATATTCTGTTGAGTGTCCATGTTCAAGCACTTTGTTTAGAAGTATTTTAATGTGAAAAATACTGTGTAAACTGTAAATCCCAGGTTAGTTATTACTAAGTGAGCCGTGTAAGTTATCAAAGGCTTTAATTAGATAAACTAGTTTATTTCTTTTAATCTCTCCAGATGTTGACTGTTAACTCTGAGGAAAAATCTGCAGCCAGATCTTTTTTTCAGTCTGCCTCTCACAGTCTGCGAATTACAACCACACACACTTTTTGAAAATATATGGCTACCATCCAGCCCCATAGTTTCTGTGACTGTTTTTGTCTGAACAAGGAAGAATTGACACGTTTACTGTTGGACAACAGTAGGAATCCCTTTCTCATTGTCTGTTTTCTAGTCTCTTGTTCTTCTGTTGGCATCTGTAGCTAAAGAATTTCACACAAAACTAAATTGATTCACTTTTCTTTCCTTCTCTTAAAGATTATCGATTTTCGACCCAACTTGGTACCTAGATGACATCTCTCTTGTGAACAATTTTTTGCATCATGATCTACTTGAACATTCACATTAGTATAAAACAAGTTATAACATTGCTACAGTTTTATTTCTGAACACTATGCTGTAATTTACTCTTTTGTGTTCTTAGAGATTAAGGAGTAAATTCTTGGAGTACAAATCTATTTATGGAAGCATAGATGAAAGTACATACTTATGAACATTTTACCTGTGAGTTTTAAGCATGTTAAAACATATCAATGTTTTAAAAATGTTTTAAATATGACATCATTTTTAAAAAAATATGCTTTTAAAGTTATAGGAAACTGGATATTAACTTTTTAAAAGAAAAGCAATCCATGTCAGAGGCCAAGATATAATAGGACTATAATAATAATTATGGAGACCAGACACAGAATGGGAGGAAGAAGTTTGGATTAAATTAACCACAGATAGAAAAATGTAAAAGGCATTTTCTTGTGATTGAAAAGGTACTCATAGGATTTTCACACAGACTAATAGAACAACTTTGTTTCTTAAATTTTTTTCTTTTTCTTTTCTTTTTTTTTACTTTTCCATAAGATGAGATGAGGAAGTGTATATGTAAGGAAAATTTGAAAAAGCAATATTTGTCCTTTGAACAGTTATAAGTAAATGATTGTCAGGCTTTACTGTTCAAATACAGTCTAAGGTTATCTATATATATATCTGCCTATGACTTCCCAAAGTGGTACTCAAGCTGTGCACACATTGTGGCCTGTTTAGTTATCTGTTTACTCTCCTCCTTATCTTACACAGAATTAATCCTTGAACCTCCATAACTGGTGATAGAGTCACTGTTGCAAAGTCCTTCAGACTATGGATAATTGTACCTCCTTTAATAGAGAATCTGGGTAATTTAAAACTACTTTTACTTGGCTAAACTCAAGGTATAAAACAAATCTAATTAGACTTAGATGATAAGTGACCTGGTCAATTTATGGTCTATAATCATGTGCTCAAAATAATGATTTGAACAGTTAACAACTCTATTCATTAGGGGCTAAAATTGGATTACAGATTATTTTTAAAGCTTTTCATAGATTTTTCTCTTTACCTCACATTGCTTTAACTTTGAATATTTCCCTGCTCAGAAGCAATCACTATCCTGTATGACTTCCAAGTGTTGATTGCTCCTAAGAAGTAATCACTATCCTATATTACTCCCAAGTGTCGATTACATCCCAAGTTTATTTTAAAATATTTATTAGAAATGTTTTTGTCCTGAAACAATATTTGGCTGGATTGTTCTCAGTATGGCATCACTATCATCCCTTTCAAGATCTCCTGTGCAATAACATTTCAGAGTTCTCTCTTTTTCACGTGGTTCTTGGTTAGAGTTTGCCAATGAGAGGTACTCCAGTGAAATTTGGAAGGCAGAAAAGAAGGGAGGATATGATGCTCTGGAGGCACTTTCAGGCAGACCCTGGGAAGATTACAAATAAGCTCAAAACGCCTTTCTAGAAAGCTCAACTGCTTTAGTGCTGCGGGCAGTTGAGATCACAAGTAATGGCTGCTTGAGAACCAGGGTTGCTGGCTGAAATAGTTTTAGGTTCCTGAGATTTTCAGTGCTTTCTGAAAAGCCTCTTGAAAACTATCAGCTCTATGGTTACAGCTGAGAGTATTGGTAGTGGATTCCCTTATTTATACACCCCCAGCCATTTTAATTATTGTGTACACCTCTAATCTCTTGTATCAAAATATACATACATAATGAGTGCTATGCGCGCCATCTGGGGGATGGACACACTTGAAGCTCTGACTCTAGTGGGGAGGAGGGGAAGGCAACACACGTAACCTAAACCTTTGTACCCCTGTAATATGCTGAAAGAAAAAAAATACATATGTAGATTATAATGTGGCTTCTAATTTTCTTATCAAACTCTGACTAATAGAAACATGAGTTTTGTCTTATATGACTTTAAATTTTATACAATAGCAACTTTATATATCTTTCCTCAACTTTCTTTCCCACTCATTTATATTTTATAGATTAATCCATGTTAATACATATAGTTTTGGCTCATTCTTTTAATTGATATGTAATATGCCAATGTTTTATAAATTTATTTATCTATTTTCTTATGAAAGAACATTTAGTTGGTTTCCAAAGTTTTGTTATTACCAATAATGCTAGAATGAAAATTCTTTGTCTCCAATTGAAAAATTATTGGAATTCAAAGACAAAAAAAATGGAATCCCAATTTTTAAAAACAGCTACCTACTAAGCCTAAAAATCAAGCTGTTCTTGGACTTCTCAATATCTACATTAAATATCAGAAGATGCTAACGCAATGTTAAACGAATATCTAGCAATGAAAATATAATTCAATAATTTATATTAAGTCAACTCATTGCTCAAAAATAAAGACAAAAAGCATATAGTTTCAAATGTACAGGAACTAACAGCACAATGACACCATCAGAATGATAATATTTGGCCACCTGATAGATGACCAGAGAAAAGAAGGAAAAACACTTGGAAATGAGCATTGTATTCACCAAAACACAGAAATGAAGCTAAACAATTATGAAAATATCAGTTCTAGGACAAAACTGTAATACTCTAAATTAAAAGCATAGCCAGGAATGATGCAAAAACCAGAGTTAACCAGACCCCATATGTCCGAGGACATTGTAATCCAGGGAAGGCATTATTTTGCTGTAACAACTAAAGGTATTTTTAGATTGTTATGTATGGGAAAAAAAGAAGAATCAAGAATTATTCTAAATATTTGGCTTGAACAGTTTTGAATGGAGTATCACTGAAATTAGGAAGCCTAGGAGAAAAGCCAGTTTAGGTTAGGGGTTATGTAAAAAGTTTTGACATATATTACAGCCTGAATATTTTTACTCCCCCAAAATTCATATGTTGAAGCCACACCCACAATGTAATGATATTTTGGGAGGTAATTAGGGTTAGATGAGGTCATAAGTGTGGGGCCCTTATCATGGGATTTGTGCCCTTATAAAGAAAGAAACTAGGGAGGTTGCACTCTCTCTCCCCCACTTCCCCATGAGAAGATACAAGTAGTTGGCTGTCTGCAAGCCAGGAAGAGAACTGAATCAGCCAACACCTTGATCCAGAACTGTGAGAAAATAAATTTCTGTTGTTTAAAACACTCAATCTATGGTATTTTGTTATAATAGCCCAAAGAGACTAATAAAGCATCTGTTAGTTTTGAGGTGTCTTCTATGCATCAAGTAGGGGTTGGATACATGATTCTGGAGTTTGGGAGAGAGTTGGGTCTATTGATATGAATTAGGAAGTCATTAACAATTATAGATAGCATTTAAAGCCAAATTGAAGGTACACTGCTTAATTCTGCTGTGTGTTTCTGGTATAATTCCTCTTTATAAGGAAATGAATGGAATCAGCAAATTATGCTAGTTGTCTAATTTATTTAAAAAATTCACATCAAGTACTTCCTACTCTTTTCTCTGCTTACTTGGTTTTGTATATAATGACTCATTTTGCACTTTCTACTCACTTCTAGATATAGCCATTCCATAAGATACTTCTATTGCTTCTCTTCTTTAAATTCGGTGAGTCAAATCTCAAAGGCTAATATCATGTAAATATTGTGTTCAGTCCTGACTACCATATCACTCCATATCACTGGACTAGCTAAATCCCCATTTCTCTGCCTTGTTTGTTATATGACAAAAGTTACCACAAAGCCAAATATATACTTAGGGTCACCAACCAACACAGTTTTCATAGGACTATTTAGATTTATATCTGTTGTCCGGATATAATTATAAATAGCACTACTTTTCACTCTCTAAAGTGTGTTGGTGGTTTTAGCAGTAATTTTTATGGTCATCTTATAAATAGTAGATATTTCTCCTTCATAGTTCACTATATTAGTGCTAGCTGTTGATCTTAATTGAAATTATGTTGGTCTGTGATTGTGTCTCACACAGTTGAGTAAGACAAAGTTATTTTTTTAAAAATAAATATTCTTAAGGACCCCTAATATTGATTAAAATTATTTAGCTATTGGTAAATAGGAACAAATATGAAACTCAATATAAAAGTCTTATTATCTTATACAACAAAGCCAGATTTATAAATTAAATGTTAAAAATCTCTACAAAAAACATAAATTGAAAAATTAAAAATAATGATTTAATATGAAAGATGATGTTTTGCAGAAACTAAATCTCTTTTCAGATTACGACTATCGTGCTTGTGCAGGTTTTTTTGGGTTTTCACAGCAACTCTCTGTTTTGAGATAATGATGACATTATTATTCATAGAGCACACCACGGCATTCTTTGGCCTTCACTTGGTATGAAAACATCACTTCATTATAAGTCTGCCTTTGTTCTTTTCTCATTATTGATTAAATAAAGTTGTGTTATGTGGTTCCTTTTTTACCATAATGAAAACATCGGTACTAAAATCAATTAGTAGCCCTCGATTTTATGATGATTCTTCAGATGGCCAGAGATGTCTATATATAAATTTCTTTATTATAATTTTATTCAAATGACAACACAAAACTTGAAAAGTATTGCAGATCTCTAAGAATAAATTCTTGGAACTTCAGGGATCTATGGATTTCTATTTATAAAATCTCACTGAACAATTTTAACTTGAGGATGTATACAATACAAGGTACAAATGATCAATAAGCATACCATTCTTTCTCACTAGGAACAAAAAAAATACAAATTAGTAGATAACAATTATAAGTACTGTGGAAGTTTCAGGGAGAAAGGTTGTCACCCTTACATGCTGCTGTTTGAATTTTAATTAGGTTCAATATTTCCTGAAAGCAAATTGATCATCTGTATTAAAAACATAAAAATATGTTTACCCTTTGACAAAATTACTTCCACTTCTAGAAATGCAACCCTGAGAACATACTTAATACAATTCACCTGGATATATCAATTATCATAGTACTTTGCACATAGTATGCACTTGACAAATATTTGTACATACACATACCATGCATGTACAGTCAATGTGCTAGGTGCTAGATATAAATTATGACAAGTCTCTGCTTTTGAGAAAGTACAGTTTACTCATGGAGCTATACTAAAAATCATATAAGCATGTAGCAACTATGGCAAGTGCTACATGGGAAGAAGACATGAGTCCCTTTAACAGTGGTATTTAACATGGTCAAACAGATCAAAAATGCCTTCTCTCAGGAAGGGCCCTCTAAGCTGAAAGCTGAATGTTGGATGGGAGCTAACCAGAAAAGGGGGAAAACCGGTTTCAAGCAGAGAAGTAGTATGTGCAAAGGTCCTGAGTTGAGAAGAAGCATGGTGGATACAAGTACCTGACAGAGGACCCTTGTGACTGGAATGACAAGGGGAAGGGGAAAGTAGTGTGCAATGAGGCAAGAGGAATACAAAAGCACCAGAGTTCTCTTTCTTTTTTTTAATCATAGTTTTGTTCTTTTTCTCAAATAACTACAATTTCCTTTAAAACCTTTATAGAATAGTAATAAAAAGTGGAAAATAGCCTAACTGTGCAATAGGGATTTGTTTAAGTGGATTTTAGTACATTCATACTGTAAAATATTTTGAAGTTGTTAAAAATGATAATACTGTAGAAGTGTATCTATTGGCATAAAGAGCTGTCCTCAATATACTAAATAAAGAAAGCATTTGACAATAAAATATCTTGTTCTTATCTCAGACTGGCATTGTTCTCACAACAAAATATAACCATTTACATAAAATATTGGTCAAATTCAGATCTAGATAGCAAGAAAGAATAAATCTGGCAGTTATCAAGCTAATTTGTGGCTTTTTAAAAAAGGCAATATAAAACAAACTAATAGTCTATGCAGCTCTGATGTACCAGATGATCCACTTTGGAAGTTTTATTTTCATTGCTCCATAGAAAAATAAAGAAGCACAGGAAATTAAGGATCATCAATACAAAAAATTATTTGACTGAATAAATAAATGTGTAATTTTGTTGTTAGATAGTTACTTTCCTCCATAAAACTGTCCTGTCTTAGCTCCCTCAGAAGAAAGGGAAAAAGAAGAATGCAATAATATGACTTCAGAATAAATAAATAATGGAAGAATTTCAAAACAAAATGAGGCTTTTCTTTGAACTATCCAATCTTCCTGAGACTGCAAATTGTACAAGAATAGGGAATAGTTTCTCTCATGAGTTTTTCTCCAATCAGGAGGAAAATATAACATGGACTTTTCTCATGGATTTGAACATATCTAATTATATATCTGTTGGCAATCTAGAATAAAGTAAATATATGAAAAATTCATAAATAATTTATGTATATAGTATGCTCAGCTCAACTTTTATTATATACAAAAATTTTGAAATAAAAATTGTATTTATTTTGACATAATAATTCATATTATATGTCATAGTATATCAATGCAACTAACAAAATCATGGTATGAATTATTCTGTCATGTTAGTTTGCTTAAATGTTTTCAATTTAGTAAAGATTTTCATTTTTTTTTAATAGAGGATTGTTTTTTATTATATCTTTTTTCTGTGCCTTCATGTTTTATAATATATTTCAGAGTCAAAATATATATGCTGATGTAACAGACTCTCTTAAGTAAATATAAATTTAGATATAAATCAAACTTCGAGGTTAGAATTTGATTTAGATAATATCAGACATGGATTGCTACAAGCTCAGTCTTTGGAGTAGAGCAGACGTGGGTTTGAATCACAACTTTACCACTTATAAGCAGTGTGACCTTGAGAATTCACTTAATTTCTCCAAACCTATTTCAGATCATGTCACTACCTTATTTAAAACTCTTCCAAAACTCTTCAATCCACTGAGAATAAAATTCAAAGTCTTTAAAATTATTCATGGCCTTGTCCCTGACCATCTCTGAGATCTTCTTCTCGTTTCCTACCTATATTGTGGCCCTCAGGCACATGTGTATGTTCCTCCTTGAGCCTGCAGGCTTTCCCTCTTTTTCAATGACAGTCCAGCCCACCCATAAATAATTATTCATTAGTTCCTCAATATTTAATTAGCTAATATATGAAAATAGCACCAGGTGTGTATTGACCCTGCAAAAACACTTAAAAATAAATGAGGATCAGTAAGCTGGGATAGTCCCACCAGCATACTGTGAACAAGAAGAAGTATGTGTTCAATGCTCCATTTTTTACTCTCAATGATCCCATTCCTCAGGCTGCTCAGTTTTAAGTTAATAATAAATTTGGTCATTGATTTGAAATAACAAAACTATCAGTGGTGACTACCTAGCATGTATCAGCTTGAATCAATTAATTATCTGGAAAGGTAGTTGTAAATACACAGAAAAGAACTTTTTGTTAAAACAGACAATTTTTTTGTGTGTCGTGTATTATTGTGTACTGTTACATTGAGTAGCTCATTAATCAGTCAATGGTTGAGATATGCTATTAAAAATAAAAGTAAATACAGGAGTTACCTTACAACTCTGAAAAAAAGGGCCAGCACAATGTCCAGATATAGCAGCCTTGACATTATTGAACCCCTACGCCAATGCCAGTAATTGTCTATCTACAGACTTCTTACTATGTCTGTCTTAGTCTGTTAGGCTGCTGTAACAAAATACCTTAGACAGGGTAATTAATAAGTAATAGAAATTTATTTCTCACAGTTTTCTGGAGGATGGGAAGTCCAAGATCAAAATGCTAGCAGATTTGGTTTCTGGTAAGGGCTCACTCTCTGCTTCAAAGCCAGCATTTTCTTGCTGCACCTTCTCATGACAGAAGGGGCAAATACAGTGTCCTCACAAGGTGGAAAGAGCAAGGTAGCCCCTTTAATCCTTTTTAAAAGGGCAATAATGCTATTAATGAAGGGGGAGCCCTCATGACTTAATCACTTCCCAAGAGGTCTCATCTCTTAATACCACCATAAAGGGGATTGGGTTTCAACACGAATTTTGGAGGAGCACATTCAGACCACAGCACTATGTGTGAAAAATAAAGCACTATTACTCTAAATCTTTGTAAATCTTGTTTGCTGTTATATGCATGTGAAATCATTCCTAGATAATACAATGGTAAATCAATTTCATCAAAGCAAAAGATTTGTCACAATCAATTCATTCTGGCAACTACAGTGTTTATTAATTTTGTAGTCTGTATCATATTTGATTATTAAAGTAGTTTTTGGATTTATTATTGTATAAGGAATAAAAATGTAAGAAATTTATATATTGTTCTTAAGAAAGCTGTACATTACTCAAAAACATAGTTTTAGAGCATTAAGCTCTGACTGGAGAGAACATCTGCAAAGTAAACAGAACACTTGACCACTAAGTAGGTGGTCACATTTTGCATCCTAGTTTTTATTGCAATCAGTCATGAGGCTTGGGGATGTCAGCCCTCACATCCATAAGCTGTGTTCTTTATATGGAGAATATAGGGTACACATGATAAACTATTGGGGTGTTAGAGAAAAACATAATTTTCTTATTTTCAAGTCATTGTTTGGACATTTTTATTTTGTATATTTTTTGTGTATGTTTTATAAGAAGCATATTATATTGGTAGTATAACAATAAACTTTGGGGTAATACCCAAAATGATTTTACTGATAAGAATTGTGATCTGAAAATTTTGAAGGAAACCACTATGATAATTCTTTTATCTTTTAATTGAAGAGATCAGTGCATTTTAGATCCACTTCATGGGGTCCTAAGAGTTCTTTGAAATGTGGTTAGGATGGAGAGGAAGCCTGGGAAATGGAAGGTTTGAGGAAATCCAGTCCACCAGGCCCTGTTTTTCTAGCTCCTTTTTTCATCTCTTTTATACATTAGACTTTGAGTTATATTTCTTTATAAAAATAGGTTCAGATATTTAAACAAAAACTTTGAAGGGCACATTACTAAATGATGTCTAAAGTCCCAACAGGATCTAAACTTCTCTGATCACCTAGGTTCTGAGCTTCTCTCTATTCTGGAGGTAAATAGTGACAAACATTAAACTCATATATAGCAAATTTTTATGGTAGGGACTTTGTGTTACAGAGTCCAGGCTCATGATATAATTAGTGATATGAAACATATGTGTGAGAAGGTAACCAAAAACTTATGTGCAACTTCAGTGGTGGACACAATATATAATAGTGGTTGAGCATAGGAACAAGATCTCTTCCAGGTAGAATCATAGTGAAAGGTGTATTTAAGGGGTCTTTAAGATCATCCCATGTGATGTCCCACATCTAATAATGCCATACGTTACTGAAACTTTTACCTTTAAACACCACCCTAGTTTAGTTGTATTCTATAGGTCTTGATTATAAAGTTGGTTAATGCAACTGATTGCTTTGTAGCTTTGTTTAAAATAAAGACTTCAACTGGATTTTTGGTAACATATTTTTAAAGTATTGGGCAGCCTAGCCCCTAAATGCCTGGATGCTTTTGATGAGAATCAGGTATAGGCCCAGGTGCCTCGTGAATAAAGAGAGCCATGCTATTATAAGCTATTTCACTTGTTTACCAGTTATCCACAGGAAGTAAATATAAACACTACATTTCTTGGATTCTTTTTTTCCTACTCATTTAATTAGAATCAACCCAAGCATATTGTGCAATCCAAAAGGAAAAAGAAAACAGCTTGCAGTTGTACGTCTGGTTAAGATTCGCTGCCAAATTTTTGGCGTGAATCATCAAGAAACAAGTAAGGAAGAAAATTAATAATATGACTATTACCAGAGGCAATTCTGAATCATTTTCAAAGTTTGTTAATCTGTTTAAGATTACAAAGTCAGTAGGCATACATATAAACTTTTTTACAGGCCATGTCTTTTCATAATGATAGCCCTGGGAAATTAAGAGATGAAGATGATACAGATGCACTTGCAATTGGTCACGGCTCCTCATAGCAATGAACCTAGCTCTGCCCTTTAATGAAGGGCTGGGGTGTACAGTGGGAAAAGACACATTCTGCTTGGGTCTGTACCTACCTGAAGGAGCATTGTTTCCTGAGTTTCCTGACAGAGAATATTTTGCAACTAGTTTTGCTTCATATCTTATTTTCCTCAGTTAATCATCTCTCCTTGTTATATACATTTTTTCCCTCTTTGGCTAGAAATTTGAGTACTAAAATCCAATGGTTAATAAACAACTTTGTCTATAAAGCAACACCCCTTTTTTATATATGAATATTTATATGTGGATATTTTCGTCATCTCAATCAGCCTAAAGGTCTAAATAAAGAAGTTGCTATAAAAGTTCGGCACTCAAAGAAAAGGAGACAATGGAAAAATGTAATGCTTTATTGCACTTATCCTAAATTCTGTCATTACAGAGTCCTTGGGGAGGGTGTGTGTGTGTGTGTGTGTGTGTGCACGCGTGTAGAAAGCCCAGGGCCCAGAAGTTCCTCATATTTAAACTTTTGATATTAGCAAAATGTTCAAAGAAATATAAATAGAGAAGATATACACTGAAAAAAATTGGTTAGAGATGCTCAGTCTCTGTAATTTTTACATTTAGTAGACCACAATATTCCAGACTGTATCTTGGCATTTCTTTACTTTTTGCCCTTCTAGAGACTTTGGAACATAGAAAGGCCTTGGTACTTATCAAACTTTCAGAGACTCTAATTATGGACATATTTGTTGTATGTTAAATATGTAATGCCTAATTTTCTACACTTTGGCTCAGAAATCATACCTCTTCTAAAGTTCACAAATCCACCAGAGAGATGATCATGGTGTTTTGGGGGTTTCTCGCTCGCCCCCCTTTTAATGTGCCTACTAAAAAGAAGTTAGAGACCAAGGAGAGAAGCATAAAAGGAGTTGGAGGAAGGACGGACATCACCGATGACAATAGCGAGCCCATGATTCAGTACCTAGATGCCTTTCCTTTCTTAGAAGAAATACAGTTTCTATTCATGTACACAATCTATTGGCCTCTAAATGCCCATTACACTTTTTGGGTAGGGAAAACAGTACGTACCTCTTACTGAAGAATTCCCTGATCTCTCCATTTATATCAAGCGAGCTTTCATGTAGACTCAAGGTGGCTGGAGACAAAAGGGAAAAGCAGGAGTTCCTCTGTGTTTGAGTCACTCAAGTAATCACAGAACTCAGAACAGTGCTGGCACCTGATTAGCATAACCATACAATTTATCACTCAAACTGGAACAATTTTATCTGAGACAACTGCTACATTGGACAGAGCCCTGGGTTCTCCCTTCCAAACTGGAGATAGCCACATAGTAGGTATTCATGATTCACTGGATGAATGAACAAATGAACAAGACTATAGCCCAGCCTATGCGTGTTATAAGGGATACAATGAGACAAAGGTCAAGAAATCATTCTGGGTTGTTTCAGATAGTAATCCAAAGGGTAGAAGTCATGAAGTGATGGGTTTCAGTTCTTCACAAGGCGTGAACTTGAGACTCTGAGGAAAAGGATCTGCAACCATTTAAGCTATCAGAAAGTAGTATAGGCTATCTTGGAATGCAGTCATTCAAAATAGTCTCAAAGTATAAGCATTACATTTATTTTCAAATAAACATTTACCTCAAATATTTTTTTTTAAAAAATGCTAGAGAGTAAGACTAAAAACAACAACAAAAAATGTAGAAAAATAGGAAGTAGAATGGAAATGTAAAGCTCTGAGGCTAGCCCTGTTTCCTCAACTTATTCTGAAATATTGGAAAGATACATTTCTACAATATCTTATCTGTAAAATTAACAAAAGCAGGTACCTAATAATCTCTGACTTTCTTAGCCCTGCCTATCTATCTAACAGGGTTGTTTTAAAGAAAGAGCGACAAATTCTAGATCAAAAATCTTCTTTTCTAAAAACAGAGCAGTGATGGATACAATTTTTTAAAAAAGAAAGAAAAAAAAATGTTAAAAACATATAGCTGTCTCCAATAAAAGTAAACATTTTCTCAGGCCAGAAATGGGTCATAAATGCAATATGATAATCAGGACTCAAGCTAGGCTTGAGGATACAGAAGCAAGAAGTGGAGGTCAGGAATTGGCCTCTAAGTAACAGAAGAAGCATAAGCGTTCACCTTAAACAGGGAGATGGAATTGGATTCACTGTCCATGGCCAAGAAATTAGTGCAGCCCTCCAGGTTTTAAAGAAGGCTGAAAATATCTCCTACCATTGCTTTACTCTCCTGGGTTTCGGTTTGTGGGAAGCTGCAGGCCTCAGAATGCAGAGGAAACAAACATAGCCTCCAATCTGGAGCTGAGGAAAGCTGCTTATTGAATTAGAGGCTGAATGTACAAATCCTTATTGTCACTGTGCACTTTGAGCCGCCTTTAAAAACCAGTCCTAAATTGGGGGCCTAGTGAGCTGAGTAGAGGCAAGTGTAATATCTGCAAGGGCAGAGAGGGGTAGGCAAAAATAGGAACTGATGGAGAGACCCAAACATAAGAATCCTTTCAAATTAAATGTGAATTTAAATGCAAATTTCAAGCACATAATAACATCGAATGCTAAGAAGAACAAATCAAAGTAAACATTTGGAAGGGAAATTTATTCCAGGTAGTTTAGATCTTATAGAACAGTCTTGATAAAACCTTTAAAAGGAATATACTATGGATTTAAAAAATATGAAAAAATATATTGCTTCCTTTAAAAAGAAGAACAATTTACAAAACAAGACTAGTCAAAAAGAATACAAAAATGAAGGTAAGAAAAAATAAATTTATTTATTTATTTTTACTTTTTATTTTATTTTATTTTTAATTTTTTTAAATTTCAGCATATTACGGGAGTACAAATGTTTAGGTTTATGTATATTGCCTTTGCCCCAACCAAGTCAGAGCTTCAAGTGTGTCCATCCCCCAGACAGTGCGCACCCCACCTATTAGGTGTGAATATACCCATCCCCACCTCCCCTCTCCCATCTGCCCAACACCTGATGAATGTTATTATTATATATGCACTTAAGTGTTGGTCAGTTAATACCAATTTGGTGGTGAGTACATGTGGTGCTTATTTTTCCATTCTTGTGATACCTCACTTAGTAGAATGGGCTCCAGCTTTATCCAGAATAATACAAGAGGTGCTATATTGCCATTGTTTTTGTGGCTGAGTAGAACTTCATGGTATACATACACGAAAAAATAAATTTAAAATCTTGAAAATGAAAAGTATAATCATTAAAAAGAAAAATAATCTAACATATGGGATAACCTTAAGACAGGATAATGTCAGAAAGAAAATGAGTAAATTGGAATATGGTACCATAGTGTGTTAAACATAGAAAGATGTGAAGAGCAATTGAAAAACATCACAGATTAAATTGAAATGGTCAAATACTAATTTAATAAGAGTTCTGGAAGAACAGGCTGGAGGGAATGGCAGGGAATCCTTATTTGGAAAAGTAATTACTGACAACTTTCTAGAATTAAAATTATACTCTAAATACAAACAGAATTTAAAAAAATAAATTCACATCTAGATACATTATAATAATACCTCAGATCATCAACTATAAACAGATTATATAAAAGACAGACAGAGAAAAAAAATATGTTTTGCTTACAAAGGAATGACACTTAAACTAACAGCAACAATTCTTTGCCAGAATTATTTGGCATCAGTTCATGCCAGAAGTTACTAAAATTTTGTCTTTAGTGGTAGGAGGAAAATATCTGTCAACATGAAATTTTATTCTCAGCCAAATTCTCTTTTAAAAGTAAGGAAAAAATGATATTTTCAAACATAAAAGATAAATAAAAAGGCCCACACACAAGCTATCACTCAAAGAATTATTAAAATATCTACTTTTGGTAAAACAAAAGTAAACACAAATGAAACGTTTTCAATATATGAAATTATGGAGTATACTTACATTGATAAAATATGTCTGAAGCTTATTAAATATTAATAATTTAAACCAACTTTAAGCCACTTTTTATTTGATTAAAAGAAGATGAAACTGCAATTCTGAACAATTATATATGATGAAGTTAGAAGTTGTTCATTGGGAATGAAAGGTATTCTGAAGGTCTTATTGTGGTTGGAAAGATAGAAAAATATTGAATATATATTGTATGTATATGTATGTACTTTAAAAATCTAAAGGTAATCCCTAAAAGAATATAAAAATCTATAGTTTTCAAATCTATATAGAAAAAAAGAACTATACATTATATATTCATATATATTTAATACCTATATACATTTTATATATATTGTGAACTAAAAATAAAATCCTACCCTCTCCACCACACACACACACTGAACGGACCCCGCTTGGCCAACAGGACCCAGAAAAACTTAAAACTGAGTTCCCACCCATGATGGGGATGGGAGATCAGACATGCATCATTTTACCTCTCCCTTACTAATGGCCATCAGACTTTATTTCCTAAGGGTCTGACCAGCATTATTTCCTGATAAAAGACCACCAACCATGAAGTGGTTTTAACAGTCTACAGAACCTGTGCAAAGAGGGTTTTGCATCCTTGTTTCACCTTTTTGACGTAGACGGTGGCCATTTTTAAACGTGGACCACAAAAGACCAGAAAGTCCCATTGCGCAGGTGCATAGTTCTTTTCGTATAAATATTCATGTCTCCTCCTGTAGCTTATTAAATATGTATATTTAGCCACCCTGCTCAGTATCAAAATCTTGTTCCCTTTATCTCTCCCTTGAAACACATGTTCCTGGCTTGTGGCTGGGAGCCCTGTTTCTCAGCCTGCCAGAATGACCACCAAGGGCTGTAAACCTTTTATGAAAAATAAAGCTCTCCAATCCAAATTACAAACCTCATCATTTTTTTCAGTTCACACACACACGTACATATGCATATATACAAAAAGATACAGTAACACAAAATAAAATGGTAGGAATAATTCCAATTCTGTCAGTAATCACATTAAAGTTAAATGAATAAAACTGTTCTATTAAAGAGATTATCAATTTGTAAAAGAAAAAACTAAAGTAAAATCCATTACGTTGTATTCATAAGAAATAATCTTAAAGCAAAACCATACAAAATAATGGGAAAAGATATATTCCACCTTGCAAATTAATAACCACAAAATACTATAGCAATATTATTGTCAGTGAAATAGAATTAAAGGAGCATTAAAAGAAATAAAAATTACACATTAATAAAAAGAAAAAGTATAATAATCACAAATTCATATTCAATTAACATAGCTTCAAAATATATAAAGCAATAATTGACAGAGGTACAAAGAAAAATAGACTAATCTTCATAGTGGATTATTTTTACACACCTTATCAGAAACCGGGACACAAAGCAAATTAGCAAGGATATGGGGGCTGATAAAGGAGGTTGCCAGGAGGGACTCACCAACAAGGGCTTTTGTAATAATTCCCTAACTGATCCTCCTACTTCTCTCTTGACCACCCTGTGGCAATATTAAATTAACTTACTGGTTCTGTATATGTTATTCTATCCAAGAGGTTAAGCATTCTTTAGTATTCTATTTTCTTTTCTTTTCTTTTTTCTTTCTTTCTTTCTTTTTTTTTTTCTGGTGAGATAGAGGGTCTTGCTCTGTTGCCCAGCTGGAGTGCAGAGGCGTGATCACAGTTTAGTGCAACATCCAATTCCCAGGCTCACATGATCCTTCTGGCTCAGTCTCTCAAGTAGCTGGGACTACAGGCACATGCCACCATGCCCAGCTAATTAAAAAAAAAAAAATCTATAGAAACAGAGTCTAACTGTGTTGTCCAAGCTAGTCTTGAACTCCTGGCCTCAAGTGATCCTCTTGCCTTGGCCTTTCAAAGTGTTGGGTTTACAGGCGGAAGCCACCACCCCCAGCCTTTATTTTGCTTTCAAAATATTTGTAGCAATTAAATTTTTTTCTTTCAGCTTTAAAATTTACCCTTCAATATCTAGGAGTATATTTAACCAAAGATACGAAAGATTTATACAAGGAGA
>VBSM01000272.1:7815419-7836949 GCA_008086735.1 Cheirogaleus medius | reverse complement strand
AAAAAAAAAAAATTTACCCTTCAAGTTCCAAAAATTAAATGTTTGTTATAAATATTGAGAAATGCTTTAAATTTATAGATTAATTTATGGAGAATTAACATTATCTACATCATTGAATCTTTCTATTTAAGAAAAGTGTGTATCTCTCCTTTTAGTTGGGTCTACTTTAACACCCTCAGCAAAGTTGTATAATTGACTTTATATCAATATTATGCTATTTAGAAGAAGAGTATTACATGTAAGAACTGCTAGTAGTTAAAAATATGATATGCCAATTTTCTCTACTTTGACTAATTATGCTCTGAGTCAGAGTTGATCTAACTTCTTCAATTAGATGTGAAGTTATCCTTCTCCTCATGATTGTCAGTCTTTCATTCATAATCATTCCTTCAATCACTCAGTAAATATGTATTTGGGATATAATTTACACTGACTGAGCTGTGAGATACAAATAAAAATAAAATGTAGTCTCTACCCCCAGGAGACCTATAAATCTAAAAGTAAGAAAAAATAAATAGATTCAAAAAGTTAAAAAAAATGAGAAAAAAAATAGCCAAGGAAAGAAAGAAGAAAACAGAAAATGAAATCACAAGTAGGATGTTATGGACTCAAAAGTAACTCTCAGATTCGTTTCTCAATCCACATCAATGCTATGTAATTTATAATTCCTTAAGGGCTAGACATAAATTTAAATATAAAAATAAAATAATCCTATTAACAAGTGCATACTTAAAAATACTGTGATAGACTGGAGAAGAAGAAATTCTGAGTGCCATTTTTAAACTAAAGGACACTATCATTACTTGCTTCCAGATGCTTTCTTTCAGGTATTTGAATTATTTATTTTTAGTTTATTATCATTAATTGTTGACTGTTTTGTGTTTAATTCACTGGCTTATCCTTTAATATTTAAATATCTACCAGGCATCTGATTTGCTAGAAGGATTCTAATCCACACCGAAATGAAACTATTTGTGTTGACATTTTAAAATGATTTATTGCTAAGATGCTGCCAAGGACTTTTAAAAATCAAATCCTGCAAAGAGCAGCTTGAAGTAGGTGAACAAAAATAATTTACATTACTCAAAAAGACATTTTTCATTTAATACCTAGGGTAAACTAATTGAAAATCTAAAATTATACTGCTTTCCTGTAGAGTACAAAAAAGGATTATAACATGAAAAAAAATCTTAAATGTGAACATGCCATACCTTTCTGACTCATACTTCCACTGTCATCCTTCCTATCAGGTGATATTTAGGTCTGTGTTAATGGATTAGGTTCCATTGATCTCTGTTGGAAAATATGAGTCACTCTTGCTGATCACTGTTTGCTATTGCCAAAACCCCCTTCATTGCTAGCAAAGTATGATTCCATTGAAGTCTGTCCCAAATAATCATCTGTACAAACAATGATATGTGGTTTTAAACTTGAAGCATATTTTCTAACCAGCTGAACTAACTATTTTATTTAACTTTTACTTAAGGGCAGTGCTACACGCTGTGACTTTTTTTTCCTCATAAAAGAATAAAATTTTGTTTTAAATGGAATATAATGATGGTTTATTTGATCAGATTCTGGCTCTTCATCAGACGGACAGCAATTTATGCCCAAGATTCACCACTACCTTCAAAAATCTATCTTAACAGGATCCATTTGCCATGTTTTAGATGGAAGGTTAAATTACAATAAAATTAATTCAATCATTCATTTAACAAAGCTTCATTGAACATGTGGGAGAAGAGAATAAGCAGCCCCAAAATATGCTTCTTTGGCATAGGATTATTTTGAATGGATTATTTTGAGAAACTGTAGACATAGGAGAAGCTACGAAAACAGAGTATAAGTTACCATTTTATGAGGGAAATTTACAACTATAAAGGAAATTTCCATTTTGTAAGGGTGTTTCATTCTCCTTATCAGGAAGAGAAAGATGACTAACTCACTACAGACTCATTAATGGAGAAGGCATTGACCTAAGTCAGTCTAACAAACCTTACTCTTGTTTACTGTATTTTGTAGCTGGCCCTTTATTGAAAAAATTTCAATAACCCCTATATAAACCTCTTCCTTAACTAACTATTTGACCTTTTGAGTTGTTTCTCAGGCATTTTGGATTTTCTGCAAGACAAAGGAGTTGAGATTCTGAAGACTCCTGGGCAAACTTCCTGATGCCAAGATTCACCATTTCCCACAACCTGCCCCCAATGCACACGGCCCCTTGTTAATGACACCACTACCTGTCCCAAAGCACATGGCCCCTCTTTTAAAAGCCCATGATCTCTCCTCAGTCGGGGAGACAGATTTAACACAGATTCTCTGGTTCTCCCAAGAAGATGTCTGTCATGTTAAAAATTCCTTTCTTCCTAGGCAATCCTCATTGTCTTAATAACTGGATCTTTCAGCAATGAGCAACCGGACCTGCACTGAAACCCCTTGCAGTTTCAACAACAGTTTTCCTGGTCGTCTCCCCATAACCAGCCTCCTCCCACACCCTTTTTCATCTGTTTCAGCAAATAATGGTATTTAAGCCTGAATTTAACCACTTCAGTACCCGCGCTCACCGGTCGTGAAACCTTGCCCACAGCGGGCACTCATAGTCCGCACAATAGTTTGTGCTGTGCATTGACGACGCATCCATTTTGTTCTTGTGTGATGGGGAAAGCTTTAAAGCACTGAAAGCTTGTTTTACTTTACAGGCAGCTTTACTTGTAATGTAAATCAGAATAGGTAACATATACATATATGTTTTCATTACGTTATTATTAAATGTTCACAATTTTATTTTGATAAATGAAAAATTAGAAAAGTCATATCACGGCTGTCAGCTAAAGTCGACCCTCGGCTGTGCGCCTTCATATCACGGCTGTTGGCTAAAGTCGCTGTGCGCGTTCATCTGTGGCTATCAACTATAGTCTACACTCGTACCGAAGTGGTTAAAGCTACCTCTTGAAGATTTACTTGCTTTTCTCTGGGTATCTCCCATGTATATGTTGGGGTGAGAGAATCTTCTTTCTCCCCTGTTGAGATTTAATATTTGAGTCTGAGAAATCAACTGACAATAGGCAATTAACAGGAGAAAAGGCAAATAAGTTTATTATGTGCATGGGGGCATCATAGGAAAGTGAGTACTCAATAATCCTATGAAATTTAGAAGCTTCTATACTCTTCTTCATAGAAGAGAGGGAAGTGGGAGCTGTAGGCACTTTTAGAGGAAGAGCAAGTGATTTTTAGGGGAGATGAATGGGCATAAGAAACAGACAATAGCCTTGGACAAAGTTCTTCTGGTCTCTGGGTACGTTATCAACTCTAGTCCTCCTTCCTGCCAGTTAAATCTTTCCTATTTGATGAGATTATAGGGCTCAAAACAATTATATTCCTTGTAGAGGAGCTTCCATTAGTTAGATAAGAGAACTTTAGAGAAAGCCACTCCCTATATTCCAGGAGCTGCAGAGGGACAAGAGATAGGGATGCAAGAAGGTCAGAGAGACCTTAGCTCTGAAGTTGCTTCTTTAGTTCAAAGTACCATACTTTCAAAGCATCATACTTTGGAGTATTTTTTTCTCAGACCTAACATATATATGAGATATACTTTTTAATAAACTTCTGTTTGTTTTTCTCTTCTTAATCTCTTTTATTATAGTGGGCCCTTCCAACTAAAAATGATAAAGGGCAGAGAGAAAATTGTTTTTTCTCCTCTACAAACAAAAATTGTAAGCCAGACATCTTAATAGGTTTCTAGGATTGAAAATGAAAAAAAAATATGTGGTTGCTGGTTTACATAGAATATCTCAGAAGAGATCCATGCAAAAAAATAGTTACCTTTTAGTGAGCTAAGTGCCAATAGAGTTTAGCACAAATGAATTGTTGAAAGATGAGAAGTTGGGAGAATGTATAAAAATAATCAGGAAATTGTAAATGGAATGCTGTTGAAGCTAATTCTGGACGAAGGAGTGGATCAGGCAGTGAGTTTATGAAATAGAGGGATTACAGTCAGATGAACTAAACTGACTCTTGGTTTCTCTCCCTTCCAACTGTGTGACTTTGACTATATTATTTAACCTACCAGTAAAACTATATTAATAATGTCTACCTCATCAGATTGTGTGAGGATTACATGAAATAATCAAGGGAAAATAATTAGTGTAGTGCCTGGCACTGTAACTGTTTGACAAATATGAGTTAACATTATTATTGCTCCCAAGAGAGGGAACAGAGTGTATAAACATATAAAATTTGTTTGCGGCAGTTTAGGCTATAATGAATGAATGGTGGCAGAGTCTGGATTAGAGTGTAGAGAGTCACATGTGCCATCATATGAAGTGACTGAATTAATAAATCTTGGAACTGCCTAATCTCTCAATATCTTATAATGTCAGGTAATGTTCATGTTGTTTAAGATAATTTTAGATAGTTTTATTACTTAAGATATTCCAATAGATTTACTCCAACTTGTTACATGTGACACATCCCTTGTGGGGAGCAAGGGGGGAACCAAAAGCATAAAATGGAGAGTCCTAAGTGATCCTGCATGGCCAGGGTAGTAGGGGGAGTGAAACCCCTTATATAGGAACATATTATTATTTCATCATTGTTTGTAAGGAAGAAGAGTGAAAGACCAATCCAGGTAACATGTCTCACAAAGATTGGTCAATAGATAGAATTTTTGCCCTTTTGTAGTGTACACTCTAGATATAAACAAGAATATGTGAAAATATTTAATCACAAATGGTGTTAAGTGCCATAGAGGAAGCAAACAGTGAGTAGACAGTGGAATTACTTCACATGGAATATGCTGTAAAGAACAAGGACATTTAATATGAAATGTGAAGTCAGCCATGGGAGGAACAGTAGGAATAACATTCTACCCAGAAGGATGGCATATATGAAAATCCTCCTAGAACTGAATGGAGACCAGTATGGTTGGAATATTGTGGATAAGAGGAAAGAAGCACAAAATCATAGAAGAGAGATGTAGGCAGGGGCCAGAGCACATAATATTTGCAATTGATTTCCTGCACTTATAAGCTGTTTACAGTTTTAAAGGATTCCTATTATAATCAGAACATGCAGACACTTACACAGGTTAATTCTTCAAAACCACTCACAATTTTCTATGAGCTTCATAGAAATAATAAGGACAAAATAATCAGGACAAACTCTCAAAAATTCAAGCCAACTAATTTGGTTTCTTGGTCTAATTTCCTTGTAATTCTAAAACATTTCACTAAGACTTTCCTCTATCCAAGATGTCTAAATGATCCTAAAATACCTTGAATGACCAATAAATTTACATGTCATGCATTTTTTGGTATAAAGTTGTAATCAGAAAAACTAATCAAGAAATTTAAACTCAGAAAATTGTGTCACGTTACTATTTGGGGATTGAGCACTCAACCTTCTTCCTCATTAGCCTGTAGGGATTTTTTTTATTAAATTTCAAGTTTCTGTTGTTTACATTTTAACTAAGTGTGATTGACAGTATAAAATATAACATGTTCACTTCAAAAACCTGACATTAAGTTTTTATGAAGAATAGGCCCAGTTCCTCTCAGAGGAAAAAGTCATTATGCAAAATTCTCTAATAGCTTTCTCCAAAAAACTTTAACATGATTATTAATTTTAAGAAACTCATTTTAAAATCAAAGTAAAAAATTTCTTATGAATTTTCTAGTGTATTATCTTAATTTTCTTAACAAAAATGTAAAAAATTATTAAAAGTTATATAATAAAAACAAATAACAATTATTAGTATTTTTTGAATGCCACATGTACCACAACAATGCATTTGAATGAGAACTATAATTAGCTTTTTACTAAAGATGAGAAAACAGATTTGGAAAAGTAGTTTGCTTAAGTTCATGGTTGTTTAAAGGTGTTATCTTTTTCATGTGACAGCCACCTCAAACTTCCTTACCCTCAACCTCCATTTTCTTCCTTCAAGTAAAATTCTTGGCCCCTGATGTTACAATTCAGGCCACATTTTTGTTTGTGGATACTGCCTTTCTTATTTTAAAAAAAGGAAACTTGTACTTACAGGTTTTCTGGACAAAAATTAAAAACTATGAGCAAAAGTCACATCTAAATTTCAATATATAAATATCTGACCAGAGACTTCAGTATATTATAAGATTGCAAAGAGTCACATATTCAGCAAAATAGTGCATCCTTGGCAAGCTGTAAAGCATACTGATTTGATTTATTTTATGTCCTATATATTTGCTTAGAGAAGAGCTTAATAAAATAAAAATAAACCTAAATCACATAAGGACACATTTTTTGTATTTATTTGAGGGAGCTTTCAAAAATGTATCTTTTTGAAGGGCTATAGCAAAGACTTTTTTAAAAAATTAAAAACGTCAAATGAAACCTTTTATAAGTGAAAATGTGCTAAATACCTGCCACAAGATTGAGGAGGAATAGATTTTACTGGGTGAGAGGGGATGGAGTTTTTAGAAATCACCATAATTTAAAGATTATTACTTTTCCAAATTTGGAATAGCTAAACATTATCGACTGCTTCAATTATTCATTCAATAACCAACCACATTTTGACTGACCTGTTCTAGGGAGTGCATAAAAATGAATGAACAATGCAAACAATGTCATTTGTTGTGTTAGTGAGGGTTCAGGGTAAAAAACAGAAACCTCTCCTTCTCCTGTCCTAAGCAGAAAAGGATTTAACAAATGGCTTAGATGCTTACAAAGTCATTGAAAAAGCTGAAAAGCTGGAGAAGTGGATTCTAATCTAGATCTAGGATAGCACCATAGAATGGTCTCACCAGGGGTTACTACTACAAGTTAGAAAGGTGGAGTGTGAGGTGGCCACCCAGGAATGATTGAGATCAATAATTCATCAATGTCACTCTGAATTGGAGGCAAGAAGCCACTAGACATTTTGCCACAACTACTGCTTGACTTCTATGAAATGATAACTGGAGTCCAGGCCCCAGCTCTGCTGCACCTGCTTCTGGACACCGCCAAAGCTGGAGACTGGACACGTGGACAAGGCTGCATAAAAACCCATGTGTCCATTGCCTTGCTTGACAGCAGAAAACTGCATAAAGCAGCAGAAAGACAGACTCCATCTCATACATATATTTCTCAAGAGTGTATTTCCTAGGAAAACATAATTCACATGCAAAAGCCTACATGTAACGAAGCCTGTTAACTTTCTACCATGATGATGTGGGGAGGCAACTAGAGAGTGCAGGGATAGATGTAGATTGCCCAGCTGCCCACAGACAGCAGCCTCCCATGAGAAGTTACATTTTAGTAGACAAGCTGAACACACACGCACATATAAAATTACAAATAATATTAAGTGCTACAAAGGTAAAGAGAGAGTACCTTGACAGAGGATTCTAGGGCAGATCTAATTTAGTTGGGAAGAAGGAATGGTTTCCAAAATCCTGTGTGAGCTTTTGTCATTTTAGCTGAGACCTGAAGGATGCATGAAGATTTGTGAGGATAAGAGGGGAAAGTCCCAGACAGACAGAACAGCAAGTTCAGAGGCTCTGAGACACATGAATGGGTGGGGAATTCAAGAAATTAAGTGGACTACAGTGCACCTGGAGGATAGCAAGAGTGCAGGTGGATTGGAGAGAAGGCAAAGGCCAGGTCCTGCAGGCCCTGCAGACTCTTTTAGGGATTTTGTCATTATGGCTAAGTTCAATGAAAATTCTTCTGAAGGAGTTTAAGCAGGGGTAGTGAAATGATCCAACTTATATTTTTAAATAATCATTCTGGCTGCTGTATAAAGAATAGATTAGAAAGGAGCAAGTGTAAAAATGGGACGACCAGTCAGGAAGCTATTGCTGAAGATTGGGCAAGAGACAATGATTTATGGTACTTGTGAGATATCTAATTAGAGATATTACATAAAGAGTAGGAGTTAAAATTTTAAAGCTTAGTTGAGGTCTGGATTGCAGTTTAAATTTAATAATAATAGGCCAATAGATGGTATTGAAAACAGGTAATGAGTGAGATCAGGTAGGAAGATAAAAAGAGAATATCTGGGACTACGTACTGAGGAATTTCTACATTTAAAAATTGTCAGGGTCAAGCACATCATAGGGATGTGGTGAGCATTGTCGGGGGGAAGGGCATACCTCTAACCCTTCTTAGGGAGAGGCAAAGTTATACAATATATCCAAAATGTAAAAAAAATAATCTTTTGTTGGATGGAGGGCAGGCGGAGGGGAGAGGAAGTGTAGACTTACATAATATGTGCTGTGCGGGCCACCTGGGGATTGGACTCGCTTGAAGCTCTGGCATGTGGGGGGGGAGGGGTGGTAGGGACAATGTATGTAACCCTAACAATATTTGTACCCCCATTATATGTTGAAATAAAAAATAAATAAATAAATAAAATTGTCAGGGTCAAGGATTTTGACAGCCAAGCGTTTGCAAAACTTAGTAAGTTTTTACTTGTTGATTCCAGAAAGTTCTATGTGCCAATAATTGCACACACATGTCTTTTTTGAGATAATTATTATTTCTATGTGTCTTTACTTACTTTTTCTTTTTTTTTTTTCTTTTTGTAAGGGGGTTTTCTTGAGATTCTCTGGGCTTCTGTGAAGACCTCAATCCAGATTGGATATTTGTCCAGGCATTTTAACCAGATTATTTTTCCAAATAATTTTTTACCAGTTAAGAAGAAGCAGCTGTTTTTTCTAAACCTGAAAGGCCTTGAATTTTCAGCCTCTCTCTAGATCCTTTTATGTCTATTTGAAATTCAGTGAATTCTTTCTTGAGCTCATATTTTTTTTGTGACACCTGACAAGCACAGCCAAAAACAGTCAACACTCACTGTTAATATTTTATTTTCCTACCTCTTTCCCTAGAGCTATGAGTTCATTAGGTATATGAGTCTCCTCTCAAGTAGCCATCAGTGAAACTTTTTTCTTTCTTCCCATGATGTGGTAGAAGAGAGATATTACTTAGAGAATCATTTTATTGGCCAGAGTAAATCATAGCCTGCCTGACTGCAAGGAAGCCAAGAAATGTTGGGGAGCAGACAGAATGTTTGTGCTGAGTCTTTCATATCTGTCATATCTTCCATTTATTCTAAGAAAATAAAATTCTATGGGGATAATTACATCCCCCTTAATATTAATTTTCAGATTCTTATATTCTAATTATTATTTATTATGATTGTATCCTACCATCTCCTTTAACTTCTTGGAAAACAGGGTTAACAAATAAATGCTAACTAGCACTCCAGCTCCACTCTCTGAATTTTTCTCTTTTTTTAATAGGAGAACCTGGAATGGAAAAGGATAAGAATTAATAGCAGTATAACTTAATTTCTTTCCCTAAAAGGAAACAGAAAACCAGTTACATATCTCTTCTCCATTGTACAGTGTGATTGACAATTGTTCAAAATACTCATCCTCTTTCCCTCACTTCCATGCGGTGTTTCCCCCATCCTTTGATTCTGAACTTGACTATGTTTCTTGATTTGGCCAGTGTGTTATAGTGGACATGACTGAAGCTGAAGCTTGAAAACTGCTCGTGAGATTAGGTTTGAACTCTTGTGGAAAATACCTACTATTGCATGCACTGAGATTTTGTTATTGTTAGTTATGCATGGCTTTTTGATTCAATATTGACTATATACTAAAACTTTATGCAGGTAAATGGGAGTATGCCTTTTCCATTACTAATTAAGAAGGAGCATGAAATATAACTTTTGGATGTGAATTAATTTCCTCTAAATATTAGGCTTCTGATTAGGTAAGGTCTCAAAGACATGTAAGTTTCAGGAAAACATAAAGTCAAGTTTTGGACTTATTCAGAGATGAATTATTTATATCAATGCATGCAACTTTTTTTAACCGTCATCAGAAATATTTCTTTACTATCTAACATGTATATCTTAAATTTTGTTTTCTATGTGGCTTAAGAGCTTAGACAGAACAAGAGCTTAAAGCACAATAAAATTCCAAAAAAACTGAATACTATTCTCCCTTCTTAATTGCTATGCACTCTAGTTAGCTAAAGATTTGCCTCATAACTTGGCTCTTTTTCTTTAATCTTGCTAACTCTGGCCTTACAGGTACTTTTCAAAGGCTATAGTCCATTTTATACTGTTCTTTCAAGTAAAGGGGTGAAAAGCTTTCTCAGTTCATCCTAGCTACTCTGAGCTCTTTAAGACCTCTTTTCCCAGGGGACAGACATCTAAATTTCTACCAATCTAGGTCAGGCCAGGCCCATTATTCTCTGTCTGCCTACTGGGCATTTATTTTTCCCTCAGAAAAGGGTCAGATGTTCTCTGACTGCAGCATATTTGTTGTTCATTTTCATTGTTAAACTAAATCTGTTGAAACAACGTAGAACAGTTAATGGTCTCCTCTTACCACAGAATGGAATCTAAGAAAGTGTCTGCAGCAGTCACTGTAGGTGCTCCACCCAAATTGCCTCAACACTCATCTCTCCTGCATAAACTGATGGCTTCTTATTGCAAACAACTGCAACTCTCTCCCTGGGGCTTTCTCTGGTGGAAGGAACATGCACAGCTGTGTATGGGGCAGGCAGAGATGTGGGGGTTGGGGGGAGGGGGTTAAAAGCCCCTGGGAGCATCTGTCAGCAAGGTATTTGGGAGTTGGTAGATGAATAGCCCAGCTATTTCATCCTTCTGGTGGGACAACTCTGAAACATATTCTTTTCTGTCTCCCAGAATTCACCAGGGATTCACAGCAGCATCCTGTTCATTAATGTACCCTGTATTACCTCCTTTTCTTACCTATCTTAAGCCCCTACAAGCTCACAGGTGTTTTCTGGAGTCATCTTCCAAATAAACTCCTTGTACTCAAATCCTTGTTGCAAGGTTAGTGTCTGGCAGAAAGCCAGTAAAAGAGATAGTGCCTACATTTTAAAAAAAGAAAAAAGTAAAAGTATGGAAAGAAGGAAGGAAGGCAGGCAGGAAGGAAGGAAAGAGGGAAGGAAGGGAGAGAGGGAGGGAAGGAGGGGGGGAGGGATGAAGTTATCTTAAATCAATTAATTACTTATTTAGGAAAAACATTCAGCTTACTAAAATCAATAACACAATTCTTACACACACATTCTGTACGAAATTATGAAAATAGATGTTGCTTTCAAAAATAACACATCTAAAGGGAAATACTATAATCTTTTGGCCTTTATATCTCTTAGGGATGAAACATAATGAAGAAAGTACACAGGTTTTGGAATTCGGCAATCAAGACAGTGCCTCCTTCGCTAGCTGTGTGGCCTGGGGCATGTGCACAAGCTCCCGAGGCTCCTCACCTGTTACGTGGAAACGGTAATGGCAACCTCATCATGGCTGCTTTGAGGATTAGCTGAGATAATTTATGTTAAGAAAAATAAGTACAGAGAGTTGGATATGTCTACACTGATGGGATACAATAATCATTGTCTCCCTTCCCTTCAATTAATTTGTTATACTGTGTTTGTGTTCTGGTCAAAGGGTCTAGAACAAAAACTGGATAAATGCCTGTTTTACAGTTAAAGAAATTCAGTCTTATGGAGGAGAGTACGAGACTTGCTCAAGATCTAAAAGCTAAACAATGGTGGAGCAGCTGGGAACTTGAGGCTCATCTTATATATTTTCATCTTTATCATGACATTTTATTATGTTTTCAACTCAGTATACTGAAGTACACTTATGAAAAAAATGTAATCTCATTCAAAGCCCAACACATTTCTTTACGGAGTGTTTTCATTGAAATTAAATAAGAAATCAAAATGTGGAGAGCCGGGTTTCAGTATCTGATGGCAACAGCCAGTTTTCTTTCATGGCTATAAAAAAATGCTAGCTTTAAGCACAAAATGGTGAGAAGGTGGGAGGGCCTCGAGGCTCGGTGGTGGTGTCTGCTCACTGACAGCGTCAGCTCCACCGTCCCTGATTTTACACTCACAGCATCTGGAGCCTGATTAGCTTTTGCCCAGAATAAGATTTCTTATCTCTCCAGTTTTGTCTGTGAAAACTGTGCAGTGTGAAAATTAACAAAACTTTTGAAATTATCATAAACAACT
The DNA here is from genome assembly GCA_008086735.1 of Cheirogaleus medius. Classification (NCBI taxonomy): domain Eukaryota; kingdom Metazoa; phylum Chordata; class Mammalia; order Primates; family Cheirogaleidae; genus Cheirogaleus; species Cheirogaleus medius. Next base: position 7,824,928 of record VBSM01000272.1, on the reverse strand, counting down.
CAAATATTTTTAGATGTCTCATTCCTGGTCACATAGGCCTCCTAGCATGTCTCCAAAAATTGAACTCTAATGCTGATCCTCTTTTTTTCTTATATTCTACATTTATTTCAATTTACAATCTGACTTTCAGCTCAGAAATCATTGTTGAGCCTTTTGCAGATTCATTCCCAATGCTTTACCTGAAGTGGAAGGGAGCAGTAAAGGTAAAATGTACATAACATTATCATTGTCAAAGTGAACAAGAAATGCACCCTTGCTAAAGGCTCCAGGTTAAGGCTGCACCCTGTCCAAAGTGAGGGTACATTCAAGCATTTCTTATCCAGAAATCTGTCTGGCACTCATAAGGCTGTGTTACTAGATCACAGCGGGATAAGAATGCACACCCAGGGCAAATCTGTAAACACCAGCTTAATCTGCATGGGAAGAGTCACTGTCATCTCCTCTGACAGAAAAAGCCCCCAGGACACATTTCAGCGGTGACAGTCACCTCAGTGTTTTAAAAATCTTGTTGGATTTATTGCAGAACCTTTAGAAATGTTAGAAAACTATATTGGGAGAAAATGAATATTTTCTTAGAATTTTGATTCTTTAAAGGTAGTGTGAGTCCTCACTTTACATTATGATTAAAATAAAAATAATGTCTTTTTTTTAACTTCAAGAACTGCATCATCTTCAGTATTATTATACAACAGCATCATTTTTATGTGCTTTTGCATCTTCAAGCATTCTAACTACTATGTAGTTGAGAACCACCCTTTCTAATAAAATAGGTTAAGGTGACCATCTCAATATTTAACTTAATTTCTTAATGTATGTCAATACAAAAAGCACAAAATTATTTAGGATTATATTTAGGGAAAGATATGAGCAGATACTTGGAAAAAATTCAAAGATATTGGTAAATAAACTGTAACAAAGTACTGATATATTAATATTATTAACTCACAAAGCATTAATGTAATTTTCTCCACTTCCTGAAAATTTTGCATGTGAATTTTCATAATACTAATTTCACGAGGGACAAATAACCACTCATTCAGCACTTCATCCCTCTAACACAAAAATACACCAGAAATCTAGAGAATCCTGACTGTTGAAGTCTTATTTCTATGTGAAATGAGAATTCTTATCATTTAGAGGTCGTGGTGGTAGAATAGTCAAAAATACCTCTGAGGATGTGATGAATATTATAAACTTTATTTTCAAGAAAAAAATAATATGCAGAAGATTTGGTATTCAGTTTCAAGGGATTCACCAACTCCTTAAAATCCTACTAGCCTGGGTTAAGAACCCCTAATGTACACATTCAAGTGAATGATCGCTTCTGACTATGGCCAAAGTACTATGGAGAGATGGGCAATTCCCAAAGTCATTCTGAGCTGTCATCACAGCTGGAAAATGTGGACTTTAAATTTCCTCCTAATGCCCTGCCCGAGTTCACCTGAGAATTGCTTAACTTTCTGCTTTACTTTCATTTTATTCAACATCCTGGTTAATTCCTGGGTAAACATATGTTTGACTATACATATATGGAGAGAAACATATTGCAAACATTAAATGTTAAAAAATGGTTTAAATTAGTTACTTCCATATATGTTCATTTGAATAAGGTGAAGCATCAAGAAAACTAGTTACCAGGAGCCTTATTTATCCAAGATGAATACCTAGAGATATTCTTTGGTATTAGTGTCAGCGTTTGCAAGAAAAAATTATCCCATTAAAATAGCCCTCATGAATAATTCAGAGAGTTCAATTTAATGGAGGAAGGGGGAGACAGAAACAGGTTATCAAATTTGTTGGAAAACCATGTTGCTGCACAGCATTTTTTATGTATAGTTATAATATAGGTTATTCTCTATTCTGTATCTACATGAAGAAGTAGATCTCAACATTTAAATATTTTTGTCTTTAATTTTTCTTCTTTTTAGCATTCATAAATGCCCCTTTTTTCAAATAATATTTTTGTAAAAAAATTTGTTCTGAACTGCAGATTCCCAATTTTTTTGTTGTTGTAGTTGATAAGAAACGCTTGCCAAATGTTGAAAGGAAAGGAAATAGAATGGAGATTGCAAACTTTCTGTACGGTAAAGATGATCACTAAGCTGAATGTAGTGGACACTGGTTGTTTATCTTCTGTATTGATCATGGTACAATCAAAAAAACAGAAGCCACTCTAAAAATGCCAATTGTGAAGGATCTAGCACAGAGAATTCGAGCTTACACAACCTTTGGAAAGGCCTGGGAGCAAAGGTTGGGTAAGGGAGTGAGATGAATTAAGGAGAAAGAACAGCAATGGGACTGAGAGTTCACTAAGCTCAGAGAGTTTCTCTTCCTGATGAAAGTTCAGTGACTACTGCTCCACATGCAAAAAGGCCTGATGTATGTAGGATGTTTCAGATGTGAAACTTAATAACCAACAGTTTTTTAGTTCCCACTATTAATCAGCAAGTGCCTTCCTTATTATGTGCATAGTATAATATTATTTACTCTGAGAAAAAGAAAAAAAGATATTATATTCCCTGCTTTTCTGTGTTTTGAGTGCCTACTATGTACTATATTCATCTATACATATTTTGTAAAGATAAAACTATAAATGTTAATAATAATGGATCAAACAGCCACTAAGTTATGTAATGCCAGTAAGTGTAATTACCCCCTCTTTTTTCTTATCATCATTATCAGAACAAAGGCACTAAGACTTCAGGGTGGAAGGAAACTGTGTAACCTGAAGTGACAGAGAGGGCTTTATAGTAGAGCTGTCACATCACCCAGTTATGGCAAGGAGTTTTTTAGGGGTAGGTATAGGAGCAGTGAAGGTGGCAGTTTTTAAGAGGAACAGAAATGGGAATGGCTACAAATTGGGTTCCCCAGGATGCAGAACCTAAGAAGGAGACTAGTGTGCAGGAGGCTTACCATCATATGCTTTTGGAATCAATATCAGAAGCAAAAAAGAGAAGGCAGCAAGAGTGGGCAGAAGGAGAAGGCTGGGTGGGGACACAGTCTCACTGGAAGCTTGAGGAGCCCTGAATACAGAAAAACTCTTCAGAGATGTCCCAGGTTGGGGCTAGAAGGCCAGGCCTTTATAATTCTACTTCCATTATTGGGGGTGGGTTGCCCTGAGAAGGGGGCACAGTATTCTTTCTTCAGCTGAGGCAGTCCCTGAAAGGGGCTAAAATCTCAGTGCTGTTTGCCAGAAATACATCACAGCATCTGGGAGAATAAAGTCTTAGGTTCCCAAAAGGGATCGAGGTCCATCAACAGGAAGGATGAGATGGTCAAATATTAGAACATTTCAGGTAGAATGAACAGTACATTAGGGTAGATTCAGAAGTAAAAATGAGAGACACAATGAAAAGAAAAATTTGAATATAAAAAGGTATTTGTAGCTATAATTAGGGCAGATATACCTAGGCCAAGTACAAAAGGCATTAAAAGTCAGGCTGAGGTTTTTCAGATAATGTATTAATTCATGGAGGTTGTTCTATCTGGCTTTGGAAGAAAAAGCCATGCATAAAGAGAACATGTCTGGCAATGTTGTGTTGTAGATGGATCAAAAGAGTGAGCTGTATAATTATTTCATTATATATTACAATGTAATAATAATAGAAATGAAGTGCACAATAAATGTAGTGCACTTGAATCATCCTGAAACCATCCCCCTTCTCCCCTTCCTCGTCCGTAGAAAAATTGTCTTCTATGAAGACAATCCCTGGTGCCAAAAAGCTTGGTTGGGGACCACTGCCCTAGAATACAGGTTTTAAATATTAGTCTTATCAATATTTTGAAATTAGATTGTTCCTGTTTGATTCAGTGGGGAAAAATGTGTTATTTAATAAATAATGATAGTCTGACAAACTATATGGAATAATATAGTTTACAAAATAAAAAGAAAATTTTCTTTCTCTAGGTCTTTAAAACAACTGTCTCCATAAATTCATTTTTTTCATGTTTCTGGGCCTCAGGCTTTCAAGTTGCTATCTATCTCAGCTTCTGCTCGCCACCCAACAGCCTAGAGAGTAGCTCATGATCACCCACTGGACAGTGGTTCAGGTTATTCAGCACTGAGATGTGAACACTAAAGGTGGAGCTCAGATATGTCCCAACTATCTGTATCCATTTTCTCATCACTTAACCTTTGTCAATCTTGATTTCCCCTTCTATAAAATGTGGGTTCAAATTCATGTCGAATCTGTCCCACTTCTTATCACAAAGTTCAGAGGAACAGATAACATTTGAATGCTTTATAAAGTTCAAATTACCATTCAAATCGCCACTAGCATCAAATCCTCCATTGCCCACTCTTACATACAGCAGAGTTCACTTAAAATCAGTTTCATTCTAGCAGTTTGTCTAACAAAGCCAACCATGGTAGGATGGAAAATAGAAAATAGGCAACATATGTGGGAGAAAGACTTCTCTTCCTGAATTCCTTGGATGCACAGTCTTCTGTTTTCTGATGCACTTCTTGGGATGCTACCTCTGTCCTCCCATCTACGTTGCTTCTTCAATATCAGTGTCCTTCTATTAGAGTCAGACTCACAAAGAAAACTTTCCATTTTATTTTTACAAAAATTAAATTCCTCCATCAACCGTCTGGACAGAGGTTCCGAAACACCATATGTCAGTATTCTATTTTGAGCAAAAAATCAAACAATCTTTTTAAGATCAGGACACAAACTCCTGCCCTCACGAGGCCTCCAAAAATGCCCAATGCCTTCTCACTGGTGAAATCTTGAGACCAGTTATTTCATGGAGATGCTAATCTCTGTCATGCTTTGGCTTCTAGCTTCTCCAATAAACTTTCTGCTGACATTTTTTCAAACCTCAAGCTACTAAGTGCTTCTTGATCTGGTAGGTTCCTTCTTCTGAGCCCTGTGAAATTACAAATCCACTCTAAACAGGCTCTCTATTATCCTGAGAGGTTCCCTCTGTCCCTTAACCTTAATTCAACCTGCATCTTTCCATAGGACACTACTGCCTCTGGGGTGCACAACTGAGTTTGGCTTAATTCTTTCACTGCAGAGACTTCTATTGGTTTCAGCTGTAGGAAAAACAGCGTTACACATAACAGGGCTCACATGCCACTTTCTTTGCTTGTATGAATGGGTGGTGGCTTCTTCTTTGATCTTCCGGCTACAAAAACCAATGTTCGATCATACCACTAAACAGGATGAACAAATATATCATAAGAATATGGGAAAGAGAACTACAATATCAAAGTTTTAAGTTTCCATGCCAATTTCTATGAAAAATCAGTACATATAAAATACTATAATATATAGATACCATGCTTGATAAAGATGTTTCCCATACATTTTCTCATTTATAAATTATAAAACTGTGAGGAGGAAGGGCAGCTCTTAATTATTGTTACTTTTTTAAAGAGAAAATTGTGACCCAGAATAGTAAGTTACATGCCTGAGGTTACCTGGTGAGAAATAAACCCCCTGTTAGACATTGGTCATCTGACACTTGTTCAGTACTTCTCTATACAGCTAGAGAATTTTCAAGTTTAAAACATTAATTTTAATCATATGAATATAGGATTTTTAAAAATACATGTAATTTTATCATATTATTAATTCATTATTTATACTTATTTGGCCTTGCACCAACTCTCACATCTTAAACTTAAGTAAAATGACCCTCTAAGAATGGCTTTCTGCACAGCAGAGCTCTCTAAGCTGTCAAGCCCAGATGCTCATTTCCCGTTTAATGGAAAGGGCTTGCATGGGTGAAATGGTTTTATCCGAACCTAAACCCTTGCCATCAATAAGTGACTGGCCTGAAGGCACGAAGTGACAGAATAATACTTTCAAAATTAATTTCCTTAACTGGCGTTGCTAGTCTTTGGAGACTGGTCTCCTCTATGGGGCATTGCTTCAGAAGCAACAGTGAATATTTGTCAGTGTACAATTGTCCCTGGTTTTCTTTAATCCCATAGGGTGAAGTAAATCCATGTAAACTTTGTGGTTCCTTGGTTGATTCAACATAGTCTCAGAGAAGCCTAATTTTGCAAATCTAAAGAAAAAAAATTTTTTTTTTAAATAGCAGATCAAGTCAAGTATTAGAAGATAAGACTAAGGGAACTCACATTTTTTGAGGATCTACAAACACTATTCCATCCTAAATCCTCACAGTAGCCCTTTGGAGCTGGCTATTATTATTGCCATTTTTTAGATTAAAAAGCTCAAGATTTAAGTAACTTGAACAAGGCCATAGAGATTAAAAGTCACAGAATTCTATTCAACTCTGAATGCCAGATTTTTCCCACTTTGCAGTGTAGTTTCATGTGTAGATGTTCTTCTCCAGTGCCATCATGGTCATCTGGGGGCAAATAGCTCATTTTCTCTGAGTACTATAGAACCAACCCAAATTCCTAATTTTAACAGCTTCACAATTTTATATTCAAGGCCAATCATTGTTTTCTGTGTGCATTAAAAGGCTGATCTATCCTGTCAATGAGCCAAGTGCACGTTCTTTTTTTCTTTTCTTTTTTTAGAAGGCACTCTATAAACAACATTCTAATTTAGAAAAGAAAGTCTACCTTGAATTTATACTTGGTACCAATTTATGTTGTAACATTACTGACAGTGTCACTTAATTTGCCTAGTTGCCTATGGTCTAAATGTAGGTAATTTACAAACCTTTAACAATTTTCAGCTTTGCTAAATGGTACAGAGAACTGCAATTACATTTAAAATGCACTGGCGCTCTATATGTCAGTAAAAAGCACCTACAAAGACATAATTACAATGTAATTGCCCACAAGTTCATGAAGTAAACATACATTATTAGAAGGCACTCGTCTGTTCAATTTAAGTAACATTACAGCTAACATATTGCATAAATAGGGAGCCATTTTGTGACTAGTTACTGTAATAACAGGAGTTTAAATTAAAATGTGGTGCCTAAGTATATGTATTCTTAAGATCATTGCAGATCTGTTATTCAATATCCAGTGGCTTGCTTTTAACCTTTAAAATTATATTTTAAATATTAAATTCATTTTATGAAAATATTTGCTATAAACATATGTGCCAGATCTGATTGAAAATAGGTGTTATAAAAAAGCTTTTCAAAAAGTTTTAACTCTGGGAAGAGATGCACAGATTCATATTTGCCATATATTTAGAAATATGATGCATATATAATAAGATGGCTAATTAAGATCTAATGCTGTACAAAACACACAGATCACTAACTTGAAATCATGAAAATGTTTTTACACTTACACTGTATTATATTATACATATATTACTAACTCCAGGCTTCATAATTTCATTCATCACATCAAATATGCATTGCATATGCCAAAGGTTTTCAGTCACACATTTTTGGAGGAAACAGGATGTACAATGGTCCTAGAACTCAGCCTTGGGTCAAAACTTTTCCATGACTCTTAAAATGACTGTCTGTTCTTTGTTTGAAATACTGTGGAGGAAGTGAGTGGTGGAGGTAGGGGGTAGGGTAGGAGAGAACCACAAACTTAAAGCTTGTATTTGCATGACATATTAGCAATAATTATATTTGTAATATGAGACCTTTTGTCGTGAAGCTGCTCAAAGACTTGGCAAACTCCGTCTCAATAGCACATTTGACACACATCTAGTCCTGGGTTGAAGAACAAGAAAAGAAGACAAGGAAACAGAAGCCTAACCCAGGTGCATAGGATAGTCGATTTTAGCCAGAACAAAAGAAAACAAACAAAATAAACTTTTGGCAAGGTGTTCCACAAAAGCTTTGTAAATAAGGGGAGTTTATAGTATTGTAAAATAAAAATCTTTTTTTTTTTTTCGATTATTCTCTTCCATCTTCATCATTTTCCCAAAAGATCAAGTCAATTCCTGCAAAACAGCACTAGTCATCACAAGAACTCCCCTGCTTAGGCTAATTAGATAAATAAGCAAACACTTCTATGTAAACACAATAAGTTTTCTGTCATTTCTCTACTCACTTTTTTTTATTGATATATAGAGGATTTAGGCACAACAGTTGATTCTTATTAATATATTTAGAAATTTGAATATAACCACTGCCTTTATGTTCTGCATTTGGACCTGCAGATTTGTGCCAGCATCTTGTCAGCTTTGCATAGGGCAAAAGTCATTCTTATTTTCAACAAGATTTAATAAAAACAAATTTAATCCAGAAGACTTGGAAGTGAGGTTTAAAAAATAAATTCTTACCAAGAATACAAGAAACCAGTCTTTCTTGAATTTGTTGTGAATAAAATTGTTACTTGCCTTTTGATCCAAAGTAATAATGGGGATTTTGTGACCATTCTCTCTAATGGAAAGAATGCTGACAAAAGCCAGCATTAAAAGTACTGTGGGAAGAAGAGTAACTCTATTTTACATGCTTATTCTCCAGGTGACTTCTGACTAACCCTGAGTCCAGGAATGCCTCCAAGATGTCTAGCTGATATATTAATTTTCATATAGAAATGTCGATTTACTGTAAGTTTTGCCTTTCCTCCAAAATAACCCTTGATGTTGTTACATACATCCTAGGCCGTGACACCTGTAGCATACTCTCAGCCACCTACACATCCTTCCAGACACGTGTACCTTTTCCCCAAGAAATAAGCCTTTTCTTTTCCCCAAGATATAAGTCTCGTGGGGTGTAGTGCAGAGATCTACCTGTCTTGCACCTGCAGAAGATCATGCTTTTGTCAGTAAGTTCCCCAAATAAATCACCCATTACTGACAGATTGGATTTAGTTGTCCTGTTGTTTGGTTTCTTGGCTCCTTCTGTGCTGGGAGGCCACTGTGTATATATGGCCCTTTCATGGAACAAGTACCACCTTTGATATTTGTTTTTGCTAGTTTCTCAGTATTCCATTGTTTAAATAGAAAATTTGAACATTGAGTAACTTTTATAATCCTCCTTTTCCTCTCACATTTTGCCGGCACCCTCATTCCCGGCTATCTCCCTTCACCTGGATCCAACCCTTTTGAAAGATTCATTTCTAGTTGCTGAACCCCATATTTACACATAGAAAGGGATAATAAAGTAAATAGACCACGACAACCTATCTAGATTTGGTCCTTTGTGGTTTTTTCTGACTTCTGACCAGCCACCTGGGTCCTGCCCAGTGTCATAACCAGTGCCTACTAGGTGACTCTGAGTGTGGCTTGTCTCTGGTCTAGGCTACTCAGGTAGTTCAAGTCATAGGGAAATTAGTGAGTAGAATTGGCTTTATTTTAATCCTGCTACGTAAATGGCCATCCTCTGCTTGGGCACTGAAATTATGCCTCTAGTTGAGACACCTCTGAACAACAACCATCTTGTCCCTGAAAAAGACAGAGTGATAACTGTCACACTTGCCACCATTTCGTTGGATGCTGAAAAACAGATGGCTCCTACAAACCAAGTGTGCACTGAAGAAAGGGAAGGAAAGGGATAGATTTTTCAATCCTGTAAAGCAATTACGATTTCTTTTTTTTTTATTATTTAATTAATTTATTTATTTTTTTATTTCAGCATATTATGGGGGTACAAATATT